>JAPPUR010000032.1:0-377229 GCA_027569015.1 Ascodesmis sphaerospora | reverse complement strand
AAAGAAGGTTTCGGTCCTGAAGATGGAAAGGTTTGGTGGCTGCTGGGATGAGTCAACCTATCCGGAGGAGTACGGGTTAAGATATGTTAGTTAGAGCTTGAATGCAACATCTCGGTGAATTGCCAAATGGCTGGTTCACGTCATCTTTGAACACAATGGTTATATCAAGACAATTGAAGTATTATTCCACTAAACCACCCGCCCTCATCGCGAACTTTCAATGTCTCTTTATACGCTTTGCGAACCAGAGCCCGTGCTATTGCTATCACACACCCTAGAGCCAACAAGATCCACCGTTTGCATGGTAACCTTTCGAATGCTGCCATATAATATTGAATGCTCACCTGACTCAACTTTTCTATGATTATCCTGTGTTCAAATTTGCATCCGGCTGCGCTTATTACACCTTTGATCAGGGTCATCCATCAGTTCACTCTTTTTGTCCAACCCGGTCCACTTGGGCTTCCCATCCGGAATATCCACAACTCTTTGCGGATAAAAGATGTGGCATCTAAACAGCGTCAGCTTTATCATCAAGGCGTGAAATTCATCCTCACTGATTCTGAAAGTTCTCTCGCAACTCGGGCGTGTCCAGATTCAGCAGAGTCGGAAATAGAAGCACCATGTTTCTCCCTTCGTCCATGATCCAGCTCCCACATTCATCGCAGCCAACTTTGCATGGAAGGACATGCTCGGATTTCTTTGTTGCTGTCTTGTAGAATCGTAGGCCTTGGACCCCATTCTCAAAAGACAAATCCGTCTTCTTCAAGATGGCAGCCCACTGAAACGGAGCACCTGGCGGAAGTTAGGTAATGTGTTGGAGCACTTGGGTTATGAGCTACCATGGATCTTCTTGCAGTCAATGCAGTGACAGTATTTGGATGCCAAAGGCTTATCCTTGTTCAGCCAGTATTGAACCTTGCCGCAGTGACAGGAGCCATGAACCTTGCGCTCAAATGAGGCGCGTTCTTTGGTGGCTTCATCCGGCTTTTGATAAGGAGGTTGAGTTTCCCATCCTTTATCGTTGTCTGATTCGAAGGCGTGTTGGTGATTCTTCATGTGGTATTCGTCGGAGGCCATCTTGTTGCGAGCTTACTTGGTAGACGATTTCGAAAAGAGTATTGAGAAAAGCGGACTGATCTTCTGTTCAAGAGACTAGAAAAAGATATAGGATGGTCGGATGTCTTGCAAGGTTTGAAGTCGCCCAATCAGGTGAAACCTTCTTGTCGTCATCGATACATCGATGGCCGTTCCCGATACATGACCGCCATACTGTGAGCTAACTTGAGCCGTCTCACTCTCCCTTGGGCTTAGGATTCAAGATGTCATTGATCATCTCGGCCCACTTCCATGGCGTCCCTACGTCCGGACTCTCCTCCGTCACCGCGTTCCAATATTCCCAGCCCATCACACCTCCAATCCTTGGATACCTACTCACCAGCTCTTTCAGGCACGCCTTCAATTTGGCATCGCTCACGTAACCCGAGCAGTTAGCCGGGTTTGTCACGAGACCTATGACGACCTTTTCTTGTGGCCAGCCTCTCGCGATAATGGCATCGTAGTCGTGAGGCTTGCTCATGTCCCCCCAGCCACAGTAAAACTGCGTGTTGTACCAGGCTATGCGCGAGCCCAATCCCTTCTCAAGCTCCTCAATATTGAATCCACCTAAGTTCTGCCTGTTAAGCAGCGCCGGCGCGACAGGCGCAAGCGTCACAAGAAATGACTGACCAAAGTCCGTCTTCAGATGGTCAATCAGGCGAACAACTCCACCAAGCGACATGGCTTCTTCAATATCAAGGTCCAAGCCATCGAAGCCTGCCCATTTAATCATCTCCCGAAGTGGTTGGTACCATCTGTGAAAGCCCTCGAGCGACCCATCAAGCTTGGTGTAGGACCCCTGTGCTGCGCCGCCGAGCATGCCGAGCACCTTGATACCGGCGGCCTGAAGCTGACGGACCTCATCCCAGAGCGGGATGAACTTGGAGGAGTTGTACAGGTCATCGTTAAGAGTGATGTTGTCGGGCGCGTTGAGATGGATAGCCGCGACGATGACGTGTGTGACGCCAGCTTCGGGATTGAGAGCGGGGAGGATGGAGATGTATCTATCGTCTCTGTACTGAGTTTGATGGTAAAATATGATTCGCTTGTGTTTTTTCTGCTCAGACATGGCTTCGCTACGTGGGATGAGCATTGTTTCTGGGAGAATGAGCAAGGTTGAAGATGCGAGGTTGGAGTTGGAGATGCCGAGTTCAGCTGAGGGAGGGGACGCGATAGTTGCGGTGTGGGCCGCGCTCAGTCAGATGGCGTTTAGCAACGCAGCATTCCAGCCAAGTACTGACAGATCAAGTTTTTCTTCATTTTTTCCAATTATAAATTGTGATCCTCATCCTTCCACGATTTCCTACAGCTGCACTCTCAACCAAGAGGAACGGGTCTCAAGCAGAGAATATTTGGTCCTGTCCTTAGGTATAAGCTGAATATGCATACATGTGAGACATGTCCTTCTAATCGACCCGGAGTGAAAGATTCCTTTGCACAAGGGCACACCCATGATTCATCAGCAACTCGGGATCATCATAAAGAAGACTGGAGGTTCTTAGGGCGATCTCATCATTAACATGGCAGACACGGTTGGGTGGTCCTTTGCAATCCGGAGTGAACCTGCAGAAGGACGTGAAGGGGGGCTGTGTAGAAGTAAAAGAAGTATAACGGGCGAACCTCTGCCCGTCAAGAACTTTCCTATCTGCAGGGACTCCACATACCGCGCCCTTTTCTCCAGCGTTACCGCCAAACCGAACTGTGATCTCTCTTATGAGGGCTACCTCCACCTCCATGAGAGGTGTGGATGGGCTGCTGAAAAGACTTCATGGACTCGCCGGCAGCTGCCTAAGTCTAGCCCCCTACTCCAGTCGAAAGCTACCACTGGCCACCATCTGACGGCTAAAGAGGAATTTCGCGAGCTCCCTATCAGACATACCGTCACGCTGTATCACTCGCAAGAAAAACTCATCTCAAGTGCACAACCTGCGCCAGTCTGCTTTGAATAATCCCGTAACTATAGGACTAAAAACTCCCGCTTTCTGATTCCGAAAAAACAACAACGGCAAACCCTCCTTCACTGCTGCACCGCCGACCAGCGGCGGTGGGCTTCCACCCAAGTCTCCTCGCTCCTCTTGTCCTCCTTGCTGAAGACATACTGGTTGAGCCGATCCAGCCACAGAGTGCAGGCGGACACCAGAGCGGTCATCGATCGGTTCATCTTGGACTGAAGAGGGGATGTTAGGTCAAAGTCTTTGAGATAATTCCCACGAGACGAGTGTACTTACGGCGATCTCCTCCCACTCCTCACCCTTCTGTCGAAGGGCTAGGAGTTTGGCGATGTCGGTGACATCCCAGCGAACACCACTGGAAGAACCCTAAGAGAAGAATGTTGGATCTGAATCAACATTCGCAACGAAAAGATGCATGGACTCACAGTGTCGGGAGCCAGCCCGAAGTAAGCGGCAGGAGCCGCAACAAGTGTCTCTGGGTGTGTCACCCAAGGCCGCGCACCAGGCTCCTCTGGCAGAGGGATTCGTCCCTTCTGCATGGCCTTGTCTTGCCATGGTGCGATGATATTGTCGCGTCGCTCCATGTTGGGCGTCGTGAAGTAGTTGGTAGTGGTCGTCGTGTTGGGATGTGTGGATGCTTGAAGGATGGCTTCGAGTAAGCTTCAAGAGGAAGTTCACTTGGAAGTTTGTTGATCAAGAGAAGATGTGTAAAGTTGAGAAGGATGATGAAGCAGAAAAAGAAGGGGGAATTTATAGGCGTGGGAGATGCTGGTGTTGAGAAATTCTCCTTTCACGAACACATGGATTTGACAATACGTGATTAATAGAAAGCATCGAGTTGCCAGAGAAATGCAGTGATTGGTATTGTCTCCTGCACAGAGTGCCGTTTACGGAAAATGGGAATGAATGATTCATTGTGGTATAGATGCTGAAGTGAATGTGAGGGAACAGTGGAACATGATGTGAAGTCGAGGTGCAGAGGTGAATAACAATCGAGTGCACCTATTGTTCCGATTGTAAACCCCTAAACGGACATATCGCAACTCAAGCACAATGAAAGTTGCAAAGCACCGTTTGCATACAATATGGATATTAAAAAAATGGCAACAGAAAATGCAGTGCAGTCGACTCTATCTATTATTAACTCAGTGACCAATCACATTGTGGCTTTCAGGCTGCCTCAAACGCGGGGATCTCAGCTCATGCTCACTTCTGACACTTCACAATCATTCATCACAAAGACATTCACTCGACCTTGAACGAATAAATACCAAAGATGACATCACAGGCCCGAGTCCTCATGGCCCCGACAAGGCCCACAGCAGATGACCAGAAAAACACATCCATCTTCCTCGCAGGCACGACAAGCGCTACAGGCGAACCTGACTGGCGCGAGACGCTCACGCAAGCTTTGAGTGAGCATGCAGTCACAATCTTCAATCCAAAGCGCGACGACTGGGATTCTACGTGGAAGGAGGATTTCTCGGATAAGCGCTGGGAGGAGCAGATCTGGTGGGAGCTGGACATGCAAGAGGCGGCCGACATTGTTGTCGTTTTCTTCCATGGAGCGACTGCGGCACCTATCAGCCTGCTAGAACTTGGCCTAGCAGTTAAGTCGGGAAGGGCGATTGTTTGTGTGATGGACGACTACAGCAAGAGAGGGAACGTCGAGGCGGTTTGTCGACGGTATCGGGCCAGGTTGACGAGGACGGAGGAGCAGTTGAAGGCGGCGGTTCTTTCAAGGTTGACTGGTCACGCACGATAATGATGCTGGTATTAGAAGTGGAAGAGGAGGTAGAAGGGCTTTGGCGACTGACGATAGAGGAAATGAAGCTGCTTGAGCTTTGACGCGATGTTTCGAGACTCACCGAGCTCACCGAGGATCGGCCCGATCGGGCATCAAACCACCGATGATTCTTTCCGATAATTATCCGCTCCCAATCCCCAGTTCCCTCCCCCACCGAACCGGTCAATAACGGTGGCGGGGTATCGGTGTATCCAAGCTCATCCATCACCTTTCCAACCTTTTCTTGTCTACCTATTGGTATCTCAGTTGCTTTTTGGTTAACGAGGCCTTGGATCTTACTGGTCTCGCAATTGAGCTCTCTCATATATATCTTACGCTACCTGCTTTTCTTCGCGACATCCCACAACCTCGCCATGGATGACCAGTTTGGAGGTCGCACCGACGACGATCTCTTCTACGATGACTTCGAACCTGTTGAGAGCGAACCCGTCGTCGCAGAACCAGCTCCCGCGCCCAAGCCAGAGCCCGCGCCCGTAGCGCCGATTCAAGAACCCGTCGCAGTCCAAGAGCAGCCTCCAGCGCCGCCACCCACAAGCTCAGCGCCTCCCGCAAAGCCAGCCGGTCTCGCCTCATCGCGATACGCCGACAAGCCCGCCCCCGCCCCAGCTCCTAAGCCTGCACGACAAGCTCCCCAGCAGACTTCGAACGCGCCGCCAAATGCTCCTACTGCTCCGAGGGAGAAGGGACCGCAGAATACAGCAGCCAATGCCACCGCACGACTCCAGTCGGGTGCTAACCCGCGGCAAAAGCTGACAGATGCAGAGTTGGCTGCCAAGATGGAGAGGATGAAGCTGGTGTCTGCCGAGAAGGCGCGCAAGTTTGAAAAGGCCGAACAGGACGAGAAGGATCACGCAGCGTCTTATGCCCGTGGAATGGAAGAGGCTAGGAAGCGACGGGCTGTGGAAGCTGAGCGACGACGACAAGGCGAGGAGGACAGGCGCAAGATGGAGGATGAGCGTGCTAAGAACAGGGAAAGAAAGCTCAAGGCTATGGGTATGAAGGAGGGTGGTTGGGACGAAGGCAAAGAGGCCTTGGAAGAGGAGGAAGCTCGACGGGGATTTAGGGGCGCAAACGGTGGAATTCGAGGATCTAGGAACGTTGGCCTGGGAGGTAGCCGCTACGCGTCGAGGGATGGCGAAGAGCATGATGTGGACCGATTCTTGGACGATCGACATCGAGGAGGACGAGGCCGAGGTCGCGGTCGAGGCGGTCGGGGAAGAAGAGGTGGACGAGGTGGCCATGAAGATGGGCATGCGCCTAGGGCTCCCGCGCCTGTGAAGCAATCCGTTCCAGCTGCCGAGGACTTCCCAGCTCTTCCCGGCGAAGGTAAGAAGTCTTCTGCCCCTGCACCAGCGAGCAGTAAGCCTGCATTCGCAGCAGCAGCGGCAGCACCACCACCGCCATTGGAACCATTGAGGCCTGGAGGAAAATGGGGTGACGAGATGGAAGAGTTTGACGAACTCAACAAGTCATGATAGTATTGGAAGTATAGTTTGGATCGCTGGAGTAATCATGGGCCGCAAGAATGCGAAGCAGCTTCACAGCAGAAAAGCACGAGTTGGAAATATCACTGGGTAGCAGCGGCATAGATAGTACAAGTATCGAGTCAACGCCAGATTGAAGAATCCTCATGTTGTCTCCAAGCTCTACCTCGTCTAGAAGGGTATTTATTTCAACAAAGTCTGTGGTCCGTCCAATTTTGTTCAACACAGCGCCCAAACGCCAACAACCCGAGATATACATGTACAAGTCGGCTTCGAGCCAGATTACCATCCGCCGCGGTAGCCCCTACCTCCGCGGCCGCTTCTGTAACCTCCCGACCCCCTAGGTCCTCTCGGTCCACCCATACCAGGTCCATCATCATCCATCTGCGGCCTCGACCTCCCCTTCATCTCCTTAGGAAAAGCATCATACGTCTTGCGCATCTGCGCATAACCTAGATGCATCTTGCCGTAAAAGTGGTCGGCGAGGCGACGGTCATTGTCGAGCCTACTGAGGTACGCGCCGCACACATCGCAGACCTGAAGCTTCTGGTGGCCCGAGGGTCCAGACGTGTCTGAGAGCGCCTTGAGCTCCTTTTCGCGGTCGAGTTTGGACTGTGACGCCTGGCGCACGCGGAAGAGTTCGTCTTGGGCGCGTGATACTTCGGACATGGAGCCGAGGATTTCGACTTCGAGGAGGCCGTTGTTTATGGTGGCTGTGAGGTCTGAAATGCTCTTGAGCTGGGAACTGTTAGCATATCTTTTCCATATAAACGTCTAAGGAGCGTACCAAAACGTTGGTCTGGCGGATTTCATCTGGTGTCTTTTCCAACCTCCTCTGCGCAGCATCGATGCGTCGGTTACACTCATCAATGTACTTTTGCAGGTCGCGCATATAATCATACTCGAAGCCGTACTTCTGTCGCTCCCTTTCCGACAGACCCTCGTATTCGGTCTTGAGCGCCTCGCTGTGAACCTTGGGACACGGCCCAATGTCCTGCTTTGTGTTTGTAAAGAGGTCGTGTGGACATGTTCCTGCGATGTACGAGCGGCAGACTTTGGGATCGTTCATGGACAACTGGGCGGCGCGCGACGTCGAGGATGCGCCCATAAGCTGCTCAAGCAGCTTCCTCTGCTCGGCGGCCATGATGTACTATTGCGCAGGGGTCGTAAAGAGCTTGTTTGTAAAGATTGGTAGCTGATGATGGCGGGGCCTTGAAGATCCAAAGATGCGACGGCATGTGGAGGAAGCGCGCGCCGAATGTTTCTGCCAAATTTCACCGCTTACCTTATCAGCCGTCATTGTCCACGTCGCGACTTGGATATGGGACAGCTGGAGCTCCAAGATACGAAGACCAACTCCAAGTCGATCTTTTAAAAACGGGCAGGGTGAGATGTGAAATCCAGTTGGATCTCACAATCTTCAGCCCTATAACGATATATAAACCTTCAAAATGCGCCACTTTCTGGCGTATCTCCTCCTCGCCGTCACCAATGGCCTCGCCCTCGCCGCCGCATCCGATTACCACGAGCAATTGACTCTCCGTCCGCTGCCCCTATCCCAGCTGCTAGCAAGCTTCAACTTCCGCGCCAATACCTCGATCGCAGATTTTGAGGCGCACAACTTTCGACTCTTTCCGCGCTCGCTGGGCCAGATCCTGCAGTATGCGGGCACCAGGGAGCTGCACCTCCGATTCACACTAGGACGGTGGGATGCACAGCGCTGGGGTGCGAGGCCATGGGATGGCACACGCGAGGGCGGTACTGGTGTTGAGCTTTGGGCGTGGTTGGATGCTGAGACGGATGAGGAGGCGGATGAGAAGTGGTTGACGTTGACGAATGCCCTGTCGGGTTTGTTCTGCGCCAGTCTCAACTTTATCGATTCGACGAGGACGATCCGACCGGTCATGTCGTTCCAGCCCGATGGAGATCACTCCAACTCGTCGCTCGCCAACACGAGACTTCTTCATGGTGTTTTGCCGCATGAAGTTGTCTGTACGGAGAACCTGACACCTTTCTTGAAGCTGCTCCCTTGCAAGGGCAAGGCTGGTGTTGCTAGTCTGTTGGATGGCCACAAGCTGTTTGATGCTTCTTTTCAGAGCATGGCTATCGATGTGCGACCCAAGTGCAAGGCAGATGGCGATTGCGTCTTGGAGATGGAGGAGACTATCGACATGGTTCTTGATGTGAACCGGTCCAAGAGGCCTCAGAGTAAGTTCCCCGCCAATCTGGCCAATGTGTCTAACCAAGCTCAGATAACCCCATTCCGAGACCTCCTCCCGGCGACCAACTCATCTGCGATACCTCCAAGCCATACCATGCCGAGTTTACATGCTTCCCCGCCGACAACTTGGATGGTCAGGATTGGAGCATCTCCCAAGTCTTTGGTCGACCCATGAGGGGAACCTGCCCTCTTACCGACCCCGATGTCCCTCCCATCTGCGTTCAGATCCCCGAAACTCGAGATCTATATGCCACACAAGGCGCGCGAGAGATCAAGGCCCCGGACGGCTCATCGCGATGCTACCATCTTGATCCCAACGATGAATTTGAGCTTATGCTAGTGGGGCCCGAGTCCCAGGATAAGGACAAGCTCCTTAACAAGCCTGAAACGCCTCTTCTTTACGCTGAGCGCAGTTTCAACGGCCATGGTCAGGAACACGGCGGTGTCCAGGCCATTCTTAGCAACCCTAGCGACACTGACGTCGAGTTTGTGTACATGGAGTCACTTCCCTGGTTCATGCGTATTTACCTACACACTCTATCCGCCCGCATCGCGGACTCTCCCGCGGAGAACTCTACAGATATCATCAAGGAGATCTACTACCGTCCAGCCCTAGATCGTGCGCGCGGTACCCAGCTGGAACTGCTCATGCGCATCCCCCCTCACTGCACCGTCTTCTTGACTTACGACTTTGAAAAGTCCATCCTCCGCTACACCGAGTATCCCCCTGACGCCAACCGCGGCTTCGACGTAGCAGCAGCCGTCATTACAACCCTTGAACCCAAGGTGATGAACATCCGCACGACGAGTCTGCTGTTGTACCTACCTACCCCCGATTTCAGCATGCCCTACAACGTGATTATTTTCACGTCGACGGCTATTGCGCTGGCGTTTGGTGGATTGTATAATATTCTTATTAGAAGATTTGTCGGGGCAAATGAAACGACGGGGCCGGCGCTTAAGTCAAAGTTGGCGGGTTTGATTGGCAAGATAAAGGGTAAGAAGGCATTGAAGCAATAGATATGATAATACGAGTACATTTTCTTGGTTACACTTCAATTCTGCATCTGGGTGATGCCCGCAAATGGCTAAGCGAGGCGCTATTCCCAGGTCCACGTTCAGACGAAGATGGGGGACCAAGTCACAGTGAGACGACGTACTTGCTGGCTATGATACGGAGAGTGCCGAGACGAGGTTTTTGTGCTTCTACTCGTACGTTACCGTCCTTCACCGTCCCCCCCTGAACGTCACCCGTGGTGCTGGAGGTGATCACAGCGTCACTCAGCCGCGTAGTTTGAGCTCGGGGCTCAACGTAGAGCCCTCTCGCATCTCAGAACTGGGGTTCTCAGGTTCCAGATGACGAATACTAGGGTGGACAAGTGTTCAGGGTCTGTTCAGGATCCTCGTCATCGAAGTTGCACACTTTTGGTATCGATGAAGCTCCCAGTTTTCACATTTGACGTTTGGGGTCTAATTATGGAAGCCTACAAATGCTGTTCGCATCATTAAGAGGCCTGATTCTGCAAATATGTGCACTGTAGGAACACCTAGGAGTCTAAGTGAATACCTGCCCAGACGGTGGAGATCGGGTCGATGTGCATAAGGGCTACAGGTTTCTTTCAACACTTGGCCATGTCCTTGATTGGAGCCTGTCTTCCTCCGAACCAAATAGCTCTGAATGCTGTTGAGGGTAACGAGGATGCTACGTGTGGATGGAGGCAGGTAGAAAAGGGACGCGACTTCCTAACCGGCCTTCCCCATCTGTCCAACCCAACGTCACCACTGTCTTTCTTCTGGGACGCTGATTGACTCGACCACATGACTTCAACATCTTCTTATTTCTGTCATCTTCAATCGCCATTCGAATTCTCTGACGCTGACAGCTTCAAACAACGTTCAACATGAAGCCACTCATCCCAGGCGTCGTCCTTTCAGCGCTGGTTGTAGTAAACGCCTACTACACCATGTCAGTCTTCGCTCCATCAATCGAAGAGATCCACGCTCGAGTCATCAACGCCCGCGACAAGGCCTTTATAATCGGCGCCTCTACGCCAGGAACCTTTTGCGGCCTCGACAACACCACTGAATGTCCTGCCGGTACTTCGACACAGGTTGATGAAAGGATGACGGCCCTTGCTGTGAGTCCAGTTCTCCATCGCATCATTCGCAAGCTAACGAACAAATAGGCTGCTGTCCCCGGTGGCCAGTTCATCTTTGTCGCTCCCGATGGCACAATCTCGTACCCCTCCGCCCACTCTGCCCTCCGACCCCCAGGCTCCAAAGTCGGCGGCTTCCAAGCGTCGCAGATCATTTCGGATTGCAAGATGCCCATTAAAGTTCTGGTCTGGCTACCGGAGGATGGCAACCGAGGCATGTGGGCGTGTCCAACTTCTCTCAACATTCCGATGGCAGACGAGGCGGTGCTCAAGGCGACAACTGGGGAGTTCAAGGGGAAGGGATGTTTGAAGGTTGATGGGGTGCAGATCCAAGTGGCAGGGGATAATTATGCGGCCTGGGCTTATACGTGAGCCTCTCCAGATGAAGAGGGCGTAGATGTGCGAGGATTCTGGTAGATAGATGTTCTGTGGTCATAAGACTACATCTCCAATCCCATCTCTCCTTCAGATGATTCCATTCATATCGTGCAGAGGACCTGCCAAGACTTCTAGTCCAGGAGTATCTCAAACTCAAACTCCTTGTCGGTTCGCAGCTGATACTCTGGCAGAGTAGCCGGACCACAAGACGCGGTTCCCAGCCCGTGATGCTTCCAATCCAACCTCACGATCGTATCCTCCCTCTTCTTCTTCCGCAGTTCATACGGATGGGTACTCTCATCCACATCCCTCACGGTATAAGGCATCGCCGAGAAGCTTGCACCCTCAAGCTCCCCAAATCTCGCCCTCAACACACGTCCCTGACTCCCCACGAACTCTACCCACCTCACATCCGTCCGATTACCTCCATCTTGAGGAAACTCGTAGTCCACCCATAGATCATCCACACTCGAACTCCAATTCCCAAAGCTCTGCGAAAACTTCTTATCCACATAGGACTCCCCAGGTCCTCGTCCCCACCACTTTACCTCGGATACACTGTCCAACCCAATCGTGACGCCGATCCGCGCAAACGTCTCGGGCAGTCGCAATCCGTGCGGTTTACCGTGCACATTAATGCTGAGAGCGTCACCGTGGAAGTTGTACGTGGTGACGACGTCGACGGCCCAGGCTAGGACGGGCGGCGCGATGCGGCCAGTAACTTGGACTTGGACGGTGTTTGAGTCTGTGTGCCATTTCACTTGTCGCACGTGGTGAGACGTTTGGTGTAGGCGACGTTCTTGCCATTCTTTGCCGTGGCCGCCGCGATCGTTATCGGTGAGGGCGCGGTAAAAGTCCATCGTAATCGGGGTCGTGAGGAGTTCAACGCCAGAACGCTTCCAGCTCGTGAGGGCGCCAGCAGCGAGGTTGATGTCCCATGTCGAGTCTCCAGTCGATGATCGAACGACAAGTAGAGATGGGGATACTTGCTCCACGGTTGGTTTTCCGGAGCCCAAGGATCGCAGCGCAGCGATGGACTCAGGTTTGGAGATTTGGAGTTGACCAAACGCAACTTGGTGACCAGCCTTTGCCCAGTTTGTGTCCTCCTTTATGACGAAGCTGAGATGAAGATAGGCTTCACCTGTGATGTCACTTAGGAGAGACTCATCATAACCGTCTAGAGTTAGGGATGCCTGTGTGTGAGGCTTGATGCCTGTGAACTGTTAGACCGTGTTCGATGGGAGGGTAAGTTGACGACATACCGCTAGGTATCTCGATCTCGCTTCCAGGTACAGTTTTGCCGTCAGCGACAATCTTCCAAGTAGCTTTGAGATGCTCCAGCCCGATAAAGTCGTAGCGATTGACGATCGTCACCTTGTTCCCGTCCAGCGAAAGCGTTTGAACCGGCTCAACCGCCTTGGCATACTCAGTCAGGCCAGGTGTGGGCGTGTGGTTTGAGAACAAGACGCCATCCATAATGAAGTTGTAATCGTTCGGTTCGTCGCCAAAGTCGCCTCCGTATGCCATGTACTCTTCCCCGTCCTTTGTCTTGGTTCGCAGTCCCTGCGCCTGTTAGCAGTCGCAGTGTGCGAGGATGAGTACCTACGTGGTTCGCCCACTCCCACACCCATCCTCCCATCAGTCGCGGGTACTTGTAAAACGCCTCGATATACTCCTTGATGTTTCCGGGGCCATTTCCCATCGCGTGGATGTACTCACATAGAACGAGAGGCTTCGTCCACTCTTCCTCTTTGGCAAACTTCTCCACAATCTCATCAACGCTGGAATACATGCGGCTGTAGAGATCAACCGTCTCAGCCTCGTAATCCTGCTCGTAGTGCACCAATCGCGTAGAGTCCATCTCCTTGATGCAGTCGTACATGGCCTTATGGTTCCGCCCGTAAAAGGCTTCATTCCCGAGAGACCACATAAAGACGCAGGCGTGGTTCTTGTCGCGAGCGACCATCTGTCTAGCCCGATCCACGTATTGATCTTCCCAAACTTGGTTGTCCGAAATGAAGGACGCTGGATCGCCGCCTGTTGACCCAAAGCCGTGACATTCAAGATCCGCTTCATCAAGAACCCAGAAGCCGAGTTCGTCGGCCAGGTCGTAGAGTCGTGGGTCGCTGGGCTGATGGCAGGTCCTTATGGCATTGAGATTGTGCTGCTTCATAATCAAGAGGTCTTGTTTCATGAACTCGTACGGCACAGCTCGTCCGTGATCAGGATGATGTTCGTGTCGGTTTGCACCTCGGATCTTGATGGGTTTGCCGTTGACGGAGAAGACCCCATCAATCAGCCCAGCGGTACGGAAGCCAATGCGATGGGCGACACTGCCCGTTTCGCCTATGTTGAGAGCAAGCGTGTAAAGGTACGGTGTTTCCGCCGTCCATTTCTTTGGTCCTTTGACTGGCAGCTCGAACGTGTTCTTGCCCGAAATGTTCTTCGTGTCCCGCAGAACCTCTCCGCCATCTCGGTCAAGCAGTTTGAGCTCAACAGCCGACGAGCCACTTAACTCGACATCAACTATTAGTGTAGCATCTTCGAACTTATCATCAAGCTCAGTGGTGACTTGGAAATCATTGAGGTGAGTCTCAGGAAAGGCGTGCAAGTAAACATCCCTGAAGATGCCGCTGAGCCACCACTGATCCTGATCCTCGATGTAACTCCCGTCGCACCACTGGTAGACTTCCACTGCGAGTACGTTTTTTCCATCAACATCGACCAGATCCGTCACGTCAAACTCGCTTGGATTCCTCGAGCCTTGAGAATAGCCGACGTATGCGCCGTTGATCCACAGGGAAAATGAGGAGTCCACGCCCTCGAAGCGCAGACGCAGCTGGTGATCTCTGAAGCTGTCATCGAGCGTGAGGGTGGTGATGTACCGTCCACATTCGTTGTCTGCAAATGGCACGTTGGGCGGATCTACCGGGAATGGGTAATCGACATTGGTATAGTGAGGGCCCTTTCCATAGCCTTGAAGCTGCCACATCCCAGGGACTTGAATGTCGCTGAAGTCGGAGGCATCAAAGTCACGGTCGTGAAACTTGTCAGGGCCTTCAAATGGAGACTTGGAGAGGTTGAACTTCCAGGTTCCGGAAAGGCAGAGGGCCTTTGCCTTGGTGACATCGCGAGTCAAGGCATCGGACTCGGTGTTGTAGAGATAAAAGTTGCTTCGAGGAGGGAGGGTGTTGCGATGGATAACCTTGATGTTGTTCCAATCGGGTAGAGATTTTGGATGAACTTGCATGTCGGACATTTTGATGATGAGCTGACAAGGTAGCGAATGTGTCCTAACTGATGAGAGATGTTCTCGGTCCGATTCACCATGAGGCTCTTTTAAACCCAGGTGGTCATGATGATGCTCAATTGAGGCCCGCAGCCTGCTGAGGGGTTGCATGCGGCGGCTAAATTCGCCGATTAATGATTGGAACGGTTGTATGCATCTCGGTATGACTTTGTGGGTATCCCGAAAGACAATCATTTCTTGGCCTTGCAGTCTCACAGGCTCTTGGGAGAGCATCGCGTATTGTGGTGGCTGAGTGCCTCTAGGTGGGCGAACGGCTTGCCGTGATTAAGGCCTATTGGACTGGCGCTTTCGCAAGCAAAACTGTCAGAATTTTCACTACTGAGTCAAAGAGCATTGTTGGAAAGTAACCACTGCTGCACCAAAAAGGAAAGGGGGAAAAAACAGGCGCCGCACCAATAGTTAGGCGCAGCGGCTCAGTCCCTCTATCTCAACAGTTTATCCAAAGGTCATGTCAGGTTAAAGTTATCTCTATTACAGGGCTAGTCTAAGCTGCTGACCTAAATAGGAAAGGTCTCCAGGTAGAGGAAGTGACCTGATCAGCCGTGGATCCGGCCAATCAGGGATATAAGGTTGATTTCCCCATCCGGCCATGTAATAGCACCCGATATATCAAAGGAGTTTGCTTCCCTAGACCAGACTGTTCTGGAAAAACTCGGCGAGCTTCTCAAAGGGAATAAGATCCACACGATCATAGAGGTCAACATGGCCAGCACCAGGCACCCAGTGTAGCTCCTTCGGCTCCGCAGCGTTGGCATATGCATCTTCACTGAACTCCCGCGAGTGCGCCTGGTCGCCCGAGATGAAGAGCAGGGGACGGGGCGAAATGACATCCAAATCGCGCAGCGGGTAAAAGTTCAGCAGCTTCACGTTGCTTGTGAGCGCTGATTGCGTAGTATGGTTAGGGTTGGCGCCAGGCGCGGTAAACTCGCCACGGATAGTGCGGTAAAAGTCATAGAACTCGCGGTCGGTATCAGTAGATGTGTTGGTAAGCTGAAAGGGGGTTCCGCCACCATAAGAGACCTCGCCGCCGTCAGTCTCGACCCAGCGTTGTTGAGAAGCAAGGTCGATAAATTGCTTGCGCTGCTCAAGGCCCAGGCTATTGCGAATACCCTGGCGACTGGCAGCGCCCATATCATACATGCTGGACGTGGCCACTGCGCGGATTCGGGAGTCAATCTTGGCGGCGCCGATAACAAAAGAGCCACTGCCGCATATGCCGAGGCCGCCAATACGCTCTCGGTCAACGTCAGGCTGGGTGCCGAGAAAGTCGACGGCAGCGCTAAAGGCTTCGGTATAAAGGTCCGGATTAACACCGTTGCGTGGTTTACCACTGCTACCGCCAAAGAAAGGCAGATCGATAGCAATTGTAACAAAGCCGCGCTCAGCCAGTTTGGTCGCGTACAAGTTGGCGCTTTGCTCCTTGACGGCGCCGAAAGGGTGGCTGACCACCACAGCAGGGGCCTTGGCGCTGGCGCTGGTGTTGAGGGACTTGCTCTTCAGGAGGTTGCCAGCAATGGTATGTCCATTCTGATTCAGAAAGGTGACGGGCTGAAGCGTAACAGTATCGCTCTTGTAGAAGTTATCGGGATGGTAAGAGAGGTTCTGGGCGATAGCCGTCGACGCGCTCATGAGGAGCGCGCCACAAAGAGCGAGGTTGCGTGATCCAATCATGGTGACTATGGTTTTGTGACTGATAGTTATAGAATGTCAGTTTGTCTACTAGATTTGATCCAACGCCCGTTCTTTTATAGAAACCTCCTTCCTCTAAGCCCGTTGCTTGCGTCACAACTGATGATGCGATGACCGCGCGTACAACAATTAGGTGCTCGACAACCTCAACTCCTGGCATGATTGCGAGCGATACAATCCTCAAGGGTCTGTATTGTTAAAAGGTGGGAACGCTTCTACCTCGCCACCAAAAGCCGGCCAGTGAGATGAGCGCTCTCGCTGGAAAATTGCTTGGAAGGGTATTTGCCACACGGGAAGAGTGTTTCATACCAAATGACGTTACACACCCTTGAGGGTTGTAGAAAAGGTCCGAATCGTGGCGCCGACGCTAATGCAACCTGCTGATGGGCCGTTGAAACGGCTGATTGCCGGTGGGATAAGGTTTTTGAGTTTCGACGCGTGTCTAGAGTTGCATAAGTGATATTGGATAAGGTTATATATATAGGATTTATCGAAAAGTCGTGATTCTCTTTGATTGCCTCAGGGGCCGCCCTTCTAGAAAGGGTAACTTGAGATCTAGGGCTTGGTGTAATAAGGTGGATAACGTGGCATGGTAGCTTGGCGAAGACGGAAGTAGTAATCTAGTGCGTGTTAAGACTGAAGCTTAAGGCTTTCGTACTGGGTTCGCTATCCCATAACTGGCGCAAATTCTGGTGTGATATTCTCCGGCATTACTTGTCATAGTATGTTCAGAACTGTCAGGATTTCTCTTGGAGCAAGCGGGACGGATATAAGTCGTTTCGATTAATATCAGTCTACTCAAGGAAGAGCCCTAACTCAACAGGTGCAGACCTAACTTGGTCGGCCTGAATCTCCTCAAGAAGGTCGTTCCCGGGATACTCATCCAGATTCAAATCTATGTACCCCTTCGGCGCCCACTTCCTTGCTGCGATGAAGAGGGACCGACCGTTGATACTTCGATCGCTCAGTATACGCAGGAGACATTGTCCAGCGTCTTCTGCTTCTGCCAGCTGCACCCCGGATTTCTCTACGTGGTCGAAATCGGTCTTTGATAGAATCGTGGTCCTGACATACCTGTTTTGGGTTAGGTAAGAATTAGGATCAGCGCATAAACATGGGAATACGTCACTTACCATGGCGAGATGACATTTACGCGGCTGCCATAGTAAAAACACGTTCTTCTTAACGAATGCATGATGCCACGCTGGGCCCATTTAGTGCTGGAATATTGAGGACCTCGTGGGCAGTCAAGGAATGCTGCCCCTGATCCTATCAAGACCAGGCAGGTATCCTCCTGATCAGGAGAAGGAACCGTTCCGTTCTGCTTCACAAAGTAATGCAGCGACAGCTTGACTGTGTATAGAACACCGTAGATATTGACATCGATGATGCTCAGGTCAGGCTTGACCGGGTCCGGGTCTTCCTCAGCCATAGCGGTTAGCAGGTAGTCCGAGTTGAGTTTCGATAAGTGCGCTTACCATCGACTGAAAAGACATCGTCTTTATGGATTATCCCTGCATTTGCGATGACGTGGTGGATTTTGCCTGAGGGAGAGAACGAGGCCGCCTCGCGGAAGAGCCGAACCTGATCTTCCCACACGGTGACGTCGCAAGTCACGAATTTTGTGCTACGAGGACATCAGCATGGCGCTTCCAGCAACCTCTTCTCCATTCACACGTACCCGGCCAGCTCCGATGCTAGAAGCTCGCCTGCTTGGGTGTTCTTGTCTCCGAAGCAAACATGTACCCTGACGTTGTCAACACAAGCCCTACAACCAACCTCGCTGTCTCCCGCAACCTCCATGACTCACTTTGCTGCGACGAGTGCTCGAACATAGGCCGCACCGAGTCCGATAGCTCCTGTTCAACCGTTAGACCGGGTGCCACTGACTTCCCCAAGGGTTCAGAAAGGTCTCACCTCCGGTAACAACAGCAGTCTTCCCAGCAAGATTGCTGAAATCGAACTCAATGGTGCAATCCACAGGCTCCAAGGGGGACGAGCCTGCCATTTTCAATACACAGTGGAAGCCACAACGACAGTGGCAGCTATTGAATGGGTAGATAGGAGGCGCAGGTGGGTTGCTTGTGGCTAACAAATGCAGAATACTGCCGACCATGGATGAGAGTTCCTGGGTCTTTATAGAGTCCGTCTGGCCGGCATCGTGGGGAAGTAATCTGGTCTAATGTAAGTTGCTGATCGCAGGGTAATAATCCGGTTTTATGCAACTTGCTGATAGCATCTCCACTCTGTTACGGGCGAGGCCGGGAGGATAATTATGTTGGATAATGCCATGTGCATAAAAGCAGGTGGGACCGGCGAAAGGTCGCCAGATCCTCGGCAAAGCCCCGGATCTTGAATTGCCCTTTCGAGAAGGGCGGCCCTGGTCCGTTTTCAACCCAATATCAACCATTGGTCTCTCTCAGCCACAAGACACTATTAGATACTTTCCATGACTGGTATTGGTTATACCGGATCTTCCGGCAACGGCTGAAGGCCGATTTAGATGGCAAGATGTTTATATCAACTCTCCATTTCTTTTGTAACAGAGTCAAATGCATTCCTCTTTATGCTCTGAGGTTCAGAGTCTTCTATTCACAGCAACTCTCAGTGACCAGTTGACTCTGAACAGTAACCATTCGACATGGCAAGCCCTTATCGGCGCATCCAAAGCGCAGTCGGAGATATCAGGATCTTGATAGTCCAGCCCGGCCAGCTTCAAGACTCATTAAAATGTCAACTCGAGGTTGCACGCCTCTCACTCAACCGAGGGTCCAAGCCTGAGAATCCACCAAGCTATGAAGCAATCTCCTACTGCTGGGGCGATCCAACTCCTTGCAAGCCATGCGATCTGGACGGTATCAGCCTCGAGATCCCTGTCAGTGCATCGGAAGTCATCCATCGTTTCCGCCTCCCCGATGCTCCCCGAAGAATATGGATAGATGCCCTGTGTATCAACCAGCAGGATATTACCGAGCGTGGAGAGCAGGTATCCCTCATGGGTGCCGTCTACTCGCAGTGCACGCGATGTCTGATTTGGCTGGGACCAGACACTGACAACACAGCCAAGACGGCTTTCGACACGGTGGACAAGGTGTGCAATGCCGCGAGAGAGGCTGATCGGGAGTCGAAGGATCCCATGGTTGAGATGTTGTCCATGCTGTCAGCCACGAGCTTCACTCGTTCAGTCTTCAACGCATCATTTGAGCAGAGACTTAGAGGAGAGAGAGGGGAGCCGGCCTTCAAGCTTCAGGATACACAGCAAGAGCTGTTTAAGCTTCTGCGGCGCCCATGGTTCCAAAGGAAATGGGTGAGTGTTAGTCAAGAAGTGTGAATGATATAGACTGATGATCCCTCACAGGTCTTCCAAGAAGCCGTCCTGGCGCCAGAGTCGAGTGTCTACTGTGGAACCGAAACAAGGCCGCTATCCTCGTTACTCGAAGCAGGCCACAGCCTCTATCGGCACCGAGCATGGTCTCATACCCGAGAAGAATTTTTAATGATCCGAGACCTCCATCTGCTCTGGAGCTTTTTCTCCCCGGAAGCAAATGACGACCTTCCTGTGGATTCAAGAACCCTAGTCGCCTTGTTGGCTTTTTTGCAGACAAAGCTTTCCACGGACCCAAAAGATGCCGTTTTCTCTGTCCTTGGCCTGCTAAAGAGGAACGAGCAAACGGATGCCTCTTTCCAAGCTCTGTGCAAGGCAGATTATCGACGCTCCCTCAGTGACATCCTCGCCTCAGCGACGAAATATGCCATCATCGAAACACGGACGCTCGATGTGCTCAGATTCGTTCGGCCACGACTGAACGAAGACGCAGAAACATCGCGGATCCCGTCTTGGGTTCCGAGATGGCATCTCCGACATGAGGATATGGGGATGGGTGTCAACAGGATGGGTCCTGACGGGGAGTTTGTTTCCGATGCGAAGCTCGAACTCTTCGATCCTCATGATGTTTCTGTGCTCAAGTGCCGAGGGGAGATCATCGACGATATATGTTACCGGTTTGATGCACCTAGTAAAGATGTGTTTAAGGATGCAGCAGCGCTGGTAACCTTTTTCAAGAACATGCGATCTCTTTTCCGTCAAGATATCCTCAGCCAGGTTTTTGAGAGCACGACGATCGATGACACCCAAGCTAGGCGCATACGCAATGCTATCTTCCCCAACCAAATGCACTCGACAGATGAGGAGCCGCAAGTGATATCATCGACGCTGTTGATGGGTCGCCAATATCCCATGCAAGAGTACAAGGGCGAAGAGACCAGCGATTTTGTGCTTCTTGAGAAGTACCTAGACGAACCCGGACTTGTGCTTCCAACTTTGCCAGACGACGAAGTCGTACCAACGTCAACATTTAAAGATCGATCACTTGGTGAGCAAGCATTTGTGAGATTTGCAATGGTCATGCGACTCGCCCTACACCACCGAGCCTTCTTCACTACGAGCCGCGGACTGATAGGTATTGGACCGAGTACAATGGAGGTCTGCGATGTTGTTGCGATGCTGCATGGGTTCCCTTCGCCTGTGGTGCTTCGACCCAAGGGGGAGGAGTTTGAGTTTCTTGAGAGCTGTTACGTGCATGGGCTGATGGGAGGTCGGGATGAATGGCCAGCTGGAGTTGTAGCGAAAGAGGAGATTATTTCCATTCGATAGAGTAGTAATGTAGCCGATGCTTCCGTGAGTGCAATTTGTATCTTCAAGATCCCCGAGAAGTTTCCTTGAGTTGCTGAAATGACGTAGAGTAGCCTTTCGGCGAGAGACAATCCCGAGTCCCGCGTAACACCATAATCGGTGGTCATCGAGGCCATAAACTCTTGAATACGTTCCTCCAAGCAAGGCAACTACCGCGGCAAGAAATGCCATATTTATACCAAATCAGCAATGACCCCCGCATCAACGAACAATCCCGTCTTACCCAAACTCAACTCATCGTGGTCTCTTTCCCCGCAAACAAGCCACCCCGCAGTCAGTTCGCATTAGCTTGAAAGTTGTAGTAACTTTCCGGCGGAACTTTACTTTATTTGTATTGAGGCCCTCTCTAAGCCGGGATTTATTTCCCCTTTACGGGAGTGGCGTATCGGAAGGGCGTTCCGAGCCTGCCCCGACGTGGAGACGGGAGATGATGATCCTGTGGCACGCTGTGTATTATAAATGAGAAAATGGGTAGAAGATAACAGTCTCGTAATCTCTGTCCTTGATAGATCATAGCTCACCAATCAGTACAAAAATGGCCGACGTTGCTACTGTTCAACCCACTCAGCACGCCTTCAAGGATGGCTACCTCGTCAACGATGGCCTTCTCAAGCCGGATATGATTGGGTCATTGAGACCCTCTTACCCCTCCGAGCCCATCGATGTTCTTCAAACCCGCTATGAAAAAGACGGATATCTATTTATGAAGGGTATTTTACCCCGAGCTCATGTCCTCGACTGTCGTGAAGCCTACTTCAAGTTCCTCAGCCCATCGGGCGTCTTGCAGCCTGACTCTAAGCCTGTGGATGGCATCTACAACGCCGAGAATAACGGCGTCGACTTTCCCAGCATTGGTGCCGGACCTTGCTTAGAAGGGCAGACAGGTCCCGGCTCATTCGCCGATCTCGCCGAAAAGGCACACACGGAGCCTTGGTATCTCGAGTTTTCCAGTCACCCCGCTCTGCGAGACTTTGTGGCGAAGCTTAGGGGTTGGGGCGAGGATACCTTTTTACTGAAGAGATCTCTTCTGAGAAACAACACTCCTCACAACGATGCTATTGGTGTGCATTACGACCAGAGCTTTCTGAGGTATGGTGAACCTACCTCGGTGACTGCCTGGATTCCAATTGGAGATATCGGCCTCCAGGGTGGTGGTCTGATCTATCTCCAAGACAGTGAGTTATTCTATCAGACTTGTGTGAGGGGTGCTAAATACGTCTTGCAGGCGATGCTCTTGGTCAGCAGCTCGAGGATGAGTTCAACAGGAAAGCCAAAGAATGCGGCATGTCAGAAAAGGAACGAAACGATGCCTTCAACGCAAACATGATGAGTACCGGGTGGCTCGGTTACGGGCCTATTCAGTTCAGCAAAGACAACGGCAATGGAAAATGGCTTTTGACAGAGTACGAAGCTGGCGATGTTGTTTTTCATAAGCCTCACATGGTATGTCGCTTCCAGCCATAGCCTTCAGGATATTAATGTCGTTAGATTCATGCATCAACAATCAACAAGGACCCCGAGAATCGGATTCGGCTTGGCACTGATCTACGTTTTGTCGACTCATCCAAGCCCCACGACACGGTATGTTATCTAACCATAAATTTTACCTTGTTTGCTAACAGACGTAGCGATGGTCAGCTCCTTATCGTTTCGACGATGGTTTATAGGGAGAACAATAAGCAGCTGGAGCGAGAACGGAGTGTGCCAACAAACTGAACCATGTGAGATGAGATTGTGTTTTCTGCAATGCTTAGTTTAGTAGGTTATGTAATTGATGAGTGGATTGAATAAGATGGACAAAGGCATTTGCACCTTTCATACCTATGTCTACACACGCGTGCGCGTGCCGCATGCTCCAACGTTGATACCACCACCTCGTATTCTCAACTAGAGCGTATGACCTATGATTCGACTCGAGAAATTACCGGCACTCCTGATTATCTCCTAGTGATCTAGCGCCAACAGCAGCTATACGGTCTTGACCTGTGCGGCTGGAAGTTGCCTAGAATTTGGAGCACCATGCCTGTCAGCGTCTGTGCTGGTACTCCACAAAAGTGATCCTTCACGCGGTGCTCGTCTAATCTATTAGTGGAAGGTTCTTGTTAAAAAGGCGCCTCAGGAGCATCTCGAAAGGCGTGAATTTCTTCACATGAACTCGGAGCATGCCTGTTAGCCCCATTTTCACATGCTCAGCTCTAAATTACCTCACTTTAACTGTTGAAAACTCTTGACCGCTCGGGGGAAACAAATTTCATTACACATTTCCCTGTTCGGGCATTTCAGATTTAGGAAACAAGCGTGTTTCGAAAACGCACGGCGATCCTTCGTGTGGGCTGAGTGGGCTCCATAATCAAAGATCCTTCGAGAGATCCCAGGCCGACATCCGAGCGTGGGCACTATAAAGGGCGCTTGATGGCTTCGAAGACTTTAGTAATTGCACACATCTTGAGTCAGATCAGCAGCAAAGTAACCATCATGAAGTTCACATCTATTCTTTATCTCGCCCTCCCGGCCCTGTCCCTGGCTCGCGTCCGTCAACTCCCTCCATCTCACAATCTAGTACTAACTCCCCTCCAGCCTTCAGGCCCTTGTGCAAGAGCCACCCCAACCCCCCAAGTCGACCTTCCCACCTGCGAGGAGGTGGCCGGTTCCTACGCTCGGTACTGCGATCGATGCGAGCATCTCTGCGTCAACAGCAGACAAGACTCCAAGACCTACGAGATGTGCATTTATTCCGTCTTCTTTCAGGCCAACAGCTGGGATAGCGAGTGCTGGCAACACGGCGGTTTCGACTGTGGACCTAGGTCTATCGACAAGGTCTGCGGTCCTGCGTAAGGGAGGGGATGGTGTATTTGGATTGTTATGGGTATTATTACTTTCTTCAATATGGGTATTTTTCCCTATACACCGACGATCGTTGTTAGTTTTATGCCCAACTCAGTTCATTAGGGGAGTGTTGCGATGGCCTCCCCTGAAAAGCCCATCGAACTGTGCTACTATGAATCTGATGCAATGTCTTCTGTGATGCACGGTCTACTTTCCAAGAGCGACATGATAGACAACGCATTTAACCATGTGAACATGAGGATGAGCTAGTGACAAATAAATGATAAGCGATCTATTGATAGAATATAGTTAATCTCTTAGAAGTGAAATTTCTTGACCCTTAGTAAAGAGGCAGCTTATACGCATCAAAGTCATAGGTCCAGCTATCAAGAGACTCCTGGTCATAAACACAGTCAAGAGAGTCTCCAGACCACAGCGGACGAAGAGGCCAGCGGCAGATGGTATCGATATCACCACCGCTTCCATCCAAAGTCTCTGGAGCAGCACCCTTCTCGACCCATTCGATAACCGTCTGTAGCGTTGTCTGTGGCCAACCGCCATTAGGCTGGTTCGAGTTGCTGCCACAATGGGCTCCGCCAGGGACAAGGAATAGTCTGTAAAAGTCATCGACAGCGGCAACGCTCTCGTTGTAGTTCTTGTCAGGGAACATGACGCTGCGGACAGAGTCGTAGTAGTGCACTGATGAGCCAGCTGGGATGGAATCATCGGATTCTCCGTGGACGTGGATCACCTTTCCGCCCGCGGAGTGGAAGTCACTCAGGTCGGGGTATGTGGTCTGCAGAGAATCCGCATACTTGTTCATGCCGTAAATCATCCACTCTTTGAGGGTGTCATAGGTGACATTGTCGAGGCTTCCAAGAGTGCTGGTGTCTTGTAGCTGGAGGTATCGCACAACCCATTCGCCACCGAGTCCACTGATGCTCAAGCCCCAGGTATCAGCTTCCTCATCGTAAGAAGTGGCGGCGTCTGAGAAGCCTGATCCAGGCTGGTAGTTGAGGTAGACGCGACGACCTTGAGAATCGTGGAGACCATCAAGGAACTGTTGAATTACGGCCACAGCCTCTTCCGTGATGGTACCGTTCTGAGCTGGGGTAGACGGCTGAGAGAACTGCCGGGCCCGCAACATTGGTCCGCCCGTTGAGCTTGATGCCTCGCAGGAGTAGGGTGTACCGATTGTGGAGTTGAGACTGAAGTGCAGCTTGCACAGATCAGAGCGCGAGACAACGCCATCCTCCCTTCCGTCCAGACCGTCACAGGCAGTGATAGTCAAGTTGAGGATCTTGTCCAGCTCGCATGAAGGAGGGAAGTAATCCAAGGTCTGCTCAACCACATTGCCGAACAGATGGTTGACCTGCTGTTGACCATAGCGGAAGGCTGGGGCTCCGATGGCAGCTCCGTCGAACTGATCGGCAAAACGCTGCACCTGGCTCCACCCTTCACGACCTCCTTCAGAACATCCCTGATAGTAAGAGTAGACCTTGGAGCTCTTGGAGAAGTTGTAGATGTTTCTTGCCAGTTCCTTGCCGAGCAGGGCAAGTTCGTGATGAGCCTGGTAACCAAACATGTAGACAGATTGCCAGTTGACGGTACCGTTCGCCAAGAGGAAGACCTCATCCCACTGAGTGTTGAAAGATCCAAAGCCACCGTCGGTGATTCCAGAAACAGCTCCGACTATAAGCCCAGAAGCGGCATACTGGCTTCCCGAGTTGATGGCAAGCCCACCTCCGCCGGTAGAGACATAACGGTTCTGGAACTTGCTAGGAGCAGGCAGCAAATACGATACGTGAACGGCATCATCGTCAATACCGTCGTGCGAATAGGCGAAAGTGAGGTTGCAATAGTCGGCGCTGGCAGTGGGATACCATTCTGACTGGAAGCTGGCGTTGGAGACGAGGGCCGTTTGAACAGAGTCTGGGTCGATCGTGATGCCGGAGATGAAGCCATCGGCGGGAAGAGCCGACTTGGCATAAGTCTTGGAGCATATGTCACTCAAAGAAGCAGCATGAACGGCTGCAGCAGAGAGTGCAGCGCCGGTAAGATAGGTTGACCGCATGAGAAGAGTGGCTGAGTTGATCAAGTTGAAATAGTAGTTCAAGAGGCGTGACTTGAGAGAGAACAAATGCTCTTTGATCAAAGATCTGCATTCATCGCCGTAGCTGATGCCCTTTAAGTATGTCGAGGCCTGTATAATTGTTGTATTGGCATAGCCCGAGGATTACGTCTGCCCTCGGGATAGACCCACAAGCTTGGACGACGTTCGGATCGGCCTCGTTATAAAGTTTAGGGACGACTACCGGAGGTGGAACTCAAAACGAACTGGCGACAAGGTGTCAGTCAACTTGAGACAAAGCAGGGCCGAATCAAAGTTATTGGTCCCATTTGGGAGACGTCATTAGGCGAATTGCACTCCTTGACTGAACTACATCCTGTTCTGCTACATACGCTGTGCGCTTCGCATTGGAGGGATGTATATGTTGCACCCTCTTGGTTTCTCATCTGATATGTATTCTTCCCTCGCAACCACCTGACCCTGGTGATTTCGTTGCAGGAAGTGAACCTGCCTCTTGTAGTGAATGCTGCCGTCCTGACTAGAGATGACTTCCAACTCGTGCTTGACTGGGACGGCAAAGAACCGCGCTTCTTCTGGTGGCAACGACTCATCTGCATTTTTGTTGTCTTTGTAGCACATGGCGTCATCATTTAATGAGATGCCATGTTCGAGTTCGATGAGACGTCTGCCAACTCTATACAGTGTCCCAACATCAAATAACCCTTCCTTGGCTGGACCAAGCTGGGCTAGACACGCCAAGGCCTCGACCCGGGTGGTAAGACTTCGGCACTTAATGACAACAAAGAACATGAGAGGCAAGAAACCCATCTCGAACGCAAAGCTCGAGTCAGGAACTTGCTCTTGCCTTGCAGTTTCCCAAGTCTCTGATGCCGTCCTCGCCATGTCCACGACATCTCGGAAGGTATTCAAATGTTGATCATACCACATTTCTATTGCGTCGCGTGGTTTTTGGAGGTATATACTTGTGACTTTATGCTTGAGGCGCATGCCGTATAGAGCATATCTGTCTGTTATGGAAGGCGCTGGTATACTCAGCACCAAGTTCTTGGCTTTCGCCTCCCACTGATCTAGTAGCGTGGTAAGGGAAGATTTGTTATCGTCCAGCCCGTCAAGGACACACTCCATGGATCGAAGCATGAGATTATCGATGAACGACTGCGCTTCAGCAATGCCACTGAACTCTGCCGGCATGGCTGGATCGAATCCAATGAGACTTGGGAGACGCATGGATTTGACGCCTCCGAGAAAGAACGGTATAATGCTTAAGCGCCGGAATATGGGTACAAGGTATTGTTGCGCCCATTCAGGACAACTTGAGTTGTTGAGAATGACAATGCCGTGTCGACAGTGCTCAAGGGCGGCATAGATGTCTCCTTGCAAATACTCGATACAGATAAAGAGTATACAAAGCAACAGGATCAACTGCTCGTCACCAGAAGCCTTGATCTGCTGTATAGCAGCATTGTAATGACCAATAGCAAACGTGCTACCGCATATCTGACGAGTAATCCTTGAGCCACGGGCAAACTCTTCGTAGAGCGAACTGATGGCCAAGACGGCATGGCGCACGGTGGGCTCAAAGTGGCTGAACTGCATAACCAGATGCGTCCAGAAGTATGAGTCTGTGGAACCGGACATGACTGGACCGGCCATCTTGGTGAAGAACTGAAAGGCTCTGCCTTCTCTTTGGTCTCGCGCAGATAGTTGATTGGGCCGATACCATGTCAGAGTTGACGCGGACTCATAGCCGTCGCATACGCGTCCAGTGGAGGTGCATCGTCGACATGACGGCTTGCCTTCATCGCACTTTACTTTGCGAGCTCTGCTCATGTTAATACTACTCGTGGCATTGGAGACCAAGGTAAACGCACTTGCAGGTCCGGCAACCGGTCCTCACATGCGGACGGGTAGGCATCTAGCTCTAGCGTGGGGCTATCCCGAGCAAATGGATATGATGAGATAGAGATCAAATTTGAGGTGATAACATCAGAGCAGAGTTAGACTCGGTGGATGAGAGAGAAAAGGAGAGACGCGTGGCACGGCAAGTGGGCGGCGGTCCAAGCATCCTCCGATTCAATGTCGATCACTTGTGGGGCTGTCCTGAGCCTTAGCTGTCGATTATATTGGCGGAGTTTTCTGCTGAAAACTTTATTTTACGACAATTACCATTTTCAGCCTCGCCAGTCCTTTAATTATTCTTGCATTCATGTTGAAGAAGACATCTGTCACGACTGTTGAAGCATATCTTACTTATCATGAGGTTTAAAACGCAATTATCTGAGAATTAGTTGAGTTTTTATGTAAGTATTAATGAGTTTAGGAAGAGGTCATAAATACCTTTAGATAGCTTTAGATTTGATTCCTCTGACTCTAAGATGACTGTCATAAGAAAATAGTAACAAGGGTCAATAGAATATTATGATCAAATATATATCAAGATCTCTTTAATAGCATTGCGGCAAATTGCACAGTACAGTGCCCATGCCACATGCAAGCCCCAATTAGAAATCTTCTACTAATGACTTCGATTATCTATATACCTATTCCGCAAATCGATCCTTTTGATGAGCATGTGAAGATGTATACCAAGGAGACTAAGGCCAGCAAGTCGCCGCGAACCTGCAATGGGTGTAGACTTCTAAAAGCTCCTGTGAGTTTCATTTTTCTAGCTAGCTAACCCAACTGACCAGCCTGACAGTGCAACGGTCATCATCCGTCTTGTGGCTATGTGAGCGAATCGGTCACAAGTGTTCGTACTCCGTCGATATTCAGCAGAGACGTTTACATAGATTAAGTCAACACAAGCAAGCTCACCCTTGTACCATGCCTGTTGAAGAATAGTTATAGATCTAATGCTCATATCCAGGAAGTAATTTGACCCAGGGTCAGGAAATACGCCTCCTAAGTCGAACGTTAAGTGTTAGACCTTAGTTTCAATTGTTAATCCTCTTGCTGTTGCTATCTGTCGGCTTCTTCTTGGTGCTCTCTTTTGTGACCATGCCGAACTCCGGCTCTGTGGGAGCCATCTCCAGACCCCATAACTTGGCTAATGTGAAGTTAAGAAAGGCCTTTAATAAGGCCCTAGCTTCGTAAGTTTAAACATTCACTGACTTAACTAGGCATACTGTCATTAATCAATAAGAATTCTAATAAAAACTTTTTTGGCTCTAAATAAAAGAACCACAACAGAGCGGGGGTTCCGTGTATCACAAGCCTCGGCATTTAACTAGAACAAGGCTGGCTGAGGTTCAGGCAGCAATGCAGCAGCCTGCATTACAGTGTGGCTGGTATAGCCTGATACCTGAATTCCCACAGATTACGTTATTGCCAAGTTCTCACATCACCTTCTCTATCGCTTTTTACCCTAACTCGAGGCAGCTTTATTGAGCCACACAACACCAAGTCTTGACTGAACTGAACGAGCCATGGACAAAGTCTGGTTCAAGTTGAGGCATACCCACAACCCTGCACCAGATGAAAAGACTCTTGGAACCAGCACGGAGACGGGGCCTATCCTCCTTGGCCAGTTCATTCCCGATCTTAACCATCTCGACCAGGTCATCAATAGAGGCGGCATCAGACCGTTTCCCGGTGACATGAAAGTCTGGCACTCTCAGACCATCAAGTTCACGTGGGACGACTCCCGGTCCAGGCAAGCTAATGCATTGGGATCTGCAACGGTCCCTGTTGCTGCTGCCGCTGGTTTGGACATTCAAGCAACTGCCAGCGGGGCTTTTCAGCAGTCTGTCGAGAATTATTCCGAGTTTGACTCGCTGGACTGTTACATTGTCAATCCGGTCAAGTCGTACATCAACGAGTATCTTACGGAGGGCTCAGTGGCGGATTACGTCAAATCTGAGAAGACATTAGGAACATGGAAATTATTCATGATCACGGGAATCATGATCGCTCGTGGCGCAAAGACGAGGAACAAGGAAAAACTCCACATAGAGGGCCATGCCCAGTCAGAACTGTAGGTACCCTCGTTATTGCCCTAATATTCGCACTACTAATCGACGGGGAAGGTCGATTCCAGATGTTGCTGGTGTCAGCGCCGGGGGAAGCTTGGCAAATGACAACAAGCACGCCTCATCAGGCTCTTCTGTTACGGACTTTGTCTGGGCCATCAGGTTGGCGAAGGTATCCAAGACCTTGGGTCAAGTGATACTTCGGAGGGACTGGTCGATGATGACCGAGACAGAGGGGGCGACCTTTGCTCCCAGCAATGACGAAGTGGACGTCGCTGACGTTGTCACTAGAGAGGGTATGGAGGAGATTGGTCTTGTTGTTGAAGATGAGGACCTAGAACTGGCATTCGTGCTCAACTAGCACTGAATTAAATGCCAACCGACCTTGACAAGCCCTTAATCGTACAGTTGCATCCGAGGTAGGAGCTCTAGTATACGGCTCTTGATTTGCTATGCCGAGGTAGATGGTTTCTCATCGTGGAAGTAAGTAGGTAGATATTAGCCGGATCTCTCATTCATTATCCTTTCCATTACGCTTTCTTCATGGCCCTCTCGATAATCGTACAAATGGCTTGCCTGACCTTGTCCCGGCTTCCGTTGCCAGAGGCCGCGCCTTCAGGGAGAATGTCCCACGGGGCTACACATTGGTACCCCTCGCTCACGTTTCTTCGTGACATTTCCTCCAAGATAGCGCTCATACCTGTCTTCGTCTTCCTTTTGTTTCGACTTGCCTTTGACATCCATACCTCAACGTCTGGCTGGCGAGAAAAGTCGAGCAGTTTTGCCGCGAGCCCAGCTATTAGAGCGGTAGACACAGACGTTCCCCCAAGCAGCCTCGCCCCTGAGTCCAAAACCACGTCTTCTCCGAGCATGGCAAAGTTCGCCGCGTGATTTCGAGGGTTGGGGTTCCACTGCCTGGAGCTTTTTAGCCCACCATTGCAGCAAAAAACACCAATCACACGATCCGTCATGCTAGCCGGGTAGGCAACACCGTTAATGCTTTGCCAGTTGGAAGCGGCGGCAAACACGAGAATCTCAGGTGCTATACCTCCGGCGGTGGCCATCTTGATCTGTGCCTCTAGTTCATCATGGCATTCTTCCCTAAACCCTGCTGAGATACTGATGATGTCGACCTTTTTGCTCACGGCCCACTTGATCGCCTGTGATAGTCAGCGTGGTTGGTAATGGGAAGAGTATCGGGGCTACAAGAGGGCGCTGATGCCCGTATTTACTTACATTAGCCATGTACTTCGATGTGTTTCCGTCTGCCTCGTCTCCCTGGAAGACTTTCGCAACATAAATATCCGCACGGCCATAGACCTTGCGTATGAGGTCCACAGAGTTTGTGCCGTGCTGCGGGTTATCCCTGTACGAGTCGTTCCACGTCTCGATGAAGTCTTGGTAGTAGATATATGCATCTCCGTGACGCTCTTCCCGTAACCCAGAGTCAATAACTGCAATTTTCACGCGGTTTGCCTCGTATGTTTCGTTGCTTTCACAGGCATGTGTAGTAAGGTACTCGTTCAACATATCCAGCTTGTTGAACCACTCTATTGACGACGCTGGACTGGGCCTGAACAATAATGGGGTTAGCTCTGCCTGACGGAGTTGAAGTGACCTTACCTCTTAAGCATAGTCTCTCCTACAGCAAGCGGGTATGATGATCCTCTTGAACAAACACCATTGCACCCCACTGACGTCGGCTCTCCTAGTAGATGGTTATCGGAGGCCTCCTGGTGCTCATCTTGACAAAGTGCGTTACGCCCAAAGCTGTTCTGGATCTCTATGGCAACCTCGGGGCAATTTAGCAAGAGAATCGCTCTCAAAGGCACCAAAATCCGTTTGTAGAAGACCATGCGAAATCTGAAGGCGTCGCTTTTGTCACGCGAATCTAGGTCTTCGAAAAGGTGACGCCGAAAATCTAGGCAAGCGTCCACGACTTCCTTTATGGGCTGTAAAAATTCCTTGGAATTGTCGTAGTAACGGCCCAAGGCGATTGATGGCCATATGTCGTCGCTCTGATCCTCCATCTCCAAGGGAAAGGCTTGCTGGAGTTGGAGCTGGAGTAAAAGCAGTCCAAATTTGGCCATCAATTTCTCTGCATGGTCATAGGGGTCGACTTGTTCCGGCAATGGCTCGCCGTAAGAGTCGACCGATAAAGGAAAAGAATAGTATGGCTTCCTGAAGTCTAGCAACGTTCCATCCTTGGGGAACTCGATGTGATCAGGCTGCCAAATATCTATCAGCCAAGGGGTGCTGTATAGATGGAGGACAGATTCAGAGAGGAGGTATTGCACCGCGACCACGTTCTTTGTCAAAGCTGATCTGTAGTCAAGCTCATCATCGTTTGGCTCCTTTTCGGGTATTTGAAACATTGTGGCCATGAATCTGGTGCAAAGTCTTGTCACCATCCCAAGCTCCATGGTCGCGTTTGCAGTTTGGTCTGCAGTTTGAGCATGAAGAACTTGCTTGAGAGTGATGAATTTGTCGGGGACAGTTCCATATTCCAGCCCAAGTTCAGAACTCTTGGGGACAGTCTCGGTCAGTAATATCTGATCTTTGCCGAGGTTCAACGTGAGACACTTGTTCAACGTCCTATTCAACGTCTCTGCATGACGAAAATCTTTGCAGCCGCGGAAAGGAGCCATCGTAGGTCGGCCGCTAAGTACACAAAGGTTAGTTGACGCTCAAGCTCGAGTGATTGGGCTGTTACGGACTGATACATCCTGCATGGCATCGGATGCCAGCCCTTTGTTCCCACACATCTGGGAAACATGAACCCGATGATATCGTCTTCAAGTCCAGACAGGCGAAACTTGGGAAATTGTCCCATGAACTTGCAGCCATGTAGCTTCTTTGACAAAAGCTCGTAAATCCTTTCTAGGCGGCCGCAAACTTTGCTGGCGTCTTCGACCCTGGCCAAAACGTTATCAACTTGGTCCGTGGCAGCATCTTTAGCCGTGATCAGATCTCCGATGCCAGCTACTGACTCGGGCCATGCTCGGTCAATAGCGAGCTGAAGTAACTCGCAAGATTCCAGGATAAGGGCTTCGTCCCGCACCGCCCGATCAAAGTTGATAACAGGTCCGCTCTTCGCTGTTAACAATGCCTTGGGGTTTTCAGGTGAGCCCCTATCTATCAAGCAATCTAGTTGGTGTAGCAGATGCTGCAGACGACTGTATAATTTGGCCAGCGCGCCTGAGTTGAGCGCCAACAAGTCGTACGGGTTAGACAGTCCAGGTAGTTTGTGTTGCAAGAGAACCAATCTGCTGCGGAGGAGCGGAGTTCTGGTCAAAGCGGAGGTAAAGACTGGAATGAATTCCTTCGCAGTATTCAAGGACGCCTGCAGGCTTATCGCCAACTCGGTGTGGTCATCATCTTGGCTGGGGAGACTAGGATCGCGAGGCATGGCGACAGCCTGGACGCGTCGAAGAGAGGGAGGAGAGATCACGCGGCGAGTTTCCGAGTCGTAATAAGTTATGTGGTTGACACGCTGTATTCTGGTGATCAGCTCTCGAAGCTGAGTATGGCGAAATTGGCTGGGAAAGCAGAAAGCTGAGGCGACCGTTGGTCAGCCCAGGTTTTCCTGATCAGCCTCAGCCGGAGCCGTGAAAACCGAGTTTCCTGCACTGTAAGGCATGGGCTAGCAGCCTGCGTGAGGCACAGTGTTTGTGGCTTCAGCATGTTGCCAATGTTGCACTTTTCTTCGATTGGCTGCTTCCGCCCTCCTGACGTGGCCTGCATTGCGGCATTTTTCAACCCCCAGACGCTGGAAGAAAGAGAGTTGGTTTATCGAGGCTTCTCAGAAAACTATTACACTAATTTCGGGCCGCCATGGCCTTACCAATCCGATCCCACGACTATCCACCAGAAGCAACACAATCAAGTATTTACCATGCCAAACAACTATGTTTTCAGCGTGTTGAAGACTGCGCGGCCCAAAAGAATGCCAAGTTTGCGGCACATGCCCAAGCCCTGGAGCAGATGTTACAGTTGTGGGCAAAGCACTCTGGAGTTGATGCTCGCAAGGGAATGTCACTTGACGACCGTCTCAAGGACCACCCAGATCTCAAAACAACAGTGATAGGTTTATTGGACTTGATCAAACAGAAGGCTACACAAGGTACTAAGCAGGCCCTCTCCGCAAAGTGACACCGACTTACAGGTTGCTAGCACTATCCTCCCCAGATGTCGATGATGACAATGCTGAAAACGCTCCCGCAACAATTTCGAAAGAGGACGACGACGTCGACCCCGAGGAGTTCTTGATCAAGCAAAAGTGGAGAAGCTATAACGGAAGAACCTGGGAAACCGTCGGCGCCGCTGTCGATATGCTCATCGAGCTCACGGCAATGATTCGAAAATCGACTGTACGAAATTCGAGTCTACCAACACATTTCCATCGTCCAGACGACTACTTCAAAGAATACGCCAAGACTCTGGCCAGGAACTGGTTTAAGGATGCTAGGAGATCCTTGACGGATCAATTGGGCAACTCAGTCTTCGTTCGGCGCAGGCAGATGCTATACAAAATGAAGCATGAGGAGAAGATCAGCTATTCTGCCGTCCATCCCACTTCTGGGCCTGCTGAGTCGACAGTCGCCCCTCTACGAGTAGCAGAGACAGTCCAGGGGAGAGAACGCCTGCAACAGACTAGCCCACGGATCAACCTGTTGCGTCAAACGGTCCCCATCTTTGCAGAGTTTACTCCATCAAGTACAAACCTTTCTCAGCTCAACAGGGCCAAATTCGCCCAACGCCGTCGAAGGATTGGAACTCTGTCCGGTATCACCGAAGGCTCTGTTTCTGTAGAAGAGACGAGTTTTTCATACATGTATCCCGAGCCTCCGGCTCTGGGTGAAAGGCAAACGTATGGCGTATGCCCGTACTGCTCGGGGTTCTTGCCAGCCTCGAAGTTGACCAAGGTAGCATGGAGGTGAGCTTTGACCCATGTTACAGCCTCTCTTTTCCAATGATGACACCATTCTAGGAAGCACTTACATGAGGACCTTCAGCCTTACGTATGCATATCAGAGAAATGTCAAGATCCTGCACAGTTCTTCTCGAATTCAAAGCAATGGTTGCATCACATGGAAAAGATCCACGGCATAGATTGGCCACAGAAGGTACACATGACAACTTGGTACTGCGATCGGGAACACGAAAGGATGGAGTTCAAGAGCGAATCTGAGCTGCGGAAGCACCTCGTTCATGATCACGAATCTTTAAGCGACGCCCACGTGAACGCTTTAGTCCGTCGCAACTGGGGCCTTGGTGAGAGGGAGGCCCATGTATGCCCCTTGTGCGAATCAGCACCAACCAGTATCGTACCTCTTATGAACGACAACGACAAAGCATCTCTTCTTTTCCGACACATTGGAGATCACCTCAAAGCGCTTGCATTATTCTCCCTACCCTCCTTGAATACCGATCCTGCTAGTGATCAGCAAAATTCCAGCTCTGGGGCTCAGCTTCCAACCAATGACGACTCTAAAGCCGATTTTGCTAGAAAAAATCAAGCAGTTGCCCAATCCGACAAGAATCTCGAGGGTAGCCTCACATTCGATGACGATCCCCATGACATGGTGGACGCTGTAGGTTCTGAGGCAACGATCAACACGGAGCATATCTCTGGTGTTCCTTCCGGTCTTGATGCTACTCTAGAGTGGAAATTCGCCAGTTCAGAGCAAGAAGCTCCTGAGCTAGATCCCGTTCTGGAGAATTTGAGAATAGGGCACCAAGAAAAGGAGCAGGAGACTGACTCTATGGGGCCACTCAGGAGAGCCATCCGTGCCAAAGCGGTCAGCAGCGCCTTTGTTGAGAGGCCACTGCGGTTCTTCCCGAATGGGAGCCTCAACAACCTCATCACCAAGGAATCAGTTGCTAGAGAGCTGTGGGTGGAATCATCCCCGCAAGCTCAGCACGAGGCAGAAGTGAAAAGCTTGGCTGAATTCATCTCGATCTCCGCAAGGAAGTTGTTTGCCATCGTCGTTCTCCTCCCGGGTGTCTCTTCTCGCCAGTTGCTACAGAAGAGAATGAAGTTCTTTCGCCACAGAAACATCACGGATATTAGACTACCCCTGCAGGTATCGTGGTGGGAGGAGAACGCCGGTGGGACTAACGATGATTTCGGGGGCAATTTCGAGAACGAGGACTTATGGCGAGATAGTCAAGTCCGGGACTTTTGTTCCATTCAACACTGCTTTCTGGCTCCTGTTTTTTCAACTACCGGGCTCAGTTACGATCTTGAGCTAGGCACTATCCTCCCATTCACGGAGAGAGACACCGACGCTGACCACTCTTCATTTGAGTACATCAAGTATAAGATTCATGCGAATCACATCTATCAACATACCATGGTAGGTCTCAAACGTCAAAAAGAGATGTTGATCATCAAAATGCTTACCGCACCTGATACAGGAAACCGGCCGTCCATATTACGTTGAAGTGAGAAAGGCATACGGCGACGTCTCGGAAATAAATCCATCCTGGGAGAAAGAAGTCAAACGAGTCTCTGACATAAATCATCTCAACAACAAGCATCTTGTTCGCTTTCTCGCCGCATTTCGAAGAGGTCAGAAAGACGGATACTTCATGTTTGAATGGGCCAGCGGCGAAAATCTGACACACCTATGGCACACCTTCTATCGACCAAGGTTGACTTCGAGACTAGTCAAGGAAGCGATTCGTCAGATGGCTGGACTCGCCAGCGCCATTCACACGCTTCATGCTCCAAGGTCATCCTGTTCTTCCATCGGCAACTTCAACCCCGACCACCTCTTTCTATTCAGAAACGACAACGACAACGACAATATTCTTGGAACCCTGAAGATCTCTGGCTGGGAACTGTGGCGAGGGCCCCAGGGTGGGATAAGCTATAACGACGACAAGGCCAAAGGGAATTGGCGGTACGACGCACCAGAATTTAACGACCCTGGAGTGTACTTCAAGTGGCGATCGTGTGATTGTGATGTCTGGTCAATGGGGTGCATAATGTTTGAGTTCCTAATCTGGCTCATGTATGGCGTGGATGGTCTGGATATGTTCAGGCAAGAGACAAAGTTCTCGTTCTCTCGGGGAGGGTTTTTTTGCCAGGAAATGCCAGAGGACCAAGACGGAATGCCGGTATTCATAGTCGACCCTGTTGTGCAGGAGTGGATGGACCACATGGCTGCTGACCCGGCGTGCGAGATGGGGACAACTGCCCTTGGCGACCTGCTGGAGCTCATCAGAACTCGACTTCTGGTGATAGACCTACCACAAAGACGCAGGTTAGCCATAAGCCATTCCCTTGTTATGAGCCAGTCACAACAAGCAGTGGGGCGTTGTATGACTGCTGAGCTCGATGAGCGGATGCAAATAATCTTGGAAAAGAGTGGAAGCGAGAGGTACTGGCTGGCAACTGAACCAAAGCCTCTCCCGTAGATTAGAGATAGGATAGTGATCTCGGATGGCCAAATCCTGTGTTAATTCTTCGCCTGTAACTAGATTACTATTCAACATTAAAAACATGATTCGTTATCAGCGATGCTTCATCTATGACGGTGTTTACGGTACTGGGTTTTGATACCGTCATATATTACTGACTGTATTCTTTGCTGTTGTGGCTGATAGTATTTGTCATTACATAACAATGCTTCATTGTTACCCGCACGACTACATCATAACGCTTAGTTGGGCTTTACGACCATTCGCTTGACAAAGAACTTAACTTCAGCTCAAAGACGATCCGGGGGGGGGGTTACATGCCTCGCAAACGGTTACCCGGCGAAAAGGCCGACCTCATGGGTTCTGAGGGAGCCCTATCCACTGATTTGCTTGGGATGAACGACGAATGGCCTATTGCGTCTCGAAACGGTGGGGAAGTCATTCTCAAGGATACAGCTAGGTTTACCAAGGGACTTTCATGGTTCATATCGACTGATCACGGTGTTCCAGTGAGATTGTCTCGTCGTTTGCGCAGCTGAAGTTGACTAACCGTGGAACTCGCAAGGAAATATATCGCAAGGAATGGTCACGCTTTGGATACTGCCGTGATGAGTTCCCCGATAACGACCACTTCCCATACGAACTCTACGTCCGCGACGGTAGACGCATGGTATCCGACTATGTCATCACCGAAGCCACTGCCTCCCGTGACGTGGGTGAGCCACAGGTGGATGATCCCGTGGCTGTTGCATACTGGCCGACAGATACACACAGCGTACGAAGAATCATTCGCGATGGAAAAGTACACAACGAGGGCTTCATCTTCAAGGACGGGCACAAGTGGCGGCCGTTTGGAGTGTCGTACAGAGCTTTGGTCCCCAAGCGAACTGACGCTTCCAACTTTATCACCGTGACATGCCCGAGTTCTTCCCATGTATGATATGGTAAGTACATGTGCGCCGTAGAATCAGGGTTGTTGGTTGACTTGTGTTTCAGGGGCTGTCAGGTTGGAGCATCAGTTCTACGCCATTGGTCAGGCCTGCGCTAATGCTTGTGATATTGCATTGCCCAAGGGCTTGGCCTTTCAAGATGTGCCATACCCTAAGTTAGGAGAGCGACTGGTTGCTCAGGGTGTTATTATAGATGCTACTCAGGTTGGAGCCCCAAGCTTCGCAGGCGAGTGATAGGGGGATAATTGTCTACCTAAGTAGGGATACTATCTAGAGATCTAATAAGAATCCACAATACCTTTCTCACGCTCTTTTCTTCCTTGTCATCCTTTCTCCAATCCTTATTCGCTTTAGCTATATCTTTCTGGTAGTCCTCTTCGTATTTCTCCTTTCGTTGCTCCAGCTTCCCTAATTTCTTTTCAAGATCCCGTTCGTCTTTGGCATGTTTCTTGTGTGCCTTGATAGTCTTTTTCTCGATTTTTCTCATGTCCTTCTCATAATCTTCTTCAGCTTTTTGCAAATCCTTGGACCAGTCTTCATGCGCCTTGGCTCGGTGCTTTGCCATTTTCTCTTCCTCCTTCTTTCGCTGGCGTTCACTCGTAGAAGCATGCATTTTACTCATAAAGTTGTCCGGTACGTGTAGTTCAGGCAACGGTGTGAGATCCAACGGTTCAATCCAGGGCTCAAGGGCTTGAAGCCTGCGTTGCTGTGCAGTCATAGAGGACTGGTCCAAAGCATCTTCCAAGGGACTCAGGATCGAGGCATTCTTGTCGATCTTGCCTTCACTGTCGAGTATCGGCATCCGAGCACAGCGGGCTACAGCGTCCAATTTGGCCAGTTCGACTCTGAGCCCTCTGGGTGCGAACAGTTCCTGGTTGGCTTTGGCGATGCAGAGTTCACTCCGAGACTTGCTCACGGCAAACGTGGCTAGACCAGCAGCCGCATTAACCGAGGTGCCGATAATCTGCGTAGTTTGCAAAGGTACCATGGAAACGATGCTCCCTGCCAGTCCTAGAACCTGAACAGGTGGGCTGGCCACTGTCGCGCGGTTGAGATCATCAAGGAATCTGAGGAACGTCTGTCGAGGTAGCCCGTATCTCTCTTCAAGTACTGGTGGAAAGGCCCGTAGAAAAGGCGATCCGAGCTTTGAGCTGGTTGCCGGGATGGCAATGGGTTTTTGTAAAGAAGGTGATGCCAGGTCATTTGAGTATGGGGGAGGTGCACCAGGGTAAGTGTAGCTGGTATTCCTGGGGTCCGGAGGCCCGTAATTGAATGACATGTTGGCTCAAACTGACGAACTTTGACGTGTTAAGATCCGTGGCGAGATCAACCCTTTTATACCAAGTCGCAGTTCGGGAGGGAGCCAGTATTGACGAAAGAAGTTAGCGATTCGAGCGGCTCTTACGGCCCAGTGATGACGAGCTAGGACGAAACAAGTTAATGATTCGAGCAGGTCATGGCCGGATGATTGGCTAAAGCTGGAACGTAAGACTGTGGATCGGGCCAGCCAGATGACATTGTCGCCAAATTGGGAGAGCTGGTGTTGCGTTTTCAAGTTGGGCAATTATTGGCGACACTCTGTAGGTAGTTGACCAAGTGCTCAAATGAGGTCGTGACACAAACTTACTCTACCTAAGTCTCTCACGCCGTGGGTGACGGAACGATGAGACCGAACGTGGCCATGATTTATAGTGTGGTCAAGTTCTTAGACGAGTCTTTGGTCTCTTTCATAAAGTATTTGCCTAGAAGAGTAGGGAAGCAATGAAGAGTACATTAATGGCATTCCCTAAACGACTGTAGGATTCGTATCGGTAGATACATGACGTCGAACAATGCGAACCAAGCACATTTCTCCCCTTGTCAACTCTTCATCCTCATCCTCCTCCGAGTCAGGGATAACCCTGCCCTGGTCTGGCTCGGGGGAGGGAAGTTCTCGGGAGTTGGTGGATCCACATCCACCTCCGAGGAGGACGGCACCTCCGCCGGGGCGGGAGCCGAAAAAGAGATGACCACTGTTGGTCGAAGGTCGGGGGAGGGGGAGCGGGCAGGTTCGGGCGGGGGGTTCTCAGCCGCCTCTTCCGCCTTGCGGCGGTCCCAGTTCTAAATGAAAAATGTCAGTACTTGGATAGGTTTCCAAACTAGTTAGCATATCATGGAGGTCTTATACTTACACGGTGGGCGACGGTGTTATAATGGCCTCTTATTCGGCCCGCCCCGCTGAGCCCGGAGGCATTCCCGGCACATCCCATGCCTTTTACAAGACATCGGCCACCCTGCATCTCCTCCGTGGAGATGGTCCAGTCCATCTCGGAGTGTCGCAGATGCGACACGAGGGGACCATACCTCCGCTCTCGAGCAAGTTGCTCGAGAAGCTGGAGGTGCTGGTCACCCTCGTCCAGCATCTCATCCACTAAACTAAAATCAGAACTCTATACTTCATTAATGAAAGAAGAAGAAAAGGTTCTAATCGTACGGGATGGCTCTAGCTGCAACCGGATCTAGCTCATCACAGGCAGTGGGGGGGAGTTGGTGGAGGCGGCGGCGGCGGTGGTAGTGGTCGTGGTCGTGATGACGTGTTAGACGCCGCGGGCGGCGAGGTGGTACTGGCGGAGAGGAGGCGGCGGAGGACGTGACGTTGCGGGGACGGCCGTGGCGGCGGCGGCGAATATTGAGGGCATTCCCATCCCTCTGCCGGAATGTGGACGGCGGCGCTTGTCGGGTTGGCGAAGAATCGGGGCGTTCCTTGAGAAGGATGGTTGATGAAGATCTGTTTTGAGGAGAAGAGAAGTGTGGTTCACTGACGAAATGGATTTGTGGCCTCTTCTCACGTGCTGGGTTGGAGGGGGTTTGGCAAGAACGAAGTTGGGAAGGAGCGACTCCCCGCCGCCAGCACCGCCGACCCCAGCGTCTGTTTGAAGGTATCCCAGGTGCACAGCCATGAGGGGCGATAAGGCTGAGAGGCATCAGACCGATAAGATAATGCCAGTGATGATTCACTGTCGAAGTCTGGCTGCAGATAACAGCACGACGGTTTCTGCTCCTCCTACCAAGGTAGCCTCATCCCCCTCGGAGGTGGACATGGATTACAGATGGCCTTTCACAGACAACAATAAGTGTGAAGACATGGAAGAAGAGCGCTGTACTATCAGAAGTGTGAGACAACCGACCTACAGAACAACAGGTCCGGGAACGACATTTAGAAAATAGCATTAATATCCTCCTCATTACTCTCCTAGTCTCTTAGTCTAATACTTTATAAAGTAAAATAGAGACTTCTCGAACCTGTCCTAAGCTTAGATGATATTTTATATTTTATGCCTATTCTTTCATATGTATTTGAGAATGTTAAACTGAAGCTTCACAAAACATAGTCAGCGGTCATTCGTTCTATCGGACAGAACGAGTTCCCTGGTTGGCTTGTTCATCTCTGTATTTTCTCTGGTAGCCCATAATCAACCGTCTCAAATTGTACTCCATCTCAATCATTTGGATCTATTGCCCTTGCTCAATCCGTGACTCCATGAGCACCCTCAATTTCCGCATATCCGCTGCCCCGTATGTATCCTCCAGCAACTTCATGACCCCAAGAGCCGTAATCTCTGGGTCCCACGCATCTCTCTTGACCACCGCATTGATATCTGCATGCTCGATGAACATGGCTACAATCTCAGTCCATCTTTGAGTGCCCTCCGGGTCGATGTCGTAGTGTTCGATCCAACCTCTCCGCTTGGCGTCGCGGAGATGGCGAAGGACAGCCAGCCAGGGAGTTATAGACTGACCAGTTACAAAATGCTTGTACTTGTGGTCTGGGCCCGGATTGATGGCCGATTGATGAGTGATGAGGAAGCGCACAAGCTTGGGGGACGATGTAGGGAAGATGGTCTTGTTGCGAGAACAGAGAAACTCGGTCGCATACGATAGCAACGGGGTCGAGCCGTCATCAGGTTCCTCGTCGCCACTGTCCGAGGTTTGGGCATCTTGAATCTCCTGAGAAACATACTCTGTAAGCCCAAATTTGGTCGCAAGACACAGGAACGGTCGTCGGATTGGAGGGGCCTTCATTCGGATCTCGTACGCGCCAAATGTGCTCTTCGCCCAATGATCAAAGGGGTCTGACGGCTTCCCCAGCCAGAGCCAAGAGAGGGTCTTGTTCATCTCGTTGAGAAGAGGCCGCTGAAGATTTTCTGGGTCGTTGGCGATGTACCGAGCATGGCTCATCGCGAGCGCAATGTCGGGGTACCACTCGTCCAAGCGACGATGATGCTCAATCTCATCAAGAGAAAACTTGAGCCGAAGGACGTATGATCGCAACAGCCGGAGATGAGCATCAAAGTCGTCCGATTGTAGAGCCTTCAATCGTTCTCCCGCTCCACCGTTCTCCATCAGCCAGTCCCGGACCGTTCGGTGAATGTAGAGGACTCGGCAGCTCGTAACGAGCTTTGCGACGTCAGCACGGTGCGCCCTCAGGTTCCCAATTCGTCTTTGATGGATGTTCAACAGCCCGGAAAAACGATTCTTGATGTGTCGGGCCGTCGCCGCACATCGTGTCTGAAGCTCTTCATCTGTCGCCTCACAGACCTCGCGTTCCAGCGCAGCAGCATCATCTTCTTTGTGCAGAGCAAATGCCAGCTCCCAGATGGTAAGGGAAGTCGAAGACTCGTCCTTGATAAAGTCGGCGACGATTTCTCTGGCGTGGATGAGCTGGAAGAGCGCTGCTGTATCAAGGACCTCGGTCTCGGATTGATCCTGGAACAGCAACTTCTCAAACAGAGCATCAAGATCCGATGGAAGGCTCTTCAGCGTCTCTCGCAACGTCTCAAGCTCTTCACAACGTGCGAGTGCGAATGCCGATAGCATCCTCTCAACCGCAAGCCTCACCCAGAGGAACACGCCATCCGCCCTCTCAACAGTGTCCAAGATCAATTGTCCACTCGTCGTCTCATCCGTCCTCATCAGCCTCCGAAGCGGTGTATTGGATCGGAACGCGTCCTTGACATAGCGGCACATGTCCTCGTAGCTAAGATCCTGTAGCTTGGTGTTCGGGACGGAATTGCCAAAGGCCTCGTCGAACACGGCCCAGGGACGAGATGAAAGACACATTTTAAGCGAATTTCCATTTTCCCTCGTCGTCAGACCTTTGAAGAAGTCGATAATCTCATGATGATCGCCGTCGAATTCGTCCAAGCCATCAATGAACAGACAAATATTGACGCCCTTCAGCACATCGAGAAAGGTGTCGAGAGCGGCTCTCAAGTCGTCGATGGTCCACTCCAGCTCGAGACTGATCCGTTCCTTGGTCGTCATCTGCCTCACCCTTGCCCAAAGTTCGGGAAATGTCTTGGCTATGAGTTCTGGGTTCGAAGAGAGCAGCTGATGAAGAAGCGAACGGAGCAATCCGGTTTGCGATCGTTGCTGCCGGGAACCACTCGTCCAGAAAAAGAAGCCCGCCGTGTTGACGGGCTTGTCAGCTGCCCAGAGTTGCAGGTACTCCATGGCCGTGCGATCCTGGGAGAGGAACCTCATCAGTGTCGACTTGCCTGACCCGGGTTTCCCAGTGATCCAATAGATCGGGCCAAGCTCGTCCGTCTTGAGCCACGTAGTCAACGAATCGCGAAATGCATTGCGTAGAGGCTGCGTGAGAGGGGAATCATCAAAAATCCATTCAAGAGTCCGTGAGTGTGCTTCAGTGACTTCGTCCTCACGGTCGCGCATGCTCGAATACGCAAGACTCTCAAGGATGAAGTCGTTGATGATTCCGGCGGGTGCAAGGCGTGGAGCTGACGTCGGACTGGCCGGCGCTGACAGGAGCTGCTGGGCGAGACTGTCCGTCTCGTCAGGATCGACGTCGCTGGCAGTCAAATCACCCAGCGAAGGGTGTTGCAGTGCGCCTTCGGCATCATCGAGGCTTAGGATGTTAGCTCAGCACTTGTGGGCGATGGCTGCACTCACCCAGAATCCTCCCTCATCTCCTTGAAGCGATGCACGACTTGGTCAAGTCGCAAGCCAAGGGCATGAAGATCGTCAAGCGACCACAAGTCACAGAAGTCGGCGCTGTCAATCAGCTCGTCTTTGACGGTGGGCGACTTCAACACGCGATCAATATGAACGATGAGGTCCTCGGATATCTTGACACAAGCGAACCTGATCAAAAAAAGAGGCTGGCCGTGCCCGTCGCGACCGGTCTCTTGGACAACGCCCCTGATGTGCTGGACCGACTTTGACAGCGCATCCGACAGCCCAGAAAAGTCAGCGACAGCAGTTGAGGCCTTCTCTCCATGATGAACATCTCGAACGACGCGATAAACATCAAGAGCGACAGTCAAACACCTCGTGATGGTGTCAAGAACAGACGCGTCAATTGCAGCATTGGCCATTTTATAGCATGTAATAAGCACGTGCGATATCTCTTTCTACGAATTATACGAGATCTAGCTTGAATATATATACGGCAAGTGCTTTCCACCTCGGTGAACTTTTTTTCTTCTCGATGGGGTGATCAAGATTGTTGATGTTTTGAAAGAGTAAGACGTGGCCTTGAGGGGTTTAAATACGAAGGCCGCATTTGGCGCGCGCCGCAATCACGCGTTTGGTCATCCCTGTCTTTGCATCAATCTGACATTTGTTACGGCATCATATCCGTACATCTCGATCCTTACGCGGGGCTACGGAGTACTGATAAGACTGTTCGTGTCTATCTTTGGGCTCACATGTCAGACTGACAGGCCGAGATACCGAGACCATTCATCATGGTCGCTCAGTCAATGTCAATAGCCTTCATCTGCCTCATCGCATCAGCCCTCGCGGCATCACCAGGCCTTCCCTTCGTCATCAATACCTGGGGAGGAGACTTTACCGCAGCGACAGATGCCGCCTTCTTCGCTCTTCAGCGCGACGGCGCGTCATCTCTCGACGCCGTCGAGATCGGCTGCTTGACGTGCGAGCGCAATCAATGCGACGGAAGTGTAGGGTATGGAGGTTCACCAGACGAAAAATGCGAAACAACCCTTGACGCAATGATCATGGATGGCACCACGATGAATTCGGGAGCTGTCGCTGCTCTTCGTAGGGTTCGCGATGCTATTTCTGTTGCGAGGCATGTTCTTGAGCATACGACGCATTCTATGCTTGCAGGCGATCAGGCGACGGAATTTGCGCTCCAGAATGGCTTCAAGGCGGAGAATCTCACGACTGCTGGCTCAGCCGAGAAGTGCCGGACGTGGAGAGAAGACAATTGCCAGCCGAATTATCGAGTCAACGTGAGCCCAAACCCATCAGCCTCTTGTGGTCCGTACGAACCTCAATTGGGAGACCCGAGTCCACACTCGAAGCAAGCCTCCCACGACACACTCTCCCTCATTGCTATCCACACGGACGGTTCAATGGCAGCAGGAACAACCACCAACGGCGCATCTCACAAGATCCCTGGCCGCGTGGGCGACGGGCCCATCGTCGGTAGCGGTTCCTACGTTGACGGTGAAGTCGGAGGATGCGGTGCCACAGGAGATGGAGACGTCATGATGCGATTCCTACCTTGCTACCAGGCTGTTGAGAACCTTCGAAGAGGCATGTCGCCAACAGAAGCTGCAGAAGATGTCGTTCTGCGAATGCTGCGCAAGTATCCAGAGATTTCGAGTGGGATTGTGGTGGTAGACAAGCATGGCGAGCATGGTGCTGCTGGTAGTGGGTGGACCTTTACGTACAGCTACAGAGGGGGAAGCATGGACAAGACAGAGGTTGTCACGGTGCCACCTTTGAAGGTACCAACACGGGCAGAACTATGATCGTGTCCCCAAGGCACCCTATGGCCATCTAGACAATGCAAAGACTGCGCTCTCAAGGGCCCCAACTCCCCCCAGTCCAGGCCCGTATCGCCAAGCACCTAAAACCCCCATCTTCTCCAACAAGCATCAACTGACTCGGATGCTTCTCCGTACGCTAATTTACCCCGCATCGTCGTCTCTTTTGCCCCAGACAGAGTTAAAATGGGCCCAATGTCGCGACCCTTTCATCGACAAGGGCCCTATCCATGCTTCACTCTTTTTTGCTCCTGCATAATGTCGTCCTCAGGTTCACGAAAGGTTTCCAAGACGAGACGGTCACAGAAGAGCTGCACGGTAACGCCACTCCCACTGCATCATGAGGTTCTGCTGACCGGTCCTAGAATTGCCGCCTAAGGTATGGAGGCTACACAGACTACACCTGCTGTTGGCCATCTGCTGATTGACGACCTCACGATTCTGCCTTTGTAGACACGTGAAATGTGAATTACTCATCATTCACTCACTGGAGTGCGCTCACATTCTCTAGGCGATAATACCAGACCATGCAATCGCTGTGCCAGAAACGGAGTCGAGTGCCTGAGTGAATGGATCCGCTTCAAACACCAACCACCCAAGATCCGGTATCACGCCCCCTCGATCTCTTTACTGACTATTCCACTGACCGCTCCAGCCTTTCTACAGCAGCTAATGCCACATCAAACGAGTACAAGTTCTCTGAGGACCAAACTTGGTGCTCATTAGATGGTGAACTCGAGTATGTGGATGAAGGAAAGAACCTGAAGTCCATATATCAGACCGAAGATGGAGCCGATGAGGGTTCGCAGGATGGCTCCGAGCAAGTCACTCCGTCTCGTGAGATGGGCCATCACGACACACCAGACCAGCAGCTAAACTCTCTCACACTCGATGCTGGGCCACATCTCTCGAGTTTCCACGATTCTACGTCAGAAGCGAGTTGGCCGACGGATCTGTCGAATACCAGGCTGCTTGAACGGCCCTCTTCACAACACTATGGCAGCCCGGTATCAGGCTCGGCCGTTCACTCATTAGGCGACACATTGCCACTTCCTCCTATCGACGCGTTCAGTCCACTGCCCACCCAAGAGGTCGGAGCACACTGCGCAGAAGCAAACCATCCCACCTTCACAGAAACACCCGTCTACCGCGACATCTCAGTCTGGCCCCTCAAAGATCCCATTGAAGCAAAACTAATGCGATACTTTATCGAGAAAATCGCCCGCCGCTTCGACCTATGCGACCCAGAGCGACACTTTGCCCTTGTCGTCCCGTGGAGAGCGGCATTTTGTCCGCCTCTGCTGGACGCTGCTTTGGCGTTGAGCGCGAGGTGTCTTAGCAGGACGACGGATTTTGACTCATATATATCGAATAGGTACTATCAGAGGTGTTTAAATGCTCTGATATCGACGCTTGGGATTGCGGATGCGTTGAAGAATCAGGATTTGTTTGCGGCCGTTGTGCTGTTGAGGACGCTAGAGGAGATTGATGGTGAGCCGGTGCAAGACAATGTTGAGGGGGGTGCTAATATTTCCTTGCAGGGCCATTATCCGGAGCTGACTCGCAATCACACCTCCTCGGTGGCCATCTCTTTGCCAGCGCTTCAGCCTCCGAACACAGCTCGATCCTATGGTCACCAGGTGTGCTCAGAGAACCCGACAGGCTCACTAGTCTCCGGCGCGCGGCTCTCAGAGTCGCCTTTCGTCAAGAGGTCTACATGGCTTTCGCCTGCCAGCGACCTGTTCTTCCAGCATTCTACCTCCCCGAAATTGACCGATGTCTAGACAACCCGACCGACGACGGGACTTGGACAAACCGAATACTGTTGCATCTCGTCGACACGCTAAAGTTTTGCTTTGGAGATGAACCCATGAACCCGGACCAGGCCATGGAGAAACACAGCGATCTATTAAAGTATGCAGAAGAGTGGTATGCCAAGAAACCACCTAGCTTCAACGCCCTCTTCCTTGATGAAAACACCGAGAGACGAATCGCCCCCGACATATGGATCCTTTCAGACGCCGCAGCAACAGGTCTCCTAAACTATCACCTCCTACGCATCCTCCTCCTTTCCTTCGACCCTCACACGCCTCGCGTCGGTCCGTCCCGAGCACGCTTCCTCAAGCAGCAGGATAGGGAGATTAAAGAGGAGGTGAAGACATGTATTGGAATTGCTGAGGGGAATCCAGAGTGCGCGCCGCATTTTGTGCTTGCAAGTTTGGGGATTGCACTTGCGGGGGATAGGTTTGAGGAGAAGTGGGAGCAGGACGAGTTGATGAAGTTTTTGAAGAGAGCGGAATCATTGCATGGCTGGAGCACGTTGGCTGCACAGAGGCACTTAGCTGAGGCTTAAGATGAGAGCTGAGGATTTGTATATTAAGCCAGAATTTAGAAGGACTTCTTGGATGATCTATACACATCATGGTAACTGGGTCATCTAATTAATGTCTTCGTTCAACCGTCTGCATCGTTCGATCCCGTTCGTGGTTCCATAGACTAGAGACCGAGCATGGCATTCACCTTTCATAGTGGCTGCCGTCTTGGAAGTTAGGGTCCACGAGATGTCGTCCTTGAAACTCCAACCTGGAGGATCCCTCTGAGGTCGGTTTGAGTTCCCCGATCCGAGTAGACGAGGGATACGTGTACAGCCATTGTGAATGTTGGAGAATAGAAGAATCCAAGTAGTGCGATCAATTTCTAGACTCAACTCTCTTCTTTCATGCAATGCTTTTGTTAAGATTCTCTAAACCCTTCGCCTCCAAACCTTGACCGGCATCTCCTTGGTCAACAAATTCGTCCCCTCATCAAGTTCCGGTGTCCAGTCCTTGCTGGGCAATGCCATGCCATATCTATGAACAACAGAAGCAAGCAAAACGGTCTGCTCAAGATAAGAAATGTTTCTTCCAATACATCCTCGCGCGCCTGTGCTAAATGCAATGAACCCACGTTGAAGTTCCTGAGCACCCTCGCCGAGCCATCGTTCAGGTCTGAACTTTTCAGGTTCGGGGAACACTTCTTCGTCACGGTGGGCTGTCCATGCAGAAATGCTGACTGATGTTTCCCCAGGGATGAATTCGTCACCAATAGCGCAGCCGCCTTGGGGTGTACGTCGAGGGAGGTTGAATGTGACCGAGGGTGTGATCCGAAGTGTCTCGTCGATGACGGCGCGGAGATAAGGGAGGTGCTTTACTTTGGCGAACGGTGCGACCTCCTCGTCCTCGTCAAGGGCGGAGTCGACTTCTTCTTGCAGCTTCTTGAGGGCTTCCGGGTGCTTTAGGAGGTGATACATGGCGTTGTTCATAGCGATAGCCGTGGTGTCGGAGCCGGCGTTCATCATGATAGATACCTCTGCAACAATCTCGCCCCATTCCTGGTTGTTTTGACGTCCATTCTTATCCTCCATCAGTGCTTGAAAGAAGTCGTCGAGCTTCTCGCCAGCACGGTACCGAGCCAAGCGCTTCGTCGCACGATGGTACACAATATCGTCGAACTGGTCGCCAAGACGGAGCATGCGGCGATAGTCTTTTGACAGAAGACGTGCGAGATACTCGTTGGTCTTGTACCAAGAGTAGCCCCAAACGAGACGAGACTGTGCGATGGCCGTGTTGTGAAGGCTTTCGACAAAGTCGGCAGTATACAACGTGCCATCTCTCTTCTCAGCCGTACAATCAGCAGACCCATTATCCAAAAAGCCCAGCTTCTCCGAAAGACCAATATCCGCAATAGCCTCGACAGTGAAGAAGTTGGTCCACTTTCGATAGTCAAAGGTAAGCTCGTCCGGCCGGGGGTCTGCAGATGTCTTGGGAGGAAGGGTGCAAGCGGCGTCGCAGGCCTTGATGAAGCGCTCCGTCTTATCGGCCACCTTGTATTCCCAGTCTTCGAGGTTCTTGATGGCGTATGCTGAGGAGAGGACTCGGCGCTTACGAGCGTGGTCGGCTTTGTTGACGACGTCGGCGAGGTGGGTGTGGGATCCTCCGGTTACGACGTAGAAGTGATCTTTCGTGCAGGGTGTTCCATGGCCGTAGATGTCCTGACACTCCGTTAGTAACTGGGGTAATTATAGAGGCAAAGGACTCGCCTTGATGGCTTGGACTCCAGAAAAAGAGAGTGAGTTAGGTCCTATCCGGACGACAGGATACTTCTTGTGCAGCTCGGTAAGACGCTTTGTCCGAAAGCCTTTTGTCGCTTCATACATGAAGCCCAGGTCGGTGATACCAGCCAGAGCATTCATGGCAGGGTACTTGCGAAAACCCTTGGGGTCTCGGAGGTAGAGCCATACCGGGCTAAGGACAAAGTAGTAGACAAGAAAGGAGAGGAAGGAAACTGAAATGACGACGGCGTACATCTTGGCTGTGCTGTCTTCGACTTGGAGAGGGTTGTTGACTTGTGACTAGACTGAGCAATGACCAGCGCCATATATACCACAAGATTTGTCCTCAAACAACGGGATTTCATTCCATTCTAGACAGTTTTACAAAGGCAACATGTCGTTAGCTCCCCCATGGAGTGGAAATGTCGCTTTTGATCGCCATCTCGGAGTCATTTACCCCGTCGAGCAACCAACCCCATCTCAACTCCCATTCTGATCTCGGCATTCTCTCAGACTGTGGGGAAGGAAATGCACGATGCAGATAAAAAAGCAAGTCTAGATCCATGACTACAAACCCCCAGACACTTTCGACACGGACCATCCAGTCTGAAGCCATCTCGGTTCTTGACGTTGGTCAAGATGGAAATTCGACCCGAGATCCCTGCTCAGTCCATGCTCCGCACTAGATCCACACCACCTTCGGCATCCTTTTCCTCATCAAAAGTTGGAGATGGTCTAGGCGGTCTTCTTCCCCGCGTCTCGAAGCGACTAACGATTTGGTGCGTCATTGCTCACCCACCAGTACGCGGGTTCAGAAAGGATGAGCTCGAAACGGCATAATGTGTGTCTTGACCCAAGGCTAGGTTTAAAGATATGTAAAGAATATTCAAGAACACTTAAAAGATTATTAGAGTATTATCTACTCATATGATGATATTGCGTGTATGGTATGGTTTCAAGCCGTGAGGTAAAAAGAGTGCTTGATGCACCCTTGGATGGCATTCCCTAGGTACCTAACCCATATCTACCTACGTCATGAAGCTGCCATCCACGTCCCAGGCGCCTATACACGTACATCAAGACTATTTGGCCGCGTCTTCTGCAAGTCAATGAAGGCTCCCCGTCCCACTGTTATGTGATACTGAAGCCTCCCCGGTGGGATGGCCCCTTGTATCGGATCTCGCGATGAGATGTGGATATGTTGGGTGGTTATCATGTTCTTCCTTAACGCAAGGCCCTCGCCGAGAAGCAATGGGAGGGTGATTAGTCAAGTTGGTCATAGCAGGCGTCCAATGCCGAGCGAATTCGCTTCTTAGCACGGGAAGCGAACTGATGAAGTTGGGGTTAGTCATGAGCGGAACAAACTTCCCCGTCCACATCTTTACTTGTATGGCAAAAAGTCCCGACGTCTTCGCACTTGGCGCTGTCTTGCCTGGTCAGACCAAGAGGACGAAATCTGACTTGGACGCGAATTCCTGTGGGCGGCAAGTGGGAGGAACCATGCATCACTTAGCTTCATCATCATCTACAGAGCCTTTATTGTATCTCGCAGTGTTTGTGTCTATAGTTGTTACCTCTAAAGTGCTGCATGCATTGGCTTTGGCCACACGATGGCTCAGTTACCCAGTTCGCAGCCATCCTCCAGCCTCCGTTGGTATTCGATCTTTTCACGACGGTCTTCATCTGCGGTAGCTAGCTACTCAATCAAACGACTCATAGACTCAATACCGCAAGTTGAAGCCATTGCCACCCAAATCTCGAGCCCAAGCGGGAAAAAGTGCCTCATCAAGCCTCCCTCTCCAAAAATTAAACCATGTCCGCCTTACCCCATGTTCCATGAGTCGTGTCCGATGGCCCCATCTTCCCCGGACCCCAGGTCTACCCCGAGCGATTGCTCTCCGGGGAAGTAGGGGCATCTTATTCCAGGGAATTTCATTGGCTGGCGGAGTGAGGTGATGATGAGGGTTGAATCGATGTTGGAGTATAAGAAGGGAGGTGAATCTCTCTCGAATGGTCTATGTTGATCAGAAACAGCTTCAGAGCATCAACAGACCTCGTTCTTTCTTCCTTTTCAAATCTCTTTTCCAACTTCTCCTAGCCTTTGATCAACTGCTTGTACCACAGCAGCTCGTCATCATGGGTTCAGCATCAGATACTCTCGAACCAGTCCAGACTGGGGACAAATACCATGTCGCAACGCAAGAGCACGTCTCCATCCCCCTGGACTCAGAAGTCGAACCATATGGACCTGCCGGTACGCCATAACTACCTCCTTGCTACTCACAACTCTAACATATTCGTCCAGGCTTCCGCGGTCTCTTCTCTTCCCCCTACGTAGCCCTCTGCGCAGCCTTCTCCGCCATCGGCGGCCTCCTCTTTGGCTACGACCAAGGCGTTATCAGCGTCACGCTCGTCATGGAACACTTTTTGGATCGGTTTCCTGAGGTTGCAGACGATGCTCCCGGCGCCGGCTTCAAGAAGGGTCTGATGACGGCTATGATTACGCTTGGTGCCTTTATCGGTGCCATGAACCAGGGCTGGATCGCCGACTGGGCGTCTCGCAAGAGGTCTGTCATGATTGCCGTTGTCATCTTTACTATTGGATCTGCTCTTCAGACTGCAGCTGTCAACTTTGACATGCTCGTTGCAGGACGATTTATCGGTGGTGTCGGTATTGGCATGTAAGACAACCCTCTTCTTATGAAGCACTGTCAGCTTCACCAACTCTCCGACTTTCCTGCTGACTCTAATTCCCCCAGGCTCTCCATGGTCGTCCCCCTCTACATCGGCGAAATCTCTCCCCCCGAAATTCGCGGCTCCCTCCTTGTCTTCGAAGCCCTCTTTGTCGTCCTCGGCATTGTCATCGCCTTCTGGATCACATACTCCACAAAAGACATGAATAGCCACTGGTCCTGGCAACTCCCCTTCCTCATCCAAATCTTTCCCGGCATCATCCTCGGCGTCGGCGCCATCTTCCTCCCCTTTTCTCCACGCTGGCTCGCCTCCAAGGGTCGTGAGGAGGAAGCGTTGGAGAACCTCGTGAAGCTTCGAAGACTTCCGGAGAGTGATCGCCGTGTGAAAAGGGAGTGGATCGAGATTGTCGCCGAGGCTCGTTTCCAAACCGGGGTTCTTGCCGAGAGACATCCTCTTCTTACGTCCCCTGAGAATAAGACCGTGTCTAGCGCCATCAAGCTGGAAATTGTCAGCTGGACCGACTGTTTCAAGGCTGGCTGCTGGCGTCGCACCCTCGTAGGTGCTGGACTCATGTTCTTCCAACAGTTCCTTGGAATCAACGCCTTGATCTACTATTCACCCACGCTCTTTGGCACAATGGGCTTGGATCTCAACATGCAGCTCATCATGTCGGGTGTATTGAACGTTATCCAACTCGTCGGTGTTTTCACTAGCCTGTGGACTTTGGACCGCTTCGGCCGAAAGACGATGCTGCTTATTGGTAGTGTCTTGACTGTCATCCCTCTGGTCATCATCGCCGTCACCGTTGGGCTGTTCTCTGATAGCTGGCCTACTCATCGCGCCGAGGGGTGGACCAGCGTTGCCTTTTTGCTCTTTTACATGCTCGCCTTTGGCGCTTCTTGGTCTCCTATCCCCTGGGCTGTCCCTGCCGAGGTCTTTCCCTCCAGTCTTCGTGCCAAGGGTGTCGCTATCTCTACCTGCTCAAGTAAGTACTCCCTACCCTTGCACCATCTACGGAAACTAACGCTTTAAAGACTGGATCAACAACTTCATCATCGGCCTCATCACCCCTCCACTGGTCCAGGCCACCGGTTTCGGAGCCTATGTGTTCTTTGCCGTCTTCGGTCTTCTATCCTTTGTCTTTGTCTGGTTCTGTGTACCCGAGACACGAGGCAAGACTCTCGAGGAAATGGACACTGTATTCGGAGATCGCAGTGGCGGGGATGATATTGCCAAGAAAGAGCATGTGCTGCGGGAGGTTTACAACGAGAAGATGAGTGGTGCCTCAACTCCCAAGGAATAGCTTTTGGGGGGCCGGTTGCGCAAGGGGGCTTGTCATCATTCTTCATGATCACATTCCAGTACCCTTGAGCGAGGAGACATCTAGGCTCCGGCAGATATAAGGAAATACTACCACTTGTACCTATACTTAATATTATTCTCGACATGTCTGTTAGCTACATTCAGATATAGATCTTTAAGCACTTTAGGTTATCCTTTCACACCGTGATTGATGTGACGTTCAAAGTGCTTCACGATTAGGTTCTACTGCCATATAAATCAGAGACGAAAGTTGAGCAAACTAAGATCCCTTCCCTTTCCAGAGCCAAACTCCTACAACATTTTGACGATGTCGTCTTGACCATGACTAAAGCAAATGTGTTCAAACTCGGACTACCCTCCATCGATAGGCGGGAGTCTACCCACAACAGTATGGGTTGACAGGATGGACCTTTCAGGTCTTCAAGTGTCGAAACCCCACCCGACCTGGTCGTTCTGTCCACCCACGAACCGCATCAAGCTGCTCGCACCTCTGGCAGCATTGAAGCGACCGCCCTGGAAAGCAGCTGCAGCAACGCCCAAGGCAGCTCGGGTATCAACCTGAGGTTGGTTGTTCTGTTGCGCTTCTGCCCTATCCAGCACCTCGTTCAGATAGGCGTCACCCGCAAGGCCATCGTACCGATCTAGACACAGCTGCTTGATAGCAGGGCCGTACCTACTGACCCACTGCTCTTCGCTGACTGTAGTATACCTCTTCCGACCTTGTTCATCAACCTGAGCAAAAGGCCACTCGGCGCGAACGACATGATACCGCTTAGTGGTGAAGAAAAGCACAGGCCAAGCAAAGATCCAAAGAAAAGTGAGGTAGAAGATCCAGCAGATCCAAGGTGTCAACCGCCAGGTGTTGAGTCGGGTGGACGAGTAGATGTCGACTGCTCGGTCGGCGACAGGGAACTCAATTTTGAGGTTGCCCTTGTAGTTTGTGCTCCTAATCAAGCCCGTAAGACGAGAGCGAAGCTGCTCCTTGTCCATACCGGTAACGGAACGAGTCAGACGGAATCTGCAAGGACGAGTTAGCCAAGGCGGACAGACAGAGGCGATGCACTTACACTTTGGTCCCTGTTGCATTAGCACAGTAACGATGCAACCACTCGGTGAGGGTAGGCTTTGCATGGCCAACCTCGATATCACCCTTGACGCCAGGGGCACGTTTCTTGAGGATAGTGCCCCGGTACGTCTTCTCTCCACTCTCCACAGTGACGAGTTTCTTCTCGTTGGGTCCATTGGGGTTAAAGTTGGGCCACAGATAATTCCGCAGGCTAACCATGATGCGGAAATCCGTCACATCCTCACGACTCTTCTTTCCGTCCTTGTCGCGCTTCGTCTCCTTGTGTGTGCCGACGATGTGAATGTACGGCGACGGAGGGAGGTCAGCCATGAGTATGATCCACGACCCGAGAAATTGAGGATCGGCGTCGGAGCGCTCGTCCTGGAGGTGGATCACCTCGTTCCCGATGCGGGTGCGCTTGTTGCCAATGCGATACGAGGTGAAAGCGAAATGGGACTCTGGCTCGGTAACACCAGTCCAGAACAAGCCTTCGTCCTCGGCGGCATCCGGGTGTCTGACTTGGGGAGCAGTGGTTGGTGGCATCATGGCGCTGTTGTCAACAGGAGTGTAAGGGGGAGCGGCATCGTCAGCGGCATCTTCAGCGACGTGATCAGTGTAGGCGGCTTCGCCGTCGGTCGTGTGCATGGACAATGCATCGGGATCATCGCGGAAACCGCTGCTTTTGGGACGAGGACCACCCATGATTGAGATCTGTACTTGGCAATGATTAAATGATGGGTATGATGAGAAAGTCAAGTTAAATAACGCGACTCAAAACACGGGTCAAAGCTCCTTTTTTAGGCAGCAATCCTTCCGGCGATTCCCTAAAAGAGAAGCGCGCGTTATGAACTGAACGTGAAGCGCTTATTCTGCATGGGTACGGCGTGGTTTCTGATGGTTGCAACCACCAACACAACACAACTCAGACTAATAATTGGTCCAATTAACGGATAAGAACTGAGAGTCCAGTAGGAGATGAAATGGGAGTGCTTCTAAGCTAAAGGCTGATGTTGAGCAACAACGGAGCCGAGGTTGATCCAGCGACCAGAAGGATTGAACCCCTTGTTCAGAGTCACGTGCTGCTTCTCATTTGCTTCCCAAGGATTCATAGCGACATTTGTCAGTTAGATCATCTTTCGCTCTAAATAGAGGTATGCTGATATTTTCAGTATCACGGCAGAGATCTATATAACAAAGTCAGAGGTCAAGGGTGGTGATGGATGGGCGGGAACAGGGTCTTCGCCTGGTGGGCCCCCTGTGTCACCACTGGGATATTATGTTATGATGTGTATATTTTGGGGGGCATAGTTGAGGCTCCGGTACTGACGGACTGTTGAGGCAGAAGATAGCCAGCTGAGCCAGTTCCCATATCTTGCTGATTAGCAACGTGACCAGTGTAACTATATATAGTGTGCAGGCAATTGAGGTCTTTTGTGACAGCGCTCGACTAAGCCACGCAGCAGATACCCAACTGCAACTACCACAATCCGTCTACTACTCCATACTAGAATTAACCCGCCTTTTCCTTCACTATCTCTGGCGATTGGGCCATGCGGCGAGCTACAAAAGGGATCGGCCAAGCCAAGTGTTGGGTAGGGTCACTGACAACCTCATCTTCAGACGTGATAAGATCAACGACCACGACGGCGATGTAGCTTCCGACGCCTGTAAAGACGTGCCACCTATCAATAGTCAGGGCCAAGACAAAGACGCAATCGGGGCCAAGTTGCAATGAGCGCACCATCCATGTAGTTCCAGGAAGAACGCTAAGGGTAATCCCAAAGCGCTTCTCGCATCCGTCAAGTAGCGGCATGCCAATTCATCGATCAACCAGAGAAAGTAGCCAAAGGCAAAACACCCTCGAGAAAGCCTTAGACGTGGTTCGCAACGAAAGGGGGTTGGGGGAAACTATCACTTACAGCAACCGAAAAGAGAGATGTTCCGAAGAGTTTGTCTGGTTTGAGAATCGAGGACGTGCTGGGAAATGATCTTGAGCGCCTGATTTGCAACAGTCAGTACTCCAGAGGCAAATGTGACTGCATGGAGAACGAATTCATCCAAGACAATGTGCGTGACCATGACGAGGGTGAAGAGACAGAACAATGCCATTCCTATCAACATTGTGCGCCGGGGGCTGGCCTTGAAGGTAAGCAGGCGATAGACAAGCGGTGTGGTCAATAAATGCATGGACAGCTCATCGGCTGCATCCAGGATGATTAGAGTGAGGCCGACAATCAAAGCAAGGAAAGGTGCGTACACATCTGAGTGTGGTATTTGAGAGTCATGTGGTATCCGCCAGAACAGATACCTACTCCCATCAATCCACAGTAGAGAAACAAGCGCGAGCCGGCTGGGAACTGGGAGGAATTGAGCAAGCCGTAGAGTCCGTATGCGACTGGTACACGTCAATTTCTGACCATGACAGGTTGATGCGAGGTAGGCGGACCGTAGACGAGGCTACTAAGTGTATTGATGAACTCAGCCACATATCGAGTCACCACATAGTCCTAACCGTCGTGGGTTTGATCTGTCAGTGCCTTTGAGTGTTCGTTGTGGCGGGCAACGAGATGGGTCTGGAAGGGTACCTCTTCACAGAAGCTGTATTATTGTTAGTGGATGGATGAGCCGAAGGAAAGCTAGACATACTTAAGATAGGAGGTCTGAGGACCCCAAAAAGGCGTTGCCATGGCCGATTGATTGTTTTCTGAACTTTGAAACCTAACGTTGACGTTGACGGAGTGTGGAGCAAGCGGACTTCTTCGATGCCGCTTTGTCTGGTCGTTCTCCGGGTCTCACTTCTTTCCATAAACTGACCCTGGGCGGCGTATTCCACAGGAAGCCAAGGCGATACAGAGAATATGAACTCTCCCTGCAGGATATTGTTGATATGTGAGCTTCGTTTTCGGAGCCTGCTTTCAAGTGCTGTCGCATTTGTATGTCGAGATTCGGATGCCTCGGACCGTCAACTGGCGGTGCCACCGATCCTTCCGACTGGATCCCTTATCTTTACATAACAGAATGGAGAGGAGGGGTTTATGTGACTTTAACCGAGGGCATGCAGATCGGAGGTGCTGGTTAAGGCAGGCTGTCCATTTTATTAGGCTCTCAAGTCATGAGTGCGCCCTAGTTAGTCTCAACTCTCAGCGAGCGTTGTCTTGATTTGGGTTGCAATGAGATTTCAGTGAAACTTGCCTGACCTTTTCTGTGAGTGGTGCCGAGTGGCGGTTTAGATATCAGAGACACAGACTTAGGCTGATGGATGGTCTAGTCAAGTTGACATGACAGAGATGCTCGTATATGAGGCGAGCAGCGTCTTTGATCCTTCGATCTCGCCATCTATGTAGCAGGCCAACCAACTTGAAATGAACATCAATGTCAGCTATTTGTACAAAAGATGAATATCTCAATCCAGCGGCAGTTATCAGGTACCCCCTGCTCATCTCTCTGAGGCCCAAGAGTACTGCCCATTGCTATGCTCGTGATACCAGTCCCCGTGGCCGGCACTGTACCTCCAATGTCCGTCTTGAGACATTTCACCATCCCAAGGTACGTCTGATTGACCAGAAGAACCAGCATAGGAGTTGCCAGCAGCGCCGTCATGGCTATAGTCTCCTCCGCCAGCCATGCCAGATTGACTAGCACTACCAGCCGAGTAGTAGCCAGTAGCCGTAGCCACCACTCTGCCCTTGATAGCTGGCATACTCGCCACGCCCCCCACCTCGGCCGCTGCCTCCGATGCTGGTTCTGAAAGCCTGGTTGGCCTCGGATGCTGAGATGCGAGGCATGTCCAGAGCCCACCGAACGCTGTCCTCGATGTTGGGTTCTTTTTCGATGACCTTGTCCAAAAAGCAATCCTTCCACTCCTGGCGGAAATTCCGCGCTGCAGCCCTAACTTGAGCTCTATGGTGTTCAGAGATGAAGACGTATACCAAGTCTGTGTAATCGTCTCGAGTCTCACGGCCATGGCGGGCCCTGATCTTTGCCGCCACAAGAGGCCCGATCGCCAGTGCTTAGCAGTAAAACGTGCCCAAGCTGGTGCTGATGGATAATGTTCTAAGGGGTTCGTGATGTCGCCTGGGATCAAGTGGCCTCCGGCTCCTTTGGGTTGAGGTCGAGCTGGACCAGCTACCTCTGGATATCAACGAAGGTCCTAGCGGCACAAGATGCTCACTGCATTCCATTTGCAGGACAATAGACACTACATGCGGCTTTGCGTGTTCGTCAGACACGCCTATCTCGCTCCCTTGGATCCATGTCATTTTTGATCCTTCGCCACCGGGTTTTATACCTGCCCTTCTTCATCGGCTCAATTCGCCCTTCCTTCTCCGAGACGATGGCATGCCACAGCTCTCGGTAATTGGTCCTGACATTCAGTGAACCCAGCTTTGCGGCCTGGATCTCAATGTTTTGCGTTCTGGAAAATTCAAGCCCCTTGACCTGCAAGTCCTCAAAGTCAATGTTTTCCTCTGCCCATTGCTCGTCGAGATTCATTCCGTCAATAAAGTCGGCTATGTTGCTGCCGTTCTGCAACACGAGCAGAGCCCGGGCAAAATGAGGCATTTTAGGATAGGGAATGCCCTTTTTGCTGACGTCGCAGTTCTCCATTTCGGGATCGATGAAACAGCGAGATGAAGGAGTCAGAAGGAAGTAGTAGTTGACACCCTTCAGCCGGAATGTGGGATTTAGGTGGCGAAGGGACTTGGCCACTGGCGGAGGCGGCTTCACAGGCTCATACAGGTCGTTGCCTCGAAATATCTGTTCAGCATTCTCAAGCTGATGAGACGGCACGCAGATATCCCATTCCTTGGGTTTGATTAGTGTCTTATCGACTGGAAAAGGACGGTAGTGACTTGGACGAACCCAGCTGACTCTCCCGGCTCCATAGTAGCGCAGCGCGTACACGCCAACGATGCAAGCCGGTATTCCGGCGACTTTGAGCAACTCGATCACTTCTAGAGTTTCTTCACCACCACCCTGTGTACTACGACCTCGGGCGTCCCTCAGACCGGGGAATCCTACCTGGCCTTCGACAACAGGCAAGGAACCTGACATGTTGATGTTGATGTTGTGGGACCCACTGTGAGATTTGCAAGATGCGGTTGTGTGAGAGTTCGATGTCACGTGGTCGGCGTCATGTTGGTTATAACCTCTCACAACTCCCGACTTTACAAAAGAGAACTCAACCATTTCAAGGGCAAAAATGAATCTCGTGTATATTACACGTGGCGATCTCTCCCGCCGGGAATTGAACCCGGGTCTCAAGCGCTTTGTTTTATGACAAGCTTGCATACTGACCACTATACTACGGAAGACGGTGGTTGTTGAGCAACCATTGTAGCGGATTCGATGCCGGGCCGATTGCTTGAGTCACTTATGCCCCAGCACTAACCCATGGAGCCTAGATAGTCACATTATCTTCTTTGACGGTCTGGCTACCTACATGACTGGCAGTTACCATAGTTAAATTGACCGTCGCTGCCATAAATTGGGGCTGGAGTGGTCCGGTTGAAGGTGAAGGATCAGGCTACAGACCCGGGAACCATACTAACTTGTCCTTGCTCGGCAACAGCTGAGACCTGTAGAAACTAAGTGAATCCTAGTTTGCTTTGGCTTAATGACTGGTCTATGTGATATCGCGATTATGTAAATAGAGTACTCTGAAATTCTGTTCTCCCGACTCTCCGCTTGCCCTTCCATGTTCCCCATGGCTTCCACAACTTCAAACCTCAAGAGCCTTAAACAACAGCTTGCGAGACGGATCTGGAATGGACTATTTCTTCATGTTAGTGGCCTCATCATATTAGTCTAGGATAGATCCTCAAACTCACCATATGCGCAAACTCGATGTTGGGATATCTCTCAGTTGCATCAACCAACTTGATATCATACTGCAAAATTGCATTCGACAAAATCATCTTGATCTCATTCGCAGCGAAGAACCGACCAGGGCAGGCGTGTCTACCAAAGCCAAATGTCAGGCTGCTCTGGTTCACGCTCACAAACTGATGCAGCGCCGCCTTCTCAGCGGACCCGTCGTCCTTGGCCTGCTGTCGGAGCTTGTAAAACCTCAGGGGGTCAAATTTGTCGGCTTTGGGGAAGACACTTGAGTCGGCGCTGATTGCCACGGCGGGGATCTCTATTGTCACGCCCTCTGGGATCTTTTGACCGTTTGACAGAGTGAATGGTTGAAGAACCTTGCGTTGGAAGGAGGCTGTACAGGATTAGACAATAGTTATAGAATAAGGCATTCAAATACTTACCCATTGTGGCAGGATGGAGACGAAGTACCTCCTTGAGGAAACTATCCATCTTCTTCATGTTCTGCAAAGCTTGACTAGTGAAGACGCCCGAGGTCTGAGATAGAGCCTCACGAATCTCGACCCGAAGTTCTTTTTGCACATCAGGCAGAGCCGCCAAGTCGTAGAAGCTACTCCAGTTAGCGTGAAACTGGAATCAAAGGCAGGAGGACAAACGCGTTAGTGGCAGTCAGTGTCGTGGTATGGATAGCCGCAAAACTCAGACCGAGCTGCACCTTGGCGAGGTTTTGGCTGTTCTTGTCAGGAAACTTGTCCTTTCTGTCCATGAGCCACTGGAGCATGTCATCCGGCTTCTCAGCGGAAGGATCGGCTATAGTTTCGGCCCTCTGCTTGATGATAGGATCGAGAAACTCTTCAGCCTCTGCGATTCTTTGGTCCAAGCGCTTGACAGCGGGTAGCCTCGATGCAAGGAACGGTCGCAACCAAGGACGCATCTGCTGTACGGCGCGCTGTGCACCCATGACTTCCATGGTGTAGTTGATGGCGGCGTCCAGATACTTTTCAGACCGGCAGAGCTCGGGGCCGATGAAGACGCGGCCTGATACCATGCCCACAATACGAAGTAGACTGTGGTGGATGTTGACTTCTGTCCAGTCATCGCAGGATGGGATAGAGAGCTGGAGGACTTCTCGGACCTCCTGAGCGATTGTGGGGTTCAAACGGTCTATAGATTATTAGTGACATGCAAGACAGGCTGTAAACATACTTACTCAGTGAAGGAGTCAAATCTCCCTTGATGGTGTGGGGAATGATGGGAACAGACGTCTCGATCTTGGTGTACTTAGTCTCCATGGTCTATAAACAAGAATTAGCCTGGATTTGCATGTGAAGAAGTATAGGTACAAACCTCGTCAACGGCGGCATCCATGCTCACGACTGAGTCGGGAAGTTTATGCAGCTCTGGAAGGAATTTGGGAGAGATGACAACAATAGGAGACGCTGTATATGTCAGTGATCTGTAAAGGGCTACTAGGGGTCCTTTAACCTACTTCTGCTGGTGGTGATCGTAAAGACTCCATCTTTGAACTGTTCTTCTATAAGCTAATAATCATAGTCTGTAGCACATAGGTCATTACCTTTTGGTACCCGTCAGAGTAGAGCTTCCTAGCTCCGGCTAGGTATGCCATTCTTCGCTTTTCTGCATTTCCATCTCCCACGACGGGCAGACTCCACAGTAGAACAGTACGGTTGATGGTTGGGCCGAAAACAGCTGTGAGGCTGACGACTACTATGGCAAGGAGGATCGGCCACCGGTCGACGGCAAGGTCGATGAAAGACTGGATGTTTCCCATGATGAGTGGTGTGTTGTGTTGAGTGAAGGGTGAAAGGAGGATGGTTTAGCTCAGATACAGCCAGACCGGGCAGAGGCGACCTATTTATCACTCTATGAAACAAGATTACACGGACTTCTGATCCCCTTTCATACTTGATCGGCATCTAGAATCTCTATCGGGGAGATCCCTACTCGACGCCTTGTTGCGTCACCAACTGCCGTATAATAAGGCGAGCCTGATTGGTCAATTTTATCCGTCGTGACATATTTGGAACGGAAAGAAAGATTCCCATGCATAACTCTGGACCGGACTGGAAGGCGGCAGGGGTTTGATACGTGTGTTCGTGAGCTACCGAAAGTCTAGCGCCTCGCTATCGCTCATGACATGTAAGGGGTCTTACCGTAGATTGTAACACTACGAGTCATGGACCAGGTGTGTGTTGCTGTGTTTCAAAACTAATAATGATAATCAGGAAGCTAAGCCCTGCGATGGGCGTACGTGTCCTACTAATAATACGTTGCCGTGAGCCGTGCCACGGTTAGAGACCGAATGCGAGAGCGAGACCGATAGAGGCGACGATCTTGAACCGTCACATCTTGGCCTGTGCTTTTTTGAGTTGCAGATGCTACACAACGTGGTAGCAGCAGATGGAACCACGGTATGTGGATCGTTTGACGTCTAGGGGAGGGATTATCGTTTATCGGATCGGGTTGACGGGATGTATTAAAAGTCCGAACTAGCTGCAGGTTGATGCAGATAATGTTGCATATATAACAGTTGAAACTCCTCTCGTGATACACGAATTCGACGTGTGCAAAATTGGTATGTTATACGGCAAGTCGGGGGGGCTCAGTCGGCGGCACATCGAGATGCGGGAAACTGATTGGTTCATCGAACCTCTTCTTACCATCACCTACCGCTCATCAAATCTCCCGAGCTTAAGCGAAAGATTGAGGTGTCCAAATCCCGACATCCAAGACATAGCATTAGTTCAGTTCCAAGTCTCGGCCGAAAAACAACACTTGTATCTGGCTCGGACACCGCAAGATATGTTGAGTATCGTCGTATGAGAAGAGCAATGTAGAATTATTTTCAAGAGCCCGATGTAAATAATCACACCCATATACCCTGTGAGCATAACGGGAGTAGCATCTAGACGACCAAGGCGTTCAATTCAACCTCGCTATAGCCGTTGGGGACATCACGAGCCATGTCAACTGTGTAACCCAAGTGTTGTGCGGAGTGACAAGTAACTTGGTCATAACAGAACTAGCTTCGTCAGGGTAGCGCATCCACTCGGAACTCTCCCTATTCCAGGGTGTAGTGCAGGCGATCTTGCCTTGGTTCAGGTCACAGCGGAGATAGGCGATGTCGTCACCGCCGACGTCGGTGTTTTGCTGGATACAGTTGACGAGGTGTGCTGTTCCAGCAGATTGGCCGTTTTCTACAAAGGTTGCGCATACGTATGTGTCAAGGTTTGACGTCTTGAGGCGACCAGTCTCTGGCTCGATGGAGGAGCACTCGGCGCTGGCGTTGCCGGCTTCGTAGTCAAAGGTGATGAAGGACGCGCGGCGGGATGCGGAGAGACAGGTGTCGGCTGCAAGACCACCGCCGCCGGCGATAGCGTTGAAGGTTGGGATGGAAGGGAGGCCTGATAAGGTTTTGTAAGTGGCAGCTTCTGTGGTAGAGGTTGTTTCGACTGCCGAGGTCGTTGCGATGGAGAGGGTCATTCGAGACGGAGGCTGTAGGCGAGGACGCCTTGGTTGAGACGGACAAGAAAGCTTCGGTAGAGATAGAAAATGTGGATGAAGAAACCTCATCTGCAGAGGCTGACTCGGACGACACTAGATAGGATCAGAAACACCTTCAAGGCGCTCAGAGATGGCACTCGCGTGTAGTAGACCTAGGCCTGCAAATGCCAGCAGTCACCACCTCAACAGAACAAAGGCCCAAGGCCGCCACAGAAGCGTTAACAAGCATTCTCAAAAAAGCAAACTTCAAAAAATGAGTGACTAGATTTGGGATACAAAGAACAAGCGCCGTGGCTTGAAAGTGGCGGCGGCAGCCGTTAGAAATGGCTTGACAAGGGGCCATAGTTTACCTATTGGAATCGATAGTTTGCTTCTAGTCAGGGACACTCTGACCGGTTTAAGCCACATTTGACACTAAAGACGGGTATCGAGAGGTTGTTTCTGAGGAATTGGGTTTGATTGGCAAGAAGGAGTTGAAAGACAGGGGCTTATGTGATGCTATTGATAACAAAAAGACATCAGGTTGTCATTCACAACGTCACTCAGAGATCGCCGCCCGCCACGATAACAGAGAAAGCACTCAAGACGATATTGGTATCATGAAATCCAAAGCCACAGCGACGCTTTCAAGGTAGAAACTGCGCAATGTCTGGTGGGTCTAATGAAATGAAGAACGCACGCCTCCTTGGGGACAAATGTTGATATCGCAGCAAATCTGGGCGAACAGCAAGGGGATTAGCTTTTAACCGGCAGGGAGCTTCGAAGAATAGAGCAAGAGAAACAAACAAGTCATACCTTTGCTAAACAAGTGAAGCATGAACAGGACGTAACCGATGCTGCAGCAAACCCCTAGGCATCCAAGAGAACAAATGATGCACGTTGTCTATTCATACACATCTTGTCAACTCAACATACTACCCCTCCATCTCCCCCGGAAGCTCCTCTTCCCACTCATCATTAGCATACGCACCTTCCAGAGAAACAGCCCTCTTCCTACTCCCGCCCCCATACAGAGCCTCGAGCTTCTTGGCATCCATAAAGACATTTTGCATCTCAGCGCGCAGGTTCTCCTCGTCCGTGTCGCCGTCGCAGGCTCTGACCCTGAACCGGACTATTCTTCGTCCAACGCCGGATGTTAGGAATGGTTTGATGCGAGAGATTACGGTCCAGGCGAAGCGGGCAAAGAGGTATTCTCGACTTCCGGAGACGAGGCATTTGATGGGGCGATCTTGATAGAGGGCTGCGAATTCTGATTCTCGAGCATCGAGAACGTGGAGGACATATTCTGTACGGAGTTCTCCATTCGGCTCGCGGTGTTGTTTTGGGACGAGGGCAAAAACGCTCTGGTCAAAACACACATAGAGATCCGCCTTGAGAGGGAGAATATTGTGTTGGTCGTCCAAACTGTGAGATCCTCCACCATAAAGGCCCATGCCATTTTTGTTAAACCACTGCTGTTCTTCTTTGGGAATCAAATGTGCCCATGTGAATGCGTAGCTCGTGTTGGTCACGGCGCAGCGTTTGGTGTGGAGGCCAAGTGACGAAGTTGGGGCGATCCACCAGTCCGGGAGTTTATCGTGGGGGAACTGCCAGTCGTTGAAACTCGGCACCACAGCATATCGTTCTAAGCTGTGTCAGTTCTCGTATCTGTCAGAAAGAACGTCCATATTACCATCATCCTCGATAAAGAACCAATAGTCCCTCTCAAGCAACACCTTTTCGTCATCTGCCACTATATCCTGACCCTTATCATCCCTCGCAAGTCTCCCCTTCTCAAAAGCATTATTCGCAACAATCTGACAGGCCGTAAGAGCTGTCCGATAGTGAACCCCGTAGGCGTTATCCCCGGCACTATAATCAACGCGGGGCAAGCAAAACAGCAAGTTGAGAGGCTTCAGGTAGCCAGGATGATAGAAGCGTATCTGGTCATAGTTGAGATTCCTGACCTCAAGGGACGACACTGCGGATAGTGAGCGAGGCATTTGGGAGTGATGGCGTTTGGATGGAGCAGGGGTTGGAGGTGGCTGTGACGTTTTTTCGGTTTTATGAGGGTTGTGTGTGGTCACACGCGATGATGACGTCGTGTGCAGACGCTAGAAGGGTCGAAAACAGGGCATTGCCTGGTTCGTCGACTGATGGCGCCCGATGTCTTGTGTACTCCACGTCTTTGGCACCGTCGAGACTGTCACTGTTCTCGGCAGAGACCAGGTTCCGAACTCATGAAATGCTCAGTAGATCTATCATGGCCTCTATTTCTGGCGAGTATCGACTATCGAGGGTATTCCTACGAGAACCAGCTATGTTGAAAAAACGTACACAACGGGATACCTCTCACACCCAACGAGTCCAGTTTAACGCCAGACCGCTGTATCTCGCCCCAATATCGGAATGATACAAATGTACACTGAACCGAGCCTCCCATCTGACAATCTTTATAATTCAGTCCATCCCTCGACTCGCCGTCATCTTCATCGTCTGAATATTCATCCATCCACGCCCCTGGCATTGGAGGAAATTCGACCATCTTCCAAAACTCGCCAACCGCCCCCTCCACGCAGGGATCCCATTCAAATATCCAGTCCTGAGGATTCTCTCCATAGTTCAGCACCACCAGCGATGGCCCAGACTCCAGCAGCCGGGTTCCTGGTCGTAATTGCATGTCTGTACCTCGACAGGCCGAGAGTTCGATTCGAAAATATTCTTGCAGGTCTACACCTGCCTCTGCCAAGTCCTGCGTCCACATTAGCAGGACTTTTGACAACCACTTATTGAACGCTCCCGTGGAGAATTGTCTCCATTTGATCTTGGACAGGGTACCGCATAGCAGGGGCAAACGACTCTGGGACAAACATGGAGGCAAAGCGACCTCCTCTGGACCAGCGCCAGCGAATAGTTTCCTGGTCAGTAGGCGCCACGGTTTTATCTGAGCTTCATTCAAGAACGCATGGAAATATGCCCAAGTGAAGTATGCAAGATTCGTTTTCCGAAGAAAGCCTGGTCTGGCGAAACCTCGATGTAGCATGTCGAGTGCAATCTTTGGGTCGACTATCCCCCAATCAAGCCCATGAGTAATAATTCGGGCGCTATGTTGAACTGGAAACATGCTGAACTCTAGGCAGGAAAATCTGAGGTTCAGTAGTAATGTGGCAGTCTTCGCGTCGAATAGTTCAGTGTTTGACTCGAGGGGATCGATCAGGCTGCTGAACTCTTCCCCCTCTCTGCAGAGCTCTAGAAGTTCTATTTTGACCTCATCATCGTACAGAAAGTAAACCCACACCATTGCGAGAAAAAGTAGGAAATATCCTTGAATATTACTGGCCTTGAGACCCATAGCGTGTAAATCTTTCATGACATTGAATTGACGGAAGAGCATTGATACCTAGAATTCGTCAGTCTCTTGGAATGTAACTCGAAGGGCAAAATACTTCAATCAATGTTCGGCCGTCTTCATTGACATCATATATCGACGCTTCGTTTCTGTCGAAAGCATCGAGAATCAAGTCGATGCGTCCTTCCATGACGAAGCTGAAAATGGGGCTATCGTTTGGGCGAACGTTCCAGTTTTTCAATTGGAACTTCCATCCATCGTATGATCGATAAAACTGGAAGTCCCAGGTCTTTTGTAGTATCCAGCCGGGTAACTGCAGTCTGGCTTGATGGACTTGACCCATGTCAGAACACCAGTGGGCGGAAAAGATCGGATCACAAACCTCGGGTGCTTCTGCGGGCCAGATGAGGGCATTCTTCGCTCTCTTCTCCCTCCACTCTGTACATGAAACTCCCTAGGAGGCCTGGGGCCCTCCAAGGCATGCTCTTGACGGTAGGCCACCAGTTTCTGTCGCCTGCCACTGCGTTGTTGGATGGTATCTCTGTAATAGCTGTGGCATCTGATGCTGAGTCTTTGCCCTGGTCTGGACATTCGACCGGAGAAGATTGTGCCACACGCTCTTGTTCCTGCAGGTTTCTCCACTCGGCCATGATAATAGACGGTTGAGCTCTCGTCACCGCGCTAATCAGTTGTCAGCCAGCGTTTTGCACATGAAAGGTCGTCAAACATACATCAAATAGGTTTGCTGAGATAGTGAGACCAGCTGCAGCGCAAACTGGAGTCGCTGTTGATGCTCTTCAAGAACATCCTTCTTCAACCTCACTTTGAGCTGTGTGAGAAACTTCTTGCTCTTTCGAGCTGATGCGATTTGTTGCTCCATGTCTTTGATTAAAGCTTCGAGGGTGCTCATGGCCTTCTGTGAATACTCCAGACTTCTTTTGGCGGCTGTGTCGTTTTGGGCCGTTTCGCGTGTTCGTTCGAATTCAGATTCCATTTCCTGGATAGCCGGAGCTAATATTTCCAGCTGCTCGATACATCGTTGGATGCTTGTGGGCACATCTTGCACCTCATCCCAAAGACGCTTGAGTTTGAAGGTGCTCGTGCCCAGCTTGCCCGCCACCCCGACAATGGCGATGATGCTGGACACGACACCAAGGACCTCTGCCATCGTGGCGTCGTGCTGGTAGTCACAAAGACGCGATCTGTGCCGAAAATGAGAACGAAGATGAGAGTAGAGATGAGAAAGATCAAGACCATCATTTCTGAGGGAGCTGTGGGTTGAAAACTGAAGCTTGCGGGGTCGTCAGGCAGACTGGGAGAGCCTGATGGCCAAGCGACCCAAGCCTCAGCTTCGCCTGCAGTATCACGCACCTTGTCACGCGTGGGCAGCTGTGAGTGGTAGAACAAAAGGTGGCTTGAGGGCTGAGCGGGCGGTGCAGAAATCAGGCTCGCCAACACCGGCAGATGTCTTGTCACGGCCTCTTATTGGATAGGTTGTTTCTACGAGGCTCGCAAAGTACCTGAAAGCGCAGTATGGATTGGAAGCCATACTTGAAAATGTTGAGTATGTACTTAGTCCCCCTAGATTGCTTGATATCGGGTGCCCATTAGGGAGCCAATGTGGCAGTTGAATGGGTCCCTCATATTAAACTGAATGGCTTACTGCTAGAATGATCTTATGTCGCCATTGGGGTAGAAAATTATGTCTTTTGTTGCGTGGCTGGTGTCCTCTGTTTGATAACATGAAGAATGAGATCGAAGCCAAACATTTCAACAACTGAACAGTAGTTAGCCCGTGTCACTCAAGGGCAGCGTCATTTCCGGTATTTATCTAATGAGCATGAACACCTCAAGATTACCAGGTCTAAATCCTTTGAGCAGGTGAACTGGATACTGTACCGATCTATTCATTTCTCCCTTCGGAGTAGGAGAGCCTTTTCAAGATGATTGAGACATGGGCGTTGCTATCGAAACAAGATATCTATGCGTCTTCTCTACCATCATATAAATCTTCTATCTGAGCCAATTGGCGACTTTGCAATCCAGGATAACATTCCCAAGACTGGAATGAGATGCGTGCGCCCTCATTTGTCCTCAAATTGGATCCTTTGTATAGTGCAACCCCATCTCAGTGCCGCAGTTCCGACCGACAGCATAAAAAAGTAGTCAGATTCAACCAACACCTTCTATTTGCAGGAGAACTTTTTAGTGGTAGCATAGTCAAAAGTTCCCGGAATAGTCGATCGTTGCTCAAAACGCTCATCAAGGTCGCGTCGTAGCACGATTTTGATTGCGTGATGTCCATGTCTTATCAGCCTGAAACAGGAAGGTGCGGATCAGGCGGAGGTGATTCATAGCCGGAGCTTTCCCCCGCTAAAAACGCAGCTTGAACAATACAATACAAACATCGAGCATCTTTAACAATTCATTGGGAAAAGATGGCTCTTCGGTGGCTTTTGGGCAGTCTTGCTGCTGGTTTGTTTGTCTTTTCGGCTGAGGCGAAAATTCACGGTTCAAGCACTGAAGCTCGTGGTCTTCACCGTCTTTTGAAGCGTGCTGACGATGGACCACGTGCCGTCAACATCTCTGTGCCTGTCGATCATTTCCACAATGACACCCTCTACGAGCCTCACTCCGATGAAAAGTTTCCTCTGAGATACTGGTTCGATGCGCAGTACTACAAGGAGGGTGGTCCCGTCATCATCCTCGCGTCCGGCGAGACGAGCGGAGAAGATAGGCTGCCCTTTTTGGACCATGGCATTCTCAAGATGCTGGCCGAAGCGACGAACGGCATTGGAGTCATTCTCGAGCATCGATACTACGGCACCAGTTTCCCCGTTCCTGATCTCAAGACGAAGAATCTCCGTTTTCTCTCCACGGAGCAGGCTCTCGCCGACACGGCGTATTTCGCGGAGAATGTCAAGTTCCCTGGACTCGAGGAGCGAAACCTGACGGCAGCCTCAACACCGTACATCATCTACGGAGGATCCTACGCCGGCGCATTCGCTGCTTTCGCGAGAAAGATTTACCCCGACCTCTTCTGGGGCGGAATTTCCTCATCCGGCGTCACCGAAGCCATCACCGACTACTGGGAGTACTTTGAGGCAGCCCGACTCTTTGCACCCGGCGACTGCGCCAGCACGACGCAGAAGCTGACCCAAATCGTCGACAAAATCCTTCTCGGAAAGGACAAGGAGGAGAAGAAGAAGCTCAAGATTGCATTCGGCCTTCAGGAACTCAAAGATGATGACTTTGCCATGACCATTAGCCGCGGTATTGGCGGTTTACAGTCTAACAACTGGGATCCTGAGGAAGATGCGCCTGACTTTGGAGTCTACTGCGGAAGTGTTTCTTCGGACAGCCTTCTCTATGCCAGCACCCGACATCTTATTCCCACTGTTCAGAAATGGGTTTCGGGATGTGGTTATCAAGCCGAGGCCAAGACTCTCACCATCCGCTTCCTCAACTACATTGGTTACCTCAGATCAACTGTCAACGCCGATCTGCAAGGAGGATGCCAGGGCAAGACTGTCAACGAATGCTACTCTATCCGAGGTTCGATCAACGAGACGGGCCTAGACCAGGGAATGATGCGAAGCTGGACCTACCAGACATGCACTCAGTAAGTTCCACGCCCAGTGTTCAGAATTACACTGACATTTGCAGATGGGGATACTTCCAGACAGGATCAGGCACACCCAAGGACCAGCTTCCCCTCGTCTCTCGCCTGATTGACCTCGAATACACCACCATCCCCTGCCGTGAAGCCTTCAACATCACAGCCCCACCAAACATCGACTCCATCAACAAACTTGGCGGTGTCAACTTCAGCTTCCCCCGCGTGGCCTTTATCGACGGAGAAGCAGACCCCTGGCGAGCCGCCACTCCCCACCGCATCGGAGTTCCCGAGAGAGAATCGACAACCAGTGAGCCTTTTATCCTCATTGAGCATGGTGTTCATCATTGGGATGAGAATGGACTTGACCCCAAGAGCGAAGCGTTTGACTTGCCTCCTCCTGCTGTTGCAAAGGCTCAGAAGGAGATTGTTGATTTCACAAAGGCTTGGTTGGAGGAATGGGCTACTGAGAAGAAGGCTGGGAATGATCTCTAGGTGGATCAGACATCGGTTTTTGATTGATAGACAAGCCTACTAGACTAACGAATCATGCTACTACTACCTCAAAGGCACGTTTATTGCCATTTGCAAAGGTTCTCACGCCCTGATATTCACTCAGAGCTGTCATAGGGCTTCACGCCCGCCAGCTTCAGCAGCTGATCCGTGAACTCGGGCTTCTCCCTTGGCTCGCTCCTCCTCGTGTCCGGCGTTCCATCCGGAAACCTGGGCTTACTAGCCCGAATGTTGATATTATCATGAGGCCAATGCGTGGTCGCAAGCCACTTGTCAAATGCCTCCTTCTTCTTCTCCAACGTCTCTGCGCTAGCGAGATACGCAGGGGTATACGAGACGTAGGCAATGGTCCTGATGGTGTTACCCTCTGGAGTAGGCTCAGCGCCCCAGTGAATCAGTCTCGAATCCCAGATTATGAGATCACCTGGTTCGGCGGTGACTTTGTGAGGTCTGAAGCCCTGATCTTCAAACCAAGCAATGTGGTCCTCGGTGAAGGTGTAAAAGTCTTTACGCCTCCAGTCCGCCTTGGAGGTGTAATTGGCAAAGAAGTCCTCAACCACGTTGTGAGTCCCGGGGTAAACGGTGAGACCGCCATCTTCAGGACCAGACCTGGAGAAGCAGGCAATACCTTGAACACATTGGAGACCCTGACGGTAGGGCGATTGATCAACGTGAGCTTGAGGCTGTCGTGGGACATGTCCAGGTCTCCTCGGCAGCGTGATGTTCAGCGCATCAAAGGAAACAAGCAACTCCCTGGTCCCCCAGATCTTCTCAAAAACGTCAATAATACCTGGTTCAAGTCTGATATCCCACATAAACTTTTCATGCACAACGCCATAGTGAGTGAAAGCGTTGAAGTTGGAAATGTCTGGGAGATTGTCAGGGGTCCAGGTCGACCTGTCGGAAAGGTCGAGGGCGTCGTTGTCAAAGGACTTGAGCCAGTCGAAAGCGGCTCTCTGGTAGGCGAGGGCTTTCTTTTTGGGGATGACGTTGGGGACGACGGCGTAGCCGTTGTCGAGGTAGTGTTGATACCAATCTGTCATGATGAATGGGTTCAAGTTGAGGTATCAACTGTGAATGAGATGGAACAATGAATGAAAGCGCTGTTATATATATAACAATCTGCGGCTACAAAGACGAATAGGGTGATGTTATTTAGGCCCCCAACGACGCTATTTTGCGGCTGCACACGGCTAGGCTGAAGCCGTACCTGATTTGCTACTTCGGATTCCAAGAGCGCATTTGAGTCAGACAAGACAAGCCACTCGTGACGACGTGCATTACATATGTAGTGATTTACGAATGATTTCTTTTGATCGTGAGTCATCTGTCGGATGCAGTTAGCCCATTGAGAAAACGTGTGCAACCTTGGGAAAATTTCGTAATCATTCTTTAAAAAGATGTTCGAGATTGGGGGCCAAGGTGGCGGGATGAGTCAAAACGGAGTGTCTTGGCGTAAAACAAACGCGGAGTTTCGAGTCAGATTGCAGGGTTTTAGCAGGTAAAACGTTTCCACTCTTTCTGGCTTATCGTTATCTTTGAAATTCCGAGTATTGGAGTCGGTATCCGTCCGTGCCATTGACGGTTCTACGGAGTACCCAGGCAGTAATGAGTTGTACTCAGCCCTGGATGCACTTTCAAGGCAGCGACCAGTCTCGGATGATGCGGCTGATATTTGCCTAGTCTAGGATGAAATAGTTCCAAGTCTTTTACAAGACTGTAATGGCACTCATTAAAGCTTCCTATTCATGCATTTGTCCTTCCTATGGTAATTGAACGAGGGGTTTCCCAAGCTTGAAGATTTTCCCCTCTGTACCAACACAACGACCTTCAAAGTACACCAGTTCTTCCATCTCCAATAGAAAAATTCATGAATAAAGTAATGAATGATCTCTTTGAGGGCCTGAGATGAATACATCTAGAAGTCTTTACCTCAAGGATCGAGAAGTGCTTGGAAAATCTGTCGTCTTTCCTGGGATTTACCCTACAGGCGCAAGTCATCACACAAGAACTCATCAAGTTGACTGATTAACACTTCATCGATTCCAGGTACACAAAAATGAATATCTCTATTATTAAATAATCATAAGTTCGTAAGTCTACTGGCCTGAAGCCGTTCTATGTGAATAATTTTATGGTCGTAATCTTGAATATCATGAGAAACACCTTTCAACGACCATGAAATGCCTGGATCGTGATCATGTATGCCTCGCTTTTATGCAATGAAAAGAGCCTTCCCCTTTTGAATCACCCAGCCGCTCCGATGCAATGGTTGTCCCATCAGGACCACAGACCGCCGCTAAGGACGCAAGCGAGTCTTTGTTCACCGCCGTCATCTCTCCAAGACGGAAGATATCATACCGCGTTTGCGTATCGGCTCCGTCTGGAGGTTCTCGCTTCCGTGCGCTTCTTATTCCCTTCCCACCCAGCCTTCATCAGCCAAAAGGCTGCCATCGGAGGTGTCGTCAGCAAGCCTAGCACGCCCCCAAGGATTCCCTTGAAGGCTTGCGGCACCCACCGATCTTGATAAAGATAGTCACCGCCGGAGCGGACACCGAAAACAGTCAAGATACCGATACTAGGACCCCAGAGAAGGAGAAACCCAAGAACGGCAAGCATGAAGCCCCTAAGCGCTTGTTGAACTATGGAACTCAACACCAAGCCAATTTTAGACTTTGGTTCATCCTCAGGTATCTCTTCAGACTTTGGGGAGGGGAGGTAGAAGAGCCATCTTAGCCAGGGACTTGATGGTTCAGGGATGAAACCGATGGGTTGGACTGATCGGTTTGATAGGTCGTAGCTTACGAGGCCCATCTCGACGAACCAGGTGAGGATGCATTGGATGATGATTGTTACCGCTGCGTCACCTGCAAGGGTGTTTGGTAGTTGAAAGAGACGGATAGGATTCTTTGTTGTATCCTGCGTCGTGTACATGACTATTGGAGTTAGCATCCATACCGTCAACGCATTGAAAGTACAAACTCACCATACGCTAGGGCAAAATTGACACCGCCCGAAAGGACCATGGCCCCAATACCATCCAAGAAGAACAGATAGAACATCTGATGCCCAGTAAACACTGAGCTTGGCTCAAGTCTCCCCTTCTCCTCCTCCTCCTGTTCCTCTGCGGCAGCCCCTCCTGCATCTCTCTTTTCTCGGACAGGGTTGACCTCCCCCTTGCGCGAGGAAGACCCCTGTCGAGTTTGAGACGACGACCCCGCCCGCGTCTCACGTTGCGCCGCGGCCTTGGGCATTGTCGCCACTTTTGTTTTGTGTGTGAGATGTGCGGAAATAAGAAGGATGACGGTATGTCAACTGGGCGTTTGCGAAGATGTTAAGTGATTGTTGCGGTGGCTGAAAGATGTTTTTGCCAAGGTGTGGGAAAAGGGGGGGGGTTGGGAAATTAGAGCAAAAGAGGTTCATGCTGGGGCAAAAATGCATGGACGTTGAGAAGCCGAAAAGTCGCTAAGCACGGGCAGCCAATCTCTACTCCTCCCGCAGAAAAGAATCTAAGCGATTCTAAGGTGATTTTTCATTGTTGGGAATTGCCTCAAAACATCACACCATTTCCTTCCGTCAACTCCCGAGTGAAAGACGTCAGCAACACGAGACTTTTTAAAAGGCGAGCATCTGCCGTTGTTTTACAGATTTCGTTTATCATGAGAGGTTTCGCTATATTGAAACTTTTAAGGGTTGACAGGTTTGATCTCCTTGCCGTCGTCTGTTTATGTGTGTGTGTTGTTTCTCACCGCTCTCGACACTCGGGGTTTCACATCAAGCTGTCAATGTCGCGACGGGAAAACATTTTGTGTTGAAGGATTGAAACGGGAATATGTATCACTTGCCACCGATTTATTGATCCCAAACTCTTGGGTCTTGAATGGATCTTGAAAATCTTCATGATGTAAAGGCGTTCATCTCAAGTCATCTCTTCTCCACGGCCTTTCCAGGGGCAACACTCACCGTCTCATGGAAATTGATGCCATCCCAAAAGCAGGGGCCTCAAACAGGGTCGTCGTCAGGCGAGGAAATCACAGTGGCACCCAAGGAACGAAAGTGTCCAGCGGAGAAATAGGCGCCGTCTAGGCACAGACGCCGCTACCAACCCCTGGAAGATGACCCCTGTAATCATGGGCCACATGGAGGGGGAGCGCTAAGGCAGGAACTGACAGTTGGTGAGTGGCTGGCCCCCCTCACCTCCCGCAAGCCCATCTCCGTCCTATTCCAAGTTGAACACCAAGGCCGTCATCCTCTGGACCCCTTTGTGCCCCAGTTTCAGGTACAGCGGCTCTCTTGACCAAATTCACCACCGCGAGGACTCACCTCGCTTGGACAGTTGCCGCCGGCTACCTGGTCTGGACATGTCGCTTATGGGGATGCCGAGGCTCTTGGGATTCTTAGTCAAGTCTGACAAGTGGATAGCATGAACTTGAGGGAACAATTTCATGATTCGTGATGCTCAGTGAGTCTAGCATTGTGCGTAGTAGCTCAACATGCACTCTCTGCTCAGTCACGCCAATTACCCTGATCAAACACCGATTCAACACCATCTCCATCAATATCCCAGCAAGTCTAATGCACCGTGACCAAATCCAATCGGCCCCAAGATCTACCAGGATTTCAGTCCATTGGTAATGATGGACGCCAGCACCCACGCACGCTGAAACCTCTTGGCCACGGCGATGCAACCCTCCCTCGCATACCCCCTTGACGGCATATCGTTCCGAGCGGAAACACCCCTGCAGTCCATCTTTTTCCGCCAAGAATTCGCCGCGAAAATCCATGAGGCTCAGGATTCATTGCGATAATGGATCGAGATATAAGATGTCTGCAGTCCTCCCCCATTGTCACACTCTCTCTTCTTTTTTCTCTTCAGGCTCATCTCAGAAGTCAACAAACATTCTCTTGCCCTTCCTTCGAGGCTTTTTGCTTCCCTTGCACTCACTTTCTCTTCATTTATACACTTCATTGACTGAAGTTGTTTCATTCATTCACTCAAACACGTAAACCGCCAGTCGGATCGTCACTCACTCCTTCCAAAAACCAATCTTTTGCACCTCCGCTTTTTACGGCCCCACATCTCCGAAAAGACCCACTTTTTCAAAATGCCTTCCTTCACCCAAAAGTCCATCCTCGCGGCCCTCGCCGGTGCCATCGGCGTCGCTGCTCACGGCCACGTCAACAGCATTGTCATTAACGGCGCTGAGTACGCTGGTTACGACGTGTTCACTCTTCCCTACAGCAACAGCCCCCCCGTTGTTGTTGGCTGGTCGACCACTGCCACCGATAACGGCTTTGTCGCCCCCGATGCCTTCGGAACCGCCGATATCATCTGCCACAAGGATGCAAAGAACGCCAAGGGCCACGCCAAGGTCGCCGCTGGTGACAGCATCTATTTGCAGTGGGATACTTGGCCCGAATCTCACAAGGGTCCTGTCATCGACTACCTCGCCTCTTGCGGCTCCAGCGGCTGCGAGACCGTTGAGAAGGAGACTCTCAAGTTCTTCAAGATCAGCGAGAAGGGCCTTATTGATGGATCTTCCTCCCCTGGCAAGTACGCCTCCGATGAGCTGATCTCCAACAACAACGGCTGGCTCGTCAAGGTCCCCGAGACCATCAAGCCCGGCTTCTATGTTCTCCGACACGAGATGATCGCCCTCCACTCTGGTGGCCAGGAGAACGGCGCTCAGAACTACCCTCAGTGCTTCAACCTGGAGGTCACTGGCTCTGGTACTGAGGAGCCCGAGGGTACCCTGGGTACTGAGCTGTACAAGGCCGACGATGCCGGTATCCTCTTCAACATCTACACTCAGCTCAGCACCTACCCCATCCCCGGTCCTAAGCTGATTGCTGGTGCCTCCGCTGTTGCTCAGTCCACCTCCGCCGTTGCCAGCACTGCCACTCCCCTTACTGGTGGTGCTTCCGCCGCCGAGCCCACCGCTGACTCCGGCTCCCCCTCTGCCCAGCCCTCTTCCGCTCCCGCTGCTACCACCGCTGCCCCCGCTGCCGGTAACACCGAGGCTCCCGCCGCTGGCAACACTGAGGCCCCTGCTGCCACTCAGGCTCCCGCTGCCTCTGACGCTGCTCCCACCCCCATCTTCACCTCTGTTGACACTGCCCCCGCCGCTCAGCCTACCCAGGCTGCTCCCTCTTCCGGCTCTGGCGCTGGCAAGGGCTGCAAGAGCAAGCGCAGCAAGAAGGTCCGCCGCCACGCCCGTGACGTCAAGGCCCGCAACGTCGCTCCCATGATCAAGTACTAAGTGTACTTGTCGGAGAAATCAACTCTCACGCAGAGCGTGTTCGTGTAAAAAGATTCCAACATTTTCTTGCAAGGATCGAAGCCACTCTGTCTTTTACCCCAAATGACGGGGAAGGGCAGGCTAGGAGTGGTTGTTGAATATTCTGTTGTATATATGTGACCTCGATGTCTTGTATAATAAAACCAATACGACCATTTGAGTCTCAATTCTGTTCCTATTTATCTGTGTGAATGTGTTTTGTGCATCGTGCTGGACAGCAGTAATTATGGACTCTCGTGTGATATATATGGACTTGCTAGTTGTTCAACAAAGACAGTGACTGTCGTTTCGATATTGTGTTATAATGTTAGTCGAATCAGTTGACAAGTTCTTGAAGATATTATCGAAGACTCTGTGGTTGCAAGCATGACTTGCGTACCGAGTCGCGCCCGGGGATAAATGAACAGAACATATTGGAAATCGAATATTGAATGAGTTACAAGACTATGCTGGAACTAAATACAGGCCAACAGCTATAAACTCATGATCCGAGTCTGCACTCGTCTCATGTCCATGTACGAAAGTCATTCATCATAAATCCCGATGAGGATTATACTGGATAGGCCTGCAGACAAAGTTGTCAAACCGCATAAAGTTTTGCCCAGCGTTCTTCGACTGGGGACTAGCCGCGTAGATCCAGATCGTGTCCGTGTTGCCGGTAGCCGTGAACTGGATGTTGCCCGTCCACCAGCGGCCCGTGTCCGAGGGCCAACGGGGCCAGTCCTCGTTGATCTTGTCGTCGTTCCACCACATACGGAAGTAGGGCACGTACGTGTTGAAGTTTCCCTGCGAATCCTTGAGATCGACCTCGTAGTACTTGTCAAAGTAGTACTCGAAGGTGCAGGCAAAGGTCACACCCTTGCACGTCTTGGCGTCCTGCCAGAGTCTGATCTCAAGGTTGTTGTAGAGCTTGTCGGTCTCCAGGACGGTGCCATGAGGGTCGCCGCCGCCAAGCGTGCGCTTAAAGAAGCGATACGCCGAGGTGACCGACTCATACCAGGGAGTGTACCTGTAGGCAATGTCCATGTTGCCGTCGGCGATGGGGATCGCGCAGGTCTGGGTGGCGGCGGCGCGGGCCGTCACGGTGGACTCGATGCCGATGGTGGAGGTGTAGGTGGATGTCTGGCCGTTCTTGACGGTAGTGACGGTTGTCACCTTGGTGGTAGAGATGACACCGATTGTGGATGTGGCCTCCAGAGACACGGTGGTTGTGGCGTCGGTGAAGATGGTGGCAGTGTAGGTGAACTTGTTGATATCCGTGACAAGAACAGGCTTTGTTTGTGTGAGAACGGCATTGACGGTCTCATCGGCGGTGGAGAGAGCTGTGGAAGTGACATCGACTGTGGTCTCAACGGTGGATGTGAACAGAGAGGTGGACGTAGCCTCAACCTCAATGGTATGACCGACGGGGTGGATCTTGGTCTGGATATCCATGAGCTGCTCAGTTCGAGTGATCTCCACCCATGTGTATCCAGTCTTGATACCCTTGAGGGTGATGTGATCGGTGACGGAGACCTCGTCAGTGACATCAGTCACGTACGAGTTGGTGGTGAAGTATGTGACGGTAGTCTCATCCACGGGCGTCGAGTAAACAGTAGCGAGAACGTCCTCGGTAACTGTCTGTTGGCCGAAGCTGGTGGTGCCATCGACAACCACCGTGTGAGTGGAAGTCTTGCCCTGGGTGACGGTGACGACATTAGCCACCGTAACAGTAACCGTCTCCCTGTGGACAGTTCCAACAGCAGTGGATTGGCCAACGACGGTGGTGTAATCGGTCCTTGTCTCGACAGCAGCGCTGCCAGAAGCATCTTCATAGACGGTGCGCGTAGAAAGAGGAAAGGTGACAATGCATGAGCAGGCGCTGCGGAAGTGAGTCTCGCCGAACTGGTCAAGCCAGCCTTGCTCGGGGCTGCTCTCGCCACGGGCATCGAGACCGGGTGTAGGGAGCGAGCGCTTCTGCTGCCACCAGGGAAAGACGTGTTCAGTGTAGTCGACGGTGGTGACGGTGCGAGTGTTGGTGTAGGTAGAGACTTGGAAATGTTAGCGTGGATTGAAGAATGGGAGATGGTGACTTACAATACTCGGTGGTCCAGTCGTTGGTGGAGGCCGTGCTTGTTGACACATCGGTCTCGGTCGATGTATACACAGTTTTGAAGGAGGTTCCAGTGTTCGTCGAGACCTCGAATGTTGTCGTCGTCACAGTAGTCGATGTGGTATCCGTAGACTCGATCGTGAGAGTGGAAGTCGGCACAGTAACGACATCAGTGGAGGTGTACTGAGTGTGCGTGCGCGTCGACGGTACAGAATGAATGACAAAGGTACGAGACTCTGTGACCACGAGGGTAGCGCCGGGGGCGACCTTGACGTATGTACCAGTGGTAACGTAGTCGGTTGTCGTTGTGAGGATGGTCTCGACACTGGTCGAGGTTTCAGTGACGACGTCGACAGATGTAGATGTCGTGATGTACTCGGTGGCGGTGTACTCGACAGAGGTCTCCGTCTCTACCTCGATGGTGACTGTCCTGATGCGCGTGGAGCCGACATGGTCGACCTCGGTCTTCTCGATCGTGCGGATCGAAGCAGGAGCAACAAGTTTAGTCGTGCCGACAGTGCGCTGAACAGTCTCGGCATCAACAACGACGCTATCGCTGTTGCGGACAGTCTCGGTGACAACCTCATCAGAGGCCGTCACGTAGACGGTAGAGGGTTCGGCGCTGACAGTCTCGGTGCCTCCACCGTAGTACTCCGTCTCTGTGACGACTTCATTGTCCGTCTGAGTGATGGTCACGACAACAGTTTCGGTCGAGGCGGAGTTTGTGCCAGAAACCGTGGTGACGGGCTGAAGAGCAGAGGTACAAACGTCCTCAGCATACTCCTTTTGGGCGTTGAAGATGACGATGAGAGGGTCATTCTTCCACTGAGAGACTTGGCCTACCAGAAGTCAGTCAAGATCCAGCTTCAAGCGTTTCGGAGGACTCACAGTAAGCAGTGGGACCCGACGGAATACAAACAGCAGCGAAAGCACTCAAAGAATTGAGAGCCTCCGCCAGGAAAAGCGAGCGGACAAGATGGCGAGCCATCTTTAGACGTTCAACTGCCAAGCTTCAACGGGTGAGAAGAAACAGCCACAAGCCAAGACACCCGCCAAGAGGATGGGGAACCCAGCGCCTTTATTTTCCCATGCAGCCATTTTACCCTCTTCCCCGACTTTCCCGAGCATTTCGTTCTAGACTGGGACCTTTGTTCTGACATGTTGGCTCTACCGTCTAAACTATTGAAAACCCACCGGAGCTGAAAAAAGCACAGCAGACGGTTGATAGCGAGAGGAACGGGGTCTCGACAGGGGTGCCCCTGGGATCGCCAGGGGTGCTTGTGGCCTGGAAGGGCTTAGTCGACGGCGAATGCGAGGGACTATCGATTTCGAGATCGCGTAGTTTTTAGATCTAGAGTCAATATGGCAAGGATGTCAGGGTTCGTGAAAGGCATCACACGATGGTCAAAGGATGATTGACCAGTGGGAGGATGTGCAATGAGGGTGAAGCTGAGCTCTGTGACGAGATGCTGCGAGGTGACCTGGCCGATATTGAACTAGTCTTCTAGCCTTGGTAATTGAAGCCCAAGATCAAAACCAACGAGGTTATCCCCTCTGCCTCTTTCGTGGTCAATATTCCCTGTGGCGTCGCCGGGGCTTCGGGCCTTATGCTTAATTAAGGCTTCTGGCGCTTCGCTCACGGATTTAAGGCGTTGACGGGTTGGTGGCTTGAACGTTGAAGCCCCTAAAGGGCGCCGTTTCATCCGTCAAAGACTTGGCGTGGACTTGTCAAAGATGCAATTGAGGCGTGAAATATCGTTGGTGATGGGAATTAGTGATGTTGTATTGTTACACGGTTTGCGTCTGCTAACAAAGAGAATGTTCGGGTATCTCGACTGTGAAAAACATGTCCACCAACGCCAATAATCATGCCCAACCAAGCCACTCCAACTCCCAGGCCGCGTTTCTCATCAGCCGTGCTGCTCCCTAACCTGCCACCGCCTGCCTGACCTTACATCCGCTTGGGATTCAGATACGACATCATCTCCTGGTAACCCCGCACGATGGACGTACCCAAAGCCTCAAAGATGGTCCAGATCCGGTGCGGAACATACTGGATCAACCACAGAATGCCAGCGCCCATCCACCAAATAGCCTTACCCAGGGTACCAAACAGCGCCTTGAGCATGTCATAGGTCATCTGCCCAAATGACAGGATGAACGCGCCAATGGCCTTGGGCGCGTCGACAAAGATGGCTCGGGTGAGGGAGCAGAAGCCATCCCAGATATCCTGGAGCGTGATGTTGCTGAAAAAGGACACAACGGCCATGATGGCTGTGTGTAGGAGGGAGATCAGGCGCGAAAAGACGTCGATGATGGCTTCGCCTATGTGCTTGAAGCCTCGACCGATCCATTTGAGGAAGACCATGACTGCGCCAGGGATCGCCTTGATCGTCTTCCAGATAGCGACGGCGACGGCCTTCAGAATGGGTGGGATCTCCTTGATGCCCTCCCAGACAGCCTTGCCACAGTGCTTGATATTGCCAGGCAGTTCGACAACTGTCTTCACAATCTTGGCAGGCAACTCTTTGACCATTCGCTTGCAAGCAGCAGCCATCCGATGTCGGCGTTTCCAGATCCCCTTGCCGACCTCCTTGGGTAGTTCGTACAATATGAGAACAGGGGCATCCCAGAAGAGCACCTTGAGGAAGTGGCCGAGACGTTTCCATGCGCGACGAATCCGCTCCATCTGCTTTTGATGCGCCGTCTTCCAGCGTAGCCATGCACCACCGCGACGAGAAGGGAGGAAGTCGACGATTTCGCGATGGCCGTTGACGGCAGCTAGACGAAGAGCGATAGCACCGTCGGGCGCGATCAAGCCGTCGTCAGCTCCGTAGTCCTTCATGAGAACCTTGACCAATGCCAGATGACCTCGTTCGGCGGCAAGCATCAGCGGTGTTCGTTCAGGTCGTTCGTCATCGCTCAGGCTTTTCGAGGTCTCGGGACGGCCAAAGGCATTGACTGTTGCGCCAAGTGCGACAAGCCGGCTCACCATGGGCGTTCTGCCCGCGCGCACAGCTGCGAGGAGGGGAGTCTCTTGAACGCGACTCGTCGTATCGGGGGAAACCCATCCGCGCGATATAAACTCGGCAACAAGATCATCGTGTCCGTTTTCGATCGAGGTGAAGAAGGAGTCGACGATATCCCTCTCCAGACGATACGCTTCGTGGTAGCTCGTCCAGTCCGAATCGGAAGTCAGGCGCTCGAGGTTCGTGGTCTTCGCGATGGGCGAATGAAGGATGGGAAACTCGACGGCGGACGCGCGCTCGATTCTATTCAGGAGGTCGCCATCGTCGGTGGCAGAGTATGTCGGAACTGGAAGATCCGACTCGTGTGGAGGAGGAGTCGTTGACATGGATGACAAGGAAGTCATAGAATGCGGGGATCGAAAAGACGATGTTGATAGAATAATCCAAAATCACGGTTGATGAATGGAAAAGGGTGGATTGTTCCTCGAGGGGAGGAAAGAGGCCAGTTTTGAAGCCATCGTGACTGTCAGTGGCTGACCTCAAGGCGTCCTTTGGCGTCCAGACATCATGGCGTCGGGGTGTGTGAGTGGCCAGGCAGCGCCCAAAAGCATGAAGTCATCTCCGTTGGAGATGGGAGCTGAGGGCTCAGCCACCACCAGCAGGGACCTTTAGCAGTTTAGGTGGTTGCATTTAGGCGGCGAGTCGCTGGAAGAGGCCTGGGAGTTGTTAGCGTAGGCTGCTTGGAGGGTGCCTGGTGCTGCACAGCCACAAGAGAGCGATAAGGATAGAGCTAAGGTGAACTCGGATGCATCAGAGCGATAAGATAACGGTGGTTGGGGTCCGGCTGCATAATACAGCATAAAATGTTGCCATTAAGGTCTTGAATTCAGGTCATCCTAAGTCCTGGGATGGCCAACGAACATCAGCATCTTCTTTTTGTTTGGTAGGTCTTTTGATCTTGTCGCCCAGCATGCAGTATTGACAATAACATGGATCGGCACGGGCCAAGGTCAACACGTCCTTCAAGTCAACGTTGGTTTGCGGCGAATTGTTGTTATTTGTTCTTAGCTACCCTACGCTCCCACCCTCATCGTTGTTGGACGAGATGCAACCAACCCGTTCATTTAGATCACCTTCTGGATCTAAGGTCATGATGCCCTTGTGGGAGACGGCAAGGGTATCGTTTCAGAGGTTGTCTATTCTCAACTGGAATAGTACGCAGTTAAATCAGTGATCCAATCGCACTCAACTTTCTGTCTGTCAACGCAGCCATGCTCTGGCTTCCCCCACCCACTGTATATCCCAGCTACTGATAGCTCATGATAGGCAACAAGATGGTCGGTCATAACTGATAAGCAATCGAGATACCAATGCCAACGATAATCATCAAAATTGGCCCCGATCATCTACGAGCACGTTAGCCACCCTCCTCTCTCACAACCACCGGCTGCGGGCCCATTTCTAAAGTCCGTCCCAACCAACCCTCCTCCAGCCCAATCCATCGACAAACATGTCTTCCCGATAAGTCGCTCTGGGCTATAATGGCAACATCTGCACTATCCATCCTCACGACACATCTTCCCCATCTGACTCATCCACTCGCCGTTCAACATCCCCCAAAGACGTCAGATTGCCCCACCTTGACGACACGCAAAGCCTCCATCACGACTACGGATTTGTCATCCCCAAGACGCCTATACTCGGCTCCCACCGCCGACTTGATCTCACTCAAAGGCCGCATTGAACCCGGTTAATCTAGATTCGATCTCTCATCTGTCCAGATCCGCGACCATGACGCTTGTCAAGACCCTCACCAACAAGACCCTCAAAGGTCACAAGGCCGTCATCTTCACGACTGTGCCTGCGCCCCAGTCGCAGCTCGATCGCATCCAGAAGCAGTTTCCTGATCTCAAGATTGTAACTCGGCTTCAGCCATGGGGCGCTCCTCTCGACCCTGATTTTAAGGAAGAGGAGTGGAAGGATACTACTGTGCTGCTCACGGCCACCATTCTTCCCACTAGAGAGCAGGCGCCTCATCTTCAATATGTTCAATTGACCAGTGCGGGCGCGAACCATATTGTTGACAGACCCCTCTTTTCAGGGACGAATATTCCCTTTTCTACTGCTAATGGAGTCCATGGGTAAGAAATTCTCAATTGCAGCACCTTGACAGAAACTGATCCCTACTAGACCTCAGATCGCCGAGTGGATTATCAGCACTTTCCTGACGTTTCAGCATCACCGTAAGCATGCCGCAGTCTCAACCTTGGTGATCGAGAACTAACGTTCATCTGTAGTCAAGGACTACTGGAAGCTCCAGGAGGAGGCCAGGTGGGAGAGACTCCACCAGAACCCTGAAGATGCCGAGGACACTGTCGGCAAGCGGATGTACGATCAACCCCCTACTTTGGAAGATCAAGAACTAATCATTTTTCAGAGGCATCCTGGGCTATGGCAGTATTGGCCGTCAAACCGCCCGCGTGGCCAAGGCCCTGGGTCTGGACGTCCACGCCTACACCCTCCATCCCCGTCCAACTCCCGAGTCACGCAGAGACGACTCGTACTCACCCGAAGGACTTGGTGACCCCGAGGGCGCGTTCCCAAGCAAGTGGTTCTCCGGAGGCTCCAAGGAGGACATCCATGCTTTCCTGGGCTCTGACCTTGACATCCTCGTCATCGCCACACCCCTCACAGCCAAGACACAGAACCTGATCGCCAAGCCCGAGTTTCAAGTTCTCAGCAAAAAGAGGACGTTTGTCACCAACATTGCACGTGGGCCCATCGTCAACACAGATGATTTGATCGAGGCTCTTAACACGGGTGTTATTCGGGGTGCTGCGTTGGATGTCACGGACCCTGAGCCTCTGCCTGATGGCCATCCTCTCTGGAGCGCTAAGAATATCACCATTACTCCTCACATCAGTGCTGCGTCGTCGGCGTATTACTATAGACTCTTGGATATTTTCAGGTTGAATCTTGAGAGGTTGAGTCAAGGGAGGGAGGATCTGATTAACAAGGTCAACCGCAAGGAGGGATACTAGGGCAAATGCCTGCGAAAGGGTAAAGAAAAGACCATGGTTTGGTTTTGGTCACTATATGGGTTCGAAATGTATCTCTGCCTCTTGCTGATCGACTGAAATCTATCGCCTGCCTTTAGAGCTATCGTCTATTCATCCAAGACAACTCGTTTCTATCCGCTGTTGAAAAATCCGTGCTATGGACCTTGTTCCCCTGCCCTTGGGACAACAGCCGGCCGGGGTGAAAAATTAGAAATGCAACCATGACACCAAGCATCAGTGACGCATCCATCACATACAGCATGGCTTCGTTCTCGCTGATGAACCCGTGGAAGCCCTGAACAAACTCGATGGCCCTGACAAGGTTACGTATCCAGATGGCAATGACGGAAACACCCAACATCCACACGTAGGGCTTCCAATTCCCAGCGAACAGGGTCTCCTGGCATGCCTTCCTGTAGAACCTGAAAACCAGGTAAAAGTATATCGCCAGCACGAAGAGTTGGAACAATAGGCCTCCCAGAACGACTTTGTCTCCGATCTTCATGATCTTGAGGTTTCCTGTGACTTGTACCAGCGAGCCTCCAATCTGTGTGCAGAATGCCACAATATCGGTCAGGATAAACAGGGACGTGGGGCTGCATTTTCGCTTTGGCTGGCCAAGAAGAACTTGTTTATATCTGCCGAGAGTGACGTAGAGGGTGGCGCAAATAAAGACGGGAGCGACGAGGATGAGCATGAGCTGAAGCATGAAGGGCCTGGGCGAGTTTGGGTTGCTGCCTGCCCAAGCTCTACCATAGTAGCCGAATGTTTCACCTGCAGATAATCAGAGACGTTTTTGTTGTGTCAGTGAATCATGACTTACAGATGCCACCCAGCACCATCGGAGTGAAGTAGTTGGTCTTGTAACGTCTGACGCCGGCGATATGAATGATCGTAACAACGGCAAAAAGGGCCATAAAGATGAAACCAGCTGCCCTTGATGGGGTATAAGGGTAGTAAAGGACTTTGCCATCCTCAAACTGGACGAGACCCATCTTGCGGTTGTTGTTGATCTCAATCAATGAGAAAGTCTTGGCTGGCAAAAGATAACAAGCAAAGTCTGTCAAGAGGGCGACGCGTCGGGGTTTTAATCCGCAAGTGGCACATGTCATCGGTGCTATTTTGAATCAAATTGACCTCAACACAGCCAATTGCCTGTTTTACGGGTTCGATGCGTTTAATGTTGTCGCAAGTGAAGCGCAGGGGCCCTGGATTGCGTGTCAGGCGAAACCTGATTGGCATGCCTTCAAAGGTTCGATACGAATATTAGAATACGAAAGCGAAAATTATGCCACCATCTGGCCCTTGAATCTGTGTCAGTGGAACATGTGGCGTTACGGATTGGGTTGTTTGGCTCACTTTGAGTTGCGCTTTTATCCTCGTTGTCGGATTGGCCAGGTTTATCAAGCGATGGGCAAGCGACGGCTGAACATCTAGGAATCTCAACGCCGAATTGTACAAAGAAGAGCAAAGGCTACGTGAACCTGTTCTCAGCTGTCTCATCTGACTCTCTTTACCTAAATCTAGCCCAACATCCTGATATGTTGGTACTACGATTTGTCAACATTTCGAGAGGTATTTATTAATACTCTTCTCGAATATTCAGTTACTCCCCTAATAGCCATCTAACATGGTCATGAACTCGCGGTCCGGGAGTAGTTCTGCTTCCGAGGGTTTTCATTTCCCCGCCTTGCGCGATTACCTACACATCACATCCCGTTTTGACGCCGATCTCGGCAATTATCAAGACTCTCCGAATTCACCAACATGACGCTACAACTTCGAATTGCCACAGAGAGAGACCTCGATGCTGTCGCTGACGTTGCGACGGCATCATTCAACCCAGAAACAGATGCCATCTCAGCTCATCTCTTCCCTCCTCACCTGAAGCCCAAGAGCGAGGCGTATGCCCATGCGGCAAGACCGTGGAGACTTGCACGAAAAACTGACAGGTTTCATTCCAAACGAACTATCTTGATAGTCGCGGTTGATGAGGCCTTATCTGGTAAAGTTGTAGGCTTTGCAATGTGGGAGAAGCCAGTACGGAGCGAGGAGCATAGGAAGCCAGAGCTTGCACCCATTAAACCTCCATGCGCAACACTCGACCATGCTGCCTTTGACGAAATGAAGAGGGTTCTCGGTGAAGATCACTCAAAGCGATTTGGAGAAAATGGAGCTGATAACTTGTGGCGTGAGTTCTCATTTTCTTAATCTCGAGTTTGGGGTAACAAATTGACCAAACATAGATCTCGAAATGCTTGGAGTTGATCCTGGTCAACAACGAAGAGGTATCGGTAAGATGCTTTTACAGTGGGCATTTAAAGAGGCGGACAAGCATGGAGAAGACTGTTATCTGGTTGCCACGCCTGCGGGACTTCCACTGTATCGAGTGCTTGGGTTCGAGGAGGTTGGTGTACTGAAGTTGTTTGGTGTTCCGCATACATCAATGATCAGGAAGAGCCAACAGATTAAACCTTGAGGTAGTTAAGAAAGACTAGCGGTGATGGTGGCTTGCTTGCATCAACCTTGTTTGTTGCGACTTCTCTTCTGCAATAGACAAACCTAAAGCCTTTTCGGCCCATCTAAGATGGTAGATTAAATACATATAAATATGACACAATTCTCTATGATCCAGTAGAGAGAAAATTTTTCTAACCAACCCCGCAATCTCCTCGTTCCCAACAAAGAGCAAACGCGCTTGACAGCAGCAACATGTGCTGGTCTAAGCTCCCTTGTGAGCTCCGACACGACATTTTAACCCGTCTTGCCGAGGTTGAATCTCGTAATGGGAAAACTCTTACCGGATATGCGACGGTTGCTACAGAGTGGCAACCAATCTTTGAGAAGTCTACATTCAAAAACCTCCGTGTCAAGGCATCCGAGCTAGAATCTTTCCAAGCCATGTTTCGGCTGCAACGAAGAAGAGCATACCTCCGGGAAATCGGTCTCGCACTGGAGCTCCCTCAGCACGGCCATTTAAAGAAACATATTCTGGCCCGTACAAGTCAAGATCGTGCTATAGGCCAAATGGTTACCGTGACCAGACGAGGAGCCGGCGCGAACCGACCCCTGCCAGGTCTAGAACGCCAACAGAGACAGAACAACGCCGCTTTCACAGAGGCCACATGTGCCCTATTCGGACAACTAGCCATGTGGAGAAGAGATGAAGTCCACCGTGAGGGCATAGCTTTGGAGATCATTGCAGACTCCATGAGCTACTGGCAAAAGGCTGTGAGAAAAGTTCATAGACGCACCAACCCTGTGGTTATATATGTCGGCAATGGATGGGAATTCCACCCTGCGACTATTCCCACTTGGCTGTGGGAAAAGTCCCTCGACGCTGCCAAGTCCGACTTTCACTTTTCACTTGAGCTGGACTCTCTACATGCCCGGCTTCTACCAAGAGTGGAAGCCATCACTAGCCTTCTCATCACACAGAGAAGTGTCCGCCACTTTGAGCCTGAAGGGATAAGCAAAATAATACGCTGTCTCCCATCTCTCACAGTGTTTAACTGGGATGTCAGGCGACGTGCGCACTGGAAGATGAAGCACGCATTTGACGAAGAGCTTTCAAAAGCCATGTCGAGCTGGCCGTCATCCTTGAAAGATATCCGAATTACTCAACTACAACACCTCAGAAGTCACCCCCGGCCTAGTCCGCACCTTGCAGAACTTGGGTCAGGTCTGGCCTGTCGATGCCGACACCTAACGCGTCTTTCTATCAACTATAGCATTGACGCTTTTGAATTCCTCAGGGCCATGGACCAAGAATGCTATGGTCTACAACATCTAGTTCTACGGTCAGAGCAGATGATCATCGACGAGCTGCCTGAATCAAGTAGCCACTTGATTAGCATGGCAGTCGAAGCGGTACAGAGAATGCCTAAGCTAAGGTTCTTGGCCCTGTATAGTACCAGCAGCTCTCACGTTGGATACTTTAGCTATGAAATGATGGAGGAAATGCCAATGCTGAGCATTAGGTGTAGCTGGCCGTTCCAGGTAGCTGAAAAGTGTCTTGAATCTTGGATGGCCTTTTTGAAAGGGGATGGGAATGGCTCCACCAAATGGCGTATTGAGCAGTTACCTATACGGAGGGTTAGGCTCCTTGTATCAATGATTTCAAGGAGAAATTAATAATTTGTTTCTCATAGCCTTGATTTCTTTGTTGGGTGTTCGTGAAGGAGCTGTTTAGAGTGCACCACACTGCCCGGTCGAGGCTCGTCCAGCAACGCGGTCTTGACGCCAATCTCGAAGCCGTCGAGCAAAAACAGATTGGGCCCGGTTAGCTCAATCGGTAGAGCGTGAGACTCTTATCTTGCGCATCTAAGTGCAAGAGAGTACGCGATCTCAAGGTTGCGGGTTCGACCCCCGCATCGGGCTTTTCCTATAAAAACACGCATCTTTTTTGCTGGTCGTATCTCTTTTTGTCCTTATAGCCTTTCTGTGTATGATTATCTTTTTATTCCCTTGATCTGCACATATCTGATGGAGAACTGCTGAAAACAGCCTCAGTCTCAGTCTCTGCAAACACCCCTCACAAATCGCTCGAGGCTATGCTTGTGTAGTAGGTAGGGAGTTACAGCGCCTCACCTCGTGTGTAGTTCGGGCCATTGGACAAGAGGCCTGATTTCTTCCTATCATCGGGCACATGATTAGCATTACAAAAGCGTTGATAGGCGTACCGTGACAACGGCTGCGAAGTGTATTGACCCCCTTGATGCATGGGACTCATGCACGTCGCCAAGAACTGTTGACAACGCCCGACGTTGACGTGGATGTAGGCTTATTCCAGCCACACGCATGAAGTAGGCGGTGTATCGCAGCTGGTATCCAGTCTCATGAGGCTTGTGTCAATCTGCAGCGGCTCAGCAGCCAAGATATCACCATACGTGGCTCGCGGGCGGCACGTCAGGTTTCGTGTCACCAGTGGCTGAAAGCTGCAGGCAGGCACTCCGCAGGCAGAAAGGCATTCGTATGCCACCTGTATGCCTCGGAATGCGCCGTAATCCGACGGACCTGCCTGTTTGTCGAAATCAGGCTGTGGTCAGCGAGGCGTCCTTCACAGCACCTTTAGTACTCATTGAGGGGTGAATCAGGCTGAATGTAAATTCCAAATCGATTTTACATTCATCGCATTTGCGTGTAACGGAATTTCCGATTTGAACGCAATTGCGAATTACAGAAAGGTTGATAGAGAGACGATGGCCTCCATATGGCGAGATGACAACCTCGGTCATGTTTTGGTAGACAGAAACGACCATGTTTGCACTATCTTTACTCTATTGTCCAAAAAAGCCTCCCGATTTTGAACAATTCAATGCCCAATACAGCCCTTGTACGCCCTTTTCAATTCCCTTGATCCGAGTCAGCCTTTTGTCCGGTTCCGCTTTGTTTGTTGGCATAGCCGGTACTCACGCATAACACCGTGACTCCGCCCCTGACGCCATGTTCCTGAAGATGAGAATGGGATTGTTTGCAAGCGCAGACGATACCTAATCGCCCCTTGCATTGCCTCCAATATCCTGGCTCATCTTGCTCTCGATGGCTTGGACAGGAACCTTGGGGTCCTGGCCCTTGTGGTCCAGTTTGACTTCGAGGGCCCGGAGCTGGGCGTTCATTTCTTCGACTCGATCGTGGACTGCCGGGGCTTCGATGCCCCCAGCCAAGCGGCCATGAACAGTCGATGGGCCGCTAGCCTTCAAGAGTCGGCGCAGCAAAAACTGTGTCATGTTCACCAGAGTCGCTCTCGGGGTTCTTTGCACTGCATCTCTAGTCAGTGCTCTGGAGAGACGCCCCAGCTGATGACCAAGTAAGTTGCTAACGTTTCTTTGTGGTTGTTTCTTCTGTTCTTTGTGGGTGCTAGGTGCAACACTATCTCGGTGTGCACAAGTGCAGGCAACCATAAGCTTCGGACTCGGGATGAATGATGAGGAGGGTCACAAAGGCAGGTCAGCGAGAGTTTTATGAACCCGCTAGTCACGACTGAATGGATGAGGGACGCATTCATGCGCGCTCACCATACTTGCCGGTCAGGAGAAACTGAGACAAGAAAGATACAGTTCACCTCACAGCCACCCTCACCCCAAGCACAGCATGCTAGTCACTAGTAGGTACTCCAAGTCTCCGAGGGAGAATCGGACAAGGATCCGTCACGCTCGGGGGAGCTTCCCGGAGCCGAGGAATGCCGTTATTGGACCTCACTGCCGCCGTGCATGCGTGCATCATCAATATCTCGCCCGGTTTCTTAGGTAGGTCCAAGCAACGTCGCATCGGTCGACACGGAAGCTGTCAATACATCGCAGCTATTGATTCTCATGCCCTAATCGGGACTATGATTGACGATGAGTCGCCCCTAGGACTCTCTTGGCCGCTCAAGGTAGAGATGAGAGGTAGACACGAACCGCGTCATCTCAAGCTGCAAGCAAGGATGTCACCACTCACCAGTGTCAGCCAGCTGGCACCTGCCAACTCACCGCATCCACTTGAGGCTCTGCTCGGATATGGCTCCTTCCCCGCCCTCCAGTTTCCCCCGAAGTTCCTTTCTCGGATGGAGCCGATTCTGGGGCCTCCCTCGAACTGCTGAGCGTGGGGAACAACTTGGACTCTGCATCAACATCCTTCACCAGCATCACACGGTTAACTTCCGCCATCACTAACCATTACTTCACTTCAATTTACCTACCTGTCTCCTCGAATAGTCTTGTTTGCCTCCAAACAGCCGCCAAGATGGCCAGATATCGAATTGCCTGCCCTTTCAGTGCCGGTGGACTTACCAGAGGCTACATGTGTGAAGATGGCTTAATCGACATGGAGAAACTGAGGTTTAAAATACTGCTGAATAGACCAGGGGACGTGTTCTTGCTAACTTCCACTGACAGGATGCACCTCAGATCTTTTCACACATGCAACTGCCCCGACCCCTCCATATGTGCCAAACCGCGACACGTACCCAGAGAGCTTGTCGACCGTATGATCGCCATATCGTGGGACAAACAACATGGAAAAATGGACCGATGGGCGAATATGTATCTAGCAGCCTTTCCTACCCACAGAAGAGCTCCAGGCCCATGTGTGCCCCGTGTCCGCTACACCCTGAGTCTTGCCCAGCATCCTGGGTCCGAATTCAAGAGCGCCATGATACGTCGCTTGGCCCGAGGCGAACGATCGAGTGAGGAAGAGGCCACTAAGGACTTGCATAAATTCTTGAAACACTTGCCACTCTTTTACGACGTAATCAGTCACCCCGAGGTTTGGAGTCCGGCCAAACCCTCGGGCAGCGATGAGTCTGGTGGCGAAGGTGATGAGCTATCCACGATGCAGTCCCTGGAAGTCGCAGAGCCCCTAGACGACAAGGAACCCGATCTTTCTATTCAACGAGATGACGGAACCGCCGATGACAAGCCTGATGCCCAGACCGAACAAGAGACTGATCCTTCAGCCCCAACGTCAAGTTAGATAGTTGCGCACCTGTTGGAGTCAGAGCCAGGGCCGAATGAGGATTATTACAACCATCACTTGAGGTCGAGCACAGTTTGAGCGTCTAATTCAGCGTGTAGGGACATGCCCAACTATTGAACGATGTAGGCGCCTCATAGCCAGTTGCCCCCCTGAGCATGTATAATAGAGCAGCGTTGATCAATTTACATCGATTGAGTTATTGGCTTGGTGATACCCCAGATATTGTCGTGAGAACGGTTCGGTGGGCTTGAACGTACAATGATGCGAGGTCGTTCGCAACCAATTGACTCCCGAACCTAACGGTGCGCCACTGCCGATTCCCCGTGTCTCGAACAGCCAGTCAAAGGCGAACAGTGACTCACTACTGGATAAAACATGCATCCGTCCGCGTCTGGAATAAGTGGCTTGTGCCCGGCTCGGGAAAGCTGTTGGGTAATACCAGCTGGACAAGGCGCGTTGAGAAGATGACGGTGGGTGTGGGAATTACGGTACAAATCTGCCAGAGAGAAAAGGGAAAACAGTGCCAAGGAAGGAAGGGGCTTGGCTCTTGCGGTACGAGTGTGCCAAGACGGTCCAGACCGGATCTTGAGCAGGGTTGTGTTGGTGTTGTTGGATGGCTTGATGGAGTTGACCGAGAGTGAGATGAACAGCGCTGTTGGTCTTCGATGGATTGGAGACTGAAGAACATTAAGGACAGATGCCTCGTATTTATTAACTCTGTATCAGTTGGATCTTTGATCTCAAGGCTGAGGCCGCAGACGGTGTTGGTGAAGCTTCTCATACCCCTGCAATCCATCTGTCAATCTCATTTGTTCGTGCGTACCAGGTTCTTCTGCTAGCCCTATTGGCTATTTTCAGCATCAAGGGTTCTTTTGTCAGCGATGAAACAGGGCTTGGAGTCAACATCCATGTCAACGTCCACTGCTTATCCTGAGCATTTCCCCAACTCTGCTGCCCATTCATTACTTGGCGGCAGAAAACGAACGGGTCGTACGTGACTTTAAATACAGCAACCAACAGATCCGGCCGTTTCCTAATCCAGTTATCGCCGGATCGCTGTAACTCTCTCTCTCTGATGCGCGTGTCGTCGGCGCGCTTGTCAAAAGATGTCATCCTGGTGCGACTCCGCCACCAACCCCTGTAAGATAGAGATCGACCAATCTATACGGGTTGTCCAATGCTTGCCAAAGCTTGAATCCTTTGTCGCATGACTGTGCCGGGCGGAGTCTGACGGATGAGGCATTGCTGCGAGTGACTGCGCGAGTATAAATGCTCCGGCAATGCCGGATTCTCGGGTGTTCGTCATATTCACTTCGTTCTGTGCGTCTCTAACCAATTTCAAGATGAAGTTCATTACTGTGCTGGCTATTTTGCTGCCAGTGGTCTACGCCCTGCCGTATTCCAGCGACTGGACCCCCAAAGTCACCAAGGTTCTCAGGGTGGAGAGAGTGGAAGATTCTCACGACCAAGTTGTTTTCGGGCTGGAGACGCCTCAATCGGACAACACACACGACCAGATCACGCAGCGACCAGTTCCCAGTCTCACAGGCCGACTTCTATTGTTTCTGTCGCGGATATTTGACGACTTTACCGAGAGGATACGGATTGTTTTAGGGGGAGATGGCCCGGACGTCGCCTATGACAATGATGGGGTTCGATACGAGGTTTCGACACGCTGCGATGAAAACAACAGACGCGTTAGAGTTTTGCGGATAAAAAGCAAAGGGCAGCCTGCTACATACCGCGTGTGTAAGTTTCCCTTGTAGTATTTTGTGCTGCATCGTGTTGTAGTAGCTGACTGATGGCAGATCCGGTATCAGGCGAAGACGGCGAAGAGTATTGTAGACGATGGAGGGAAAAGTACCCAGAGGCATAATTGATTTGCTTGCCCCTTTATTTTGTTTCTACTGCGATTGTTATTTGAGGACTTGCAGACGAATTGGCGCGTTGGCTTGGTTGCATTGGATGGTAATGGCGTATGCGAGTATCGGAAGGATATCCCACAACCAGAGGCTGAGTGTGAATGCCACTCGTTGATACCCCTAGGGAGTAAGACCGTAGTATTCGTGTTCTGCGCGAATACTCGATGGCTCACCAGGTCCTCTTGAATTGAAACAGGACAGGAACGCGGAGGTGACAGCCCCGGTTCTATTTGACATTGATCATCTTGGCAACCTGGTCTCCTACCTTTCGAGTATCATACTCCGACATCTTCTTTACTAACCGCTTCTGAATCTTGAGAGTCCTTTGTGCCACCTGGGGCCACGTCAACTCCTTACTACCCTTGACAAACGCCCCGTCCTTCCACTCAAACTGTTTCACGCAGCGCAACTTTCCGTCAAGCTTGCGTACTCGTCCATCTACAACGACAGTGTCGATGTCTCCGATGCCGGAGTGAAATACGATTGCGCCAATAGGGTCTTGCTGGGCGGCTCCAAACATGGCGGGACTCATGGCGTTGATGACGGTTAGATCGGCTTTTTTGCCAACTGCAATACTGCCAATGTCATGCTCCATGCCTAATGCTCTTGCGCCCTGGATGGTACCCATGTTGTACACTTCCTTGACCTTGTGGAACACGTCATCAGGGAGTTGTCCTTTCATGAGGTGTTGCTTGCTGTCAAGGCCGCGAGCAAACTGCAGGCCCACACGCATCTCGTTGACTATACTGGAGCTGGTTGCGCAGTGACAGTCAATGCCCAGAGAGCAGAGCTTGTCCATTCCAGGCAGATCATCGCGGAAGCAAACCGATGGGCCAACGGCCATTGACTGTTCTGTGCTGGGTGTAACCGATACATAGGCGTTTGCTTCGTGAAGCAACTTTGCATCTTGGGGTCGGATACTTCCACCATGGGCAAACACCACCCTGTCGTCGAGAAGATCATACTTCTTGAGCAGAGCCGGCACGCCAATGGACATGTCACCCTTGAAAATGTTGCAATGCGATGTAATGACGCTTGCCCCGAGTGACCGAGCCTTTTTGAACAGCGCTGTGACCGTGTCCTTCGGGAGGAAGTAATAGTCGAAGCCGAATCCTAGCTTGACGCGAGAGGTCTTCTCGTTTAGAGGACTAGACTTTGCCAACTCTTCGAACGTGCCCATGACCCAGTCAGCCACAGGTTTATCATCAAACTTAAGCTGTGGCTCATGTTGATCAAGACGGACTGTCGGAGTGTACGCGAAGATGGATCGGATTCCCGAGGAAATGGTCCCAGCTATGGCCTGCTTGCCTTGAACCGGTCAGAGCGACATCGGGAATAGACATCAAGACTCACTGTGCTCTCGGCTCCAGTTGAGATGTGCATGGTCGAGGACTGTCGTGGTGCCAGCGTCGATGGCCTCCATACATCCGGCCAGGTTCCCCCAGAAGGCATCCTCAGCGGTAAAGTACTTGCTGGCTACGGTTCCTGGAAAGCTTAGTGCGTGCTCGGCCAGTTCTATCATGGCACCCACTGATTCCTAGATAATGCGAAAAAGTGCAATCGGCAAAGAGCCCCTTGAGAGGGGCCTGCCACACGTGGTGATGCGTGTCGATGAAGCCAGGCGATATGAGCTTGTCGGTGCAGTCGATCATATCGGCGTCACTCGGAGGCTCGATTTCTGGTTCGATTTTGGAGATGCGATCGCCTTCGATGAGGATGTCTGTTCTGCGAGCGGTGACTTTGTCGTTCTCGCCGTGGAGGAGGACGGTGCCTCCGCTGAGCAGGAGATAACCCATCGTGATTCTCAAAGAGGTGTAAGATGAGGTTAGTGGACATGGAACGGGCTTGGGATTTTAACGGAGAGTGTCATCTTGGTCGCTGATCATCATTATGTCATTCCGGTTTTAGTTCAAGCTTTAATAGCCGTTTCCGGGCCATCTGAGTAAGAACGTTCCTCACTTGAATGCTGATAGCGGAATTGGACGAAGAAGCTAGGGTCAGAGAGATCTTCATTTTCACATTGTTCGAAATGCGTTGTGTTGTGGACAGAGGAAGGCTGTACTTGTACTGGTGCTTAGCTACGTAGCTTCTTCAGCATAGGCGAGGATCGAGTCTACATGGTGGTACGATTGAAGAAATATTCGATACAAAATGATGAGTTGTATCATAATGCGATATGAACGTCCTTGAATGGTTGGTGTTGGAAGATCGGCTCGGAGAAGTCTCCGAGATGGGGTCCACCCCCAATGTGTGGGGGTTGCAGATACCTTAAAACGACCTGCAGAGCGAGCTTCAGATGGATGCAACACGCGGTTAATCCCATTTAACCTCATACGACATGTCTTTGGAGACTCAGTAAGTCCCAAGACCACCCTGGTTTGCTTCCCACTAACGATGAATGGTAGCAAGTTTGTCCTCGTCACTGGAGCCACTGGCTTCATCGGCGCCCATGTCGTCGACACTCTACTAGAGCGCGGGATTAAAGTCCGTGGTGCCACGAGGTCGATAGAGAAGGGGAATGCGATGGCAAATGCTCGCTCTCAGCATGCTGCAAGCCTCGAGTTTGTTCAGATACAGGATTTCGAGAACCCTGGCGGACTGGAGGAGGCCGTCCAAGGTGTTGATGGTGTGATCCATGTTGCCAGCGTTCGTTGTCCCATGAACCTTTGCCAGGTGAATGTAGCTGACTGGCTTGTAGCCGTTTACTTATGACACGACCGACAATGAAAAAGAGCTGATAATTCCTGCCATCAATGGCGTTCGAGCAATCCTAGAGGCCTGCACCACAAACCCTGCAATCTCCCGTTTGGTCATCACCTCCTCATTCGCTTCGGTCATCGACATTACGCGAAAAGGGCCATATGCGTACACAAGCAAAGACTGGAATCCCCTCACTTACGAAGAAGCTGTTGCTCCCACAAGCGATGCGGTGGTTGCCTACCGAGGCTCCAAGAAGTTTGCAGAGCTTGAAGCATGGAAGTTTGTCGAAGAGCGCAAGCCGCACTTTGACCTTGTTACTCTTTGTCCTCCAATGACGTTTGGGCCTGTTGTTCACCCAATCTCAAGCATCGATAAGCTCAACGAATCTAATGCAGTGCTTTGGTCGGTTGCGAAAGGAGCCTCTCCTTTACCCGTGTCAAGGGTCCCGTTTTGGATCGACGTCCGCGATCTTGCGACGGCTCATGTTCAGGCCCTCCTGGTGAAGGATGCTGGAGGAAAGCGATTCACGCCCACTGCACCTGAAAAGTTTTCATACGGACTGGCAGCTCAGCTGATGGTGGAAGGGTTCCCGGAGTTGAAGCATGTCATCAGGCTGGAAGAACAAGTTATCGACGAGAGTAAGAGTCTGGATGGAGAAACCGCCGGAAGAGGACTCGGATACGAATATCGCACCTTTCGTCAAACCGTCAAGGATTTTATCTCTCAGGCCATCGCCTTAAATAGCAAGAGTTAGCTTCGGCTAATGAGAAAGCGAGGGTATACACATCAGTCATGAGGACGGAAGCTGGCCACGCCGATGCGATAAGGAAATATGTCTACTCTGCTGATGGGGCTGATGGGATTCTGAACACCCAGCCACAAACTTTGCGAAGCTGTTCTTGATCTCGAGAGCCGCTGTTGGTCATTGAAGAATCTTGGCATAGACTCCACTGGTTTTGCGAACCATCTATATTGGATTCTGCGAACCATCGATGCCTTGTTTAGGCATTTTCAACTACCTAAGCCACAAAAGACGCGTGTCCTTCAAGAAAAAATGGGAATGTTACTTGAATATTTGAACGGAGTTTTCCCCAGCTTAGATCTCTCAGTAGGACTCAGAGTTCAGTCAACTACAAACATGCCAATTCCGTCCCTTGACGCTACCTCGGATGGAGGCAACATGCCGCCAAGCACAGAGGAAACTGCTTGCAGAGAGACTCCAGAGCTTGCTCAGCGTGCAATGTCCCGCCATCTCCACGGCCTACAAAATGCCGCAGCGACTCTATGGGTTCGTTGCTGCGATATCTCTCAAAGATCGACTGCCAGCTTGTGTCAAGCTACGAAGAAAAAATTCACCAGCATTATCATGGCGCCTTCCTCTCTCATAGTTCAGGGTTCGATGAATGTCGCTCCAGACGCTCGAGACGCTGCAGCCGAGAATGGAGCTGACCTGCCCAAGAAAAGAAAGCTGTCTGTTGAAGCGATCGCCATCATCGGGTGCGTAGTAGCATCTTTCAGCTTGATTATCACTATTGTCGCTCTCCTCCCGAGCTTCAAAGGGGAGCAATTGGCGAGAAAGGAGCTCCAGCTGGCCCAGTGGACGGCCTCAAAGGAATACCTTCAACGATGCGAAGAACTAGCGGTATGCTGCCGAGATATCCATTCCCACTATGTGACTGGCTAATACTCCCAACAGAGATATGGCCATATGTCTTTGGACTGCGCGAGGAGGATGAAACGCCCGTTACCACCGCCTCCTATACATATGCCAGCACCGTACCGGCCGGTGCGGCCACGGCCGACCCAAAACTTTCAGACCACGCCGGTTCTCGAATGTGGAGATGGAGAGTTCTCAATTCTGGTTCAAATCGCCGTGGTGGTAGGGGCTTATTTCTTGGGAGCGTTCCTCCCTTTACTCCTGATTCTCTTTCGCCTCAAGGGGAACAGCAAGAAACCGAGACCTTCAGAGCCGGATCTTCAGTGTCATCACTGCAAGGAGGAATAGTATGCTCTCGGGATGTTTTGTGAAATTGAGCGCCGACACGGCGGCAATGGCAGCAGCGGCAGCGTCGTCAAGCTTCTTGGGGTTATATGACCGATCGATTGTGGTGCTTGTAGGCATAGTATTAATAGATATTGTGTTGAGAGACTATAGCTTTGGAAGATGGAATATTCTGTCGTACGGAGGTTAGAGTAGATAATTAAATAACCTATAAAAGGCTTAACCTTTTATGATAATATAATTAGGTAAGACTCTTTTTCTATAGGCGGCAGAAGTTAAAAAGAAAAAGGCTATTATATGAGTATTAGGTTATGATGCTATAATGTTTTGATAATTTGTTCTTTATTATAGTTGGAGCCTGCCCCTTGATGAGTCAAGCCAGAAGACTGAGCGTCGACACTCCTATATGTTAATGATAGTTTCTGCATGTAGATAGGGCTAGCCCGTGTCTCTTGCTCCCTGTTCCTAGACAGAATCCCCTCGAATGTCATGGGTCGTGTCAACAGCGACGAGTCTGTTCCCTCGCAACCTCACATGAGCCTCCTTTGCCGTCTTTTCCAACTCCCTTACTGGCCCAAGCCCATCCCCCATCACGCTCCGACAATCATTGTCGAGTGCAACCAAGGCCGCCAGGGAAGAATCCTTGAGGTCGCAAACCATGTCATGGCTTTCTCGGTCTGATGTCTGGTTGCTCTTCTGAGCGGCGATCGTTAGGGCTAGGACAGTGGCGGCAAGAACAAGCTCAAAGGCGAGAAACGAAAGCCACCCCCATCGGATTTGTACATATGTTTCTGCTTCCCAGGCCTTTCCCGTAACGTTGAAGCCGTGTTCTGTGTAATTGAGTTCGGCTCGGCGTATTCTAGCATCAGAAGAAGCGGCTGGGGTTAGTTTATGGTTCGGATTGACACCATTAAAGACATGGAGAGTTAACTAGATTCGAGTAATGACTTACACTGAAGATAACGCGGTTGCGACATTCAGATAAATGTTGTGGAGACTTTTGTAGCGGGCGGTATGATCAAGCAATTTTTGCGGGTGATAGAGTACAGCAGACCAGAGACTTACTATAAACTCCGAGGTTGTCATACTCATCAGGATGGGTTTTGACAAATCCGGATCTTCATACGTGGTCAACACCCAACTCATTAGACTTTGTCTTAGTCTCAATGCCGTCAGCTCCAGAGATAGATAAGTGGCACTGAAGGTTTCCGACTTTGAGCCTGGGCCTCGCAGAACCAGCGTCTCGTTGTGCTGTTCCAAGTTTTCCTCGCATTTACCTGACGGGGCATACAGCGACTGTGGACAGTTGATGTCCATAAAGACGCTGTCTTTTGGTTCCAAGGGTGTGGAGATCGAGCTTACCATGTGAGTCTCGTCGGCGCCCCCCTGAACTTTGGTGTCATAGGACTGGACGCAAAGATGGAACAGGACCTCCCAGGCCTCGTGCCAAAATATGTCTGGTCGTATCAAGAAGGCTCCGTCCTCTGATAATAAATCCTCCTCTGTTGACAACGTGTCGTTGAAGACTGGGGTGGTGAAAATCAGAGCGAATGAAGCAATTCTGGTCTGGAGCAAATTCGTGTCGTTACGAAATCCGTAAGTATCGTTTCCGACCAACATATCAGTATACAAAGAGACTGAATCCAAGTGCACCATGTATAAATGGTCAGAAAGGGATGCCTTCCATATCTTGATTCCAGGAGGCTGTATCATTTCCTTGAGAAGTTCGAGGTCCGGTGGAGGAATGTCGGCTGATTCTAGGCCCTCAAAGGTTTCGATTTTCAGATGTGAGGATATGTTTGCCAGTTTTACGCAGACCCCTAGTGAGTGGTAGTTGTCAAATGTGCAGTTACCAGTTGAACAGAAGGCTTCGAGGGGCGGCATTGGGTTGTTGAATAAGGAATCGTCCGCGGCTGTTGCCAATTGAACAGCCTTGCTTGCCGCGTGAGACAGAGAATCAGTCGGTGTCTCGATTTTCTGGATGGCCCTCGCATAGGCACCGCCTGGAATTTCTCGGTCCCTCATGGGGTAGTTGATGGCGAGCTGCGTGACCGGAGATGTGATGGTGCTAGCGATGACGATAAAGGCTCCGAGCGAGATGAAATTTCGGAAGTGAGCCCGCCATAGCAACATGAAGGAGCCACGCAGTCCCCTACTGGCCTGGTCGAGGATATGGAAGTCATACATCGGCCGGTCTTGGAGGAACCAAGTCCATTTCGTCTGGCTGATGGCGGTAGAAACGGGGAGCATGAATGTTGCCCTGATTAAAGTCGTGAAGAAGGCAAGGAAAGAGTTCAGCGTGATGCTGAGAGGCCAGTCGGGCAGGCCCTTCTGATCGAAATGGGCGAGTACGACGATGATCACTGAGTCGGGGGCCCAAACACGTTAGCGACAGAGGCAAGGGTTATTGGAGCTTTGGACTTGCAAATGAAGCATGAGAAGCTTAGCAATAGAGATGCCGCCTCCAACCTCCAAACTCTGAAGAGAGATCTGGCCTTCCCCGGAACGAGAGTCTGTGGAGCGCTTGGGGAGACACACGTCGTGGACGAAAGGCTAGCTGTTGCCTTGGACGGTAGAATGAATGGCTCCAGTTCGGCCGATTGTCGGATCTGGTCTGGGGATGGTGCCCTTGGGAGTGGTTCCTCATCACTGGTCCGGCTCTCTGGCATCTGCTCGCTGTTGTCTGGTGCTGGGTGCGTTTCGTCCCCTGGTGGCATTGTAGACCGGTGCCCATCGCTGCTCTGACAATGGTCTAGATCGCTGGTCATAATTTACAGTTTGAAATCAATTGATAAAGAGCGAATTGGTAAGGAAGAAAGAGTGATAAAGCGGGGAAGAGGGAAAGCACCTTTTTAAGAGTGCAGCTTCATGGCAGTGTTGAGGCCAGCTCCTGCAGCCACCGTTTCACACAGCGCAGTTGACTGCTTGTTAGGCATTCTTTAGTTCAGCTGTGTTGAAGTAACCAACCATCGTGTCCCTATGTGAACGCCATTCACATTGCCAAGAGATGACTGCCAATTAGAGGGAGCAAACCTACAGCCTGATTATATACAAGCCACAGGTACACACGCTAAAGGCGCATTTTCCAAATTGTCTCAACTGTCTCTCCTGAAATAGACTTAGCAGGCACTGTGATGGCACTGTTAATGTTGAATACTGCATTGACAGGAACCAGGTAAACACGCTTCTTGGTCTTGATGGAGAATTTTCTGGGGCAGGACAACACTCAAACAGGTTGATACGCAGCACAAACCCGTTTGCCAACCCTATTCACCTTTGGCAAAGATACATAGCAATCATAATAGCGAGAGGCAAGATCGGGTTCATGCAGATCCCTACAAAGAAGTAAGCTGACATATCGGAAGGCCCCCTGACTAATGTGCCAACTCCGTGGAGTTTGATGCACGCCCAATTCTCGCGCTCAACTAAGCGACAAACTCCGCAAACCAAAGGCACCTTGCTGTGGGGTGAACCTGTGTCCGAGCTTCCAAGCTTAGCCCTTTGTTAGCATCGGCGAATTTGGCCGTGCAACGTGCATGAAGGCGGAGTTAAGCAAGGAGATAGACGCTGGACCGGATTGAAGGATTGTCAGCATTCTCCGTGGACGAGAAGCGCGGAGCAAACTGAAGGCAGAAGCTTGGCGTATAAGTTAAACGCTCTTCGACGATGTCTCTGACGTATCATCACAACAGCACCCAGACATCTTGATCTCGCCAAAGACTCAAACAATCTATCATCATGCATGCTACACTTTCAGTCATTTTTGCTAGTCTTCTCACTGGCCTCTCGGCGTCTCCTATCACCCCCAACACACGTTCTCAGCCTCGTGTTCGGCAGTTGGTCGAGCTTCCGGGGGTGTTTGTCGAAAACATCGCCGTGAGACCAAACGGAAACCTCATCCTCAACACCATCAGTCAGGGCCAAATCTACTCGCTTGATCCTTCCCATAAGAGCCCCGAAGCCCATGCCGTCGCCAGCATTGAAGGCGTCAATGCGCTCACTGGAATCACTCCCGTCGGCAAAGACGTGTACGCTGTAGCTGGAAGCAACCTCGACACGGACACGGCTCAGTTCCACAATGGATCCATGAAGATTGCACTCGTCAGTTTCGAAAAGTGTGGGAAATCTGCTAGCGACGCTGCTTCTGTCGAAGTCATCATCGAAGGGACAGACATCGGTCCTGTCAACGGTCTCACCACCCTTCCCCGTCACCAGCACATCGTCCTCGGTGCAGACTCTACAAGGGGGAAAATTGTACGCATCGACACCATCAAGCGCACCGTCGAATACATTTTCCAACACGACCTACTTGCCCCTGTCCCCGATCCTTCATACCCTCTCGGCGTCAATGGTATCAAAATATTCAAGAACCACCTCTACTTCACCAACACAGCCCGCCGCATCTTTGGCCGTGTCAAGATTGACCAGTTAGGCAACAAAGTCGGAGACATCGAAATAATTTCCCAGCTCCCCGCGGGCTCAGCCGCAGCGCCCGACGACTTTGTCATGGACAAGCACGGCAACGCCTACGTCGCGTTCTGGACAAACTCGCTTGTCAAGATTACTCCGGATGGAGAGCGCGTCACGATTCTGGAAGGCGTCCTTGCGAGCCCGACTAGCTCGGCCTTTAGCAAAGATGGGCGGAGCGTCTACGTCGGCACAGCAGGCCGGGGTTCTGAGACTGTGTCTGGTGGGCAGGTAGTCGAGGTCAGGCTGTAGATGTATTGCCTTGGACTACACACTTGAGTTGGATTCAATCACGGAAAACATGGGAAATGGCTTGTCTAGAGGGGCTTGAAGACTTGATAGTAGCGAGATACTAGGATACATCAGAATAACCAGAGGTCAATCGACAAATCATCCATGTCCTTCATCAAATACTACGCCCGTCGGCATTCCACTATCCCCAATGCACTGACAACAATCCACATTACACTCTCTCATCGTCCAAACGAGATCCTAGACTTTCCCCAGCTCTGTATCATTCAGCCACGAAAGCGTGTCCCCCTTCAAAGGCCTGGAATCGTGCCCCCGCTAGGTCTCTCCTCCCCGACGGCAATACAGTAAGACAACTCAAGGTACCCCCGAACAACCTGGCACAGCTCAGGAGCAAGGTTCTCATATGCCTGGCAGAGCAGAAGGAAAGCCCATGGCAGATGGCAAGTCGTGATGCCCCATCGCTTCACCTCAAACTTGGGCCGTCTTGACTGCTTGCCGGGAGGGCATGCGATGATGATACAGCCCAAGGCTTCCAGACCCTTGACAATCATTTCGATAGCTGCCTTTGGCTGACCCAGCTCCACGAGATGGCAGCCTAGTCCGATGCGGAGCGCCGAGAGCTCCAGACGAGCAGCGTTAGGTTCCTTTCCGACGTAGGTTTCCTCGAGTCTGTTGAGTAGCTGTCGAGCCTTGGTGACTTGGGAGAACTTGATGTCTCTCATGAGATTGTTCAAGCCCTGGTTGATCGCCCGACGCTTCTGAAGGGCCGCCTTGCACGTGGCCTTTTTCTCCCGGCAAAGCTCGCATCCACACCTGAAACCCCAGCCAGAAAGACCCTTCTGAACATCTCTGTACGACTCCAACGGCTCGGGGGAGCGATAGACGAAGAGAAGTTCCGTGTTGGCGGGAAGGTCCTTGGTGGCTCGGATGATCTGCATGTCTCCGATGAATGAGCGACGGCAGTTGTCGATGCAGGAGTGGTTGATCTTGGAGGCGAGCAGCCAAATTCCACATGATCCAAAGGTTCTTGCTTCGCCGCTCTGGGAGGTCGACATGGCCATAGCGGTGCGGCTGGTTCGAGGAGCGGCAAAGGAGTTGAGGGTGATGATTTTCTCGACCAGAAACCTAAATGTCATTAGCTTAGCTAACTATCGTTAGGATACAACTTACGAATCGACGACGGGAGTTCCATCACACTCAGAGACAGTGACAGGCTTGTAATCTCCATAGTGCAGATCCAAGAACGCACGAGACATCTTAGGGTTGTGGAACAGCTTCTGCACAATCTGCGACAAGAGGGTTGCCTGACCACCAACAATCATTCGCTTCGTCTCCAAGTTCATCAAGAGATTGGCTGATTCATGATCTTCGCGAACGTGGCTGTACCCGAATGCCTTCTCACAGAGAAGCAGGTCTCCAGCAGAGACAGCCTTGGTGGTGAAGAGTCCCTGACCGCGGCCGGGAGACGAGCGTATCTCGACGGGAGCGGTAAAGTCGGCACAGTCGATGAGTGGAGGATCCTTGACCGCCTGTTCGTTCATCCGGTGGAAGTCGTACTCGCCCTTCTGCTGTTCGTTGAGTCTGGCCTTGACACGCTTCATCTCTGCGCGGGCGGCTTTGTTGTCTGGGTACGACTCTTGGAGGAGCTGGAGTTTGACCATGCACTGATCAAAGTCTCTGAGCTCATACAGCGCTCGATACTCACGGAAGAGAGACATCTCAGTTGGGGCAGCGGGATCGTGACCCTGGATGGCATCCGACAGCGCCTTCTCAGGTCGGCCAAGCTTGAGGTTCGCCAGGGAGCGGTTCAGGGAAGCAAGTTGCTCTTCCTCAGGTGTCTTTGCTACTCGGATAGCCGTCGAGTACCTAGTACAAAGTCAGTTCATGCTCTGAGTGAAGGGAAGTTCTGAGGATCATACAGTCGCTGTGCCACTGCCCAGTTCTCATTCTCCACAGCATGGTTGCCCTGTGTGCGAACCTCCGCGCTGTCCTTGTTCAAAGTGGCAGCAGACCTCTGCCATCGCGAAGGGATGCGTTCATCGCCTGGGCACAGCCAGATGATGTCGCCAATGTGATCAGCTCTCACAGAGTAACGACCCTTTGTAGTCTGCTTGTAGTAGGGCTCCTTGACAATGCAGATGGTGCCGGGTGCAAGGATCTCGGTCTGTGGAACCAGGTCTTCGTCGGGCTGCTGGTAAAGCTGCATCAGCACCGGAGTTTCATGCTCGTCCTCAGCAAGAGCTACGACTCCTAGAATTCGATCAGGCTTGGTGAGCACGCGCAGGGTAACCTTCTTCCCGCGGTGATGAGTCTCGAGTGCCATCTCTGTGATCTTGATTGGCTCCAGATCCTGAACGGGAACGATACAGGGCAGATAGGAAGGGGGAATGGGCGTGGCGTCGATCACAGCGTTTGTCTCGTCCTTCCCCGACGATCCGAGGATATACTTGGTGTAGTCGATCATGGCTTGCTCTCGGGAAGGGTGATCTGTTGGCACCTCACCCTTTCTCTTCAGTGCCTCTGTCGCAGCATCTTGGACCTTGTTCATGAACGCGATGAAGCCTTCACGGTCGGATACGTCTTTGGCATCCATCTTGGCGGTTGGTGACAGATGGCGGAAAGCAATCTGATCGGAAAAGGTGGAGGGGATTTCGAAGATTCCAGGTCTCGGTGGGCAAGCGAGGCTAGGGTCAAAGAAAGAAAACAGCTCCCGTCTGCATCTGGCGAGCAGTGCCAGGCACCAACAAGCGCGGCCCGCCGGCCTCCTGAAATGTCAACGCTGAAAAGCCCTAAAACTTGGTGCCTGGTTGTTTGTTGCAAAGAAGCAACAATCTGGCCAAACCGCCTGCATACGCCTAACAATAGTTCTCGTGAGCAAACAGTCTTATGGTACGCGTCGACAGTTGAGGAGCTCGGTCACGCTCGTATTCACTTTCCCCTTGTTGGATGTAATCATGGATGACCTCCAGAGAGAGGTGAAGTACCCAAGATAAGTTTGAAAGAAAGGTTCACAGGTGAATGACGGCATGTTGATTCGAGGACAGGATGTTTATACCGATGGTTTTTGATATGCCACTCCGCCTGGAAACAAATCTCAAGCGTACTAGAACCAACCTCCGATGTCGAGCCCACCCTCAAACCAAATCAATTTGTTTCCAATCTAGTCTCCTCCTTCCCAGTTCCTTCACATCCAAGCCCATCAAGCCTTCGATATAGCTCGGTCCAACAACAGTGTACACGTCTCTCTGAGCATCATCACTTTGCCGCCGAAGAACCATCGGCACTGCAACTCCTTTGATGAGAGCAATCGAGTCTCCCTCGAGCATGGTGCCTGGCCCTGAGCCGATCGATCCACCGCTGCACAAGAATAAACCACGCTTGGCTGCTAATTCGTTGCAGGTATCGATGATGAACGTCAGACTTGGCTTATCAGCAGCCATGTCATGAAATGTCACCCGAGTAGCTGGTACAATACCAGTCATTGTTTCCAATTCTTTCTCAAGTTGAGAGCTATGCCGTTTCATGAGCGGGTAGACCTTGTTGAAGACTTGCTGTGTACCTGGATCAATCTCTGAACGGTCGAGGTGGTGTCCGGACAAGATGCTTAGAACACCCAGTGGGATAGAGTCATAGATGCTGTCCACAAGCACGTCTCTTCGGACTCTCATCACCCATTGGCAGAGTGTTTGGATGTTATGCAGCAGGTTCTCTTCCATCCCTGGTATCGCATCTCCTGCTAGATCAACTTCGACCTTGCGGAATGGGGCCGTGCAATGTGTGGCGGTCTGAAGAAACGCTGCTTGTACCGAGAGGATGCTTCCGGTTATTGATATCGACAACTCCTCGCTAGACCATTGTGGAACTTGCACCGAATCGTATATATAAGCAGACGACAGCCAACTTCTCTGGGCAACGGTACTCCAGTCAGGAACCCAGCTAGGGGCTCCAGGAAGGCGTGAGCCGGTATCAATAAGCAGACTGATGAAAGAAGGCTCCCATTCCACCAAGCCGGTAAAAGACTCGTGGTAAATTTGCCCCGGTGGCCTGCTATAGTCGACCATGGGCTGACAGACACTTAGCCGCTGTAGGATGGCACTAACGGCGAATACCCGGTCGTTCTTCAAATTGCACTCGCGCTCTCTCATGGCCTGTGCAAGCCCGACAAGATGACTCCGTCGACCAAAGTCCTTGGGCACGCCCATGATGCGACGTCCCTGCCACGGCGATTGAAGGATCTCCAAGGACTTTAGAGGGATAAGGAACGAGGAGAATAAGAAAACAAATTCAAACTCGTATAGGCCCCTTTCTCCGTCGTTACGCCTTGCTAGAGGTCCAACCAGCATCGTATAGAGAGACGGGAAGACCAAACTCAAAAAGAAGATGGTATACACCTCTACAAGGACTCGGAACCGGTTCACGCTTGGTGTTTGCAAGTATTCTCGAACAGAACAATCGTCCTTGAAGTTCCGTGACTCGTCCAACACCACGCGAAACCGGTTCCCGTTCCAACGGCAGGGACGAGGAACAGTCTGCCAGACGTTGCAAAGAGACAGCCACTTTTTTATCGCTTGCATGGACGCGTGATCAAAAGGCCTATCGATGTAGCCCTTGTACATGTGTTCCAAGTCGTGAGCCCAGGAAATTCCCTGATGCAACTCTAACCAGGAAATATGGTCCCGACCAAAAACAAGGATGGGGTTGGAGGCCAGGGAAATCTCCTGGAATGTCCAAGACCTTTGCAGCCAGCGCTGATCCATGATTCCCAACGAAGAGACCCATTTGAAAGAATCACGTAGCTCGTAGAGGGCTCGGAGTGTATATATTTTGTCAAGGATGGCGACCACGAGCCGCGAGACGAAAAGCAATCTCTCGTAGATCAAGAACTCTGCAAAGCACAATGGCCCGAAGATGAGGAGGAGGAAGGCGCTGATCTGGATGGAGTGAATGGAGAGGAGGATAGAGTAGGATTTTCCGGCGAACATTGACCCGAAGGTTGTGAGGAAGAATAGTACTAAGTAATGGATTTGAGAGACCACTATGCATAAGCAGTCAGCACCTTGATACACAAAAGGGAGGATGCACGTTGCGGGCACACATACATAGGCTGTTTTCCTTGCTATCCTTGGGAAAGAGGGCAATCAATCTGCGCTTGCAGAGCGAGACATGATCTTGAAACATTGTCATCGGCCTGTTTCCATTCCTCCATGGAATTCCCATAAAAACAAGGCGATATTGTGACCCTAGTCTGATACATTCAAAGGCTTTCTTTGTCGTCGCAGTGCTGGGCCCTAGCCAGATATACACGGCCTCAGCGAATGTATAAATCTGTTCCATGAGCGCTATCTGGGCAGCCTTCTCATCGTCGTCTCTTTGGTTGATGCACACGGCATCAACCCAAATGGTAAAGTTACCAAGAGTGTTCCGCAGTGAAGACAGGGCCTCGAAACAGGAATCCGTGATCCTGATATCGTATCCATTGCAGGTGATTGATTTGCCTGCACTCTGGCCCCAAACGTATGAGAGAGCGGTAAACCTGGGCGAGTCCTTAAGATCAACGAGCCTGAGTGAGCCAGTGAGTCCCTCGCCGGTAGCCGAGCCCTTTGCCGGAATATTGAGAACTCGAATAGACTGGGAGTCGCGTGGAATTGGAAGAGAAGCGTAGAGCTGAGGCCCAGGATCTTGACTTTGGTCGCTCATGCTTAAACACAGCGATCATCAAAAGATGTCTGGAAAAGATGAAATGTACACTGCTCACTTATGTTGAGGAGGGACATTTCAAATCAGGCTGTCGAGATTTGGATGCAGCAAAGTATTGGTATAGCGATCTAAACCCTTTTATTGAATCATAATTTCTCAATACCGTGAAAAGCCGCATGGCATATCGTTCTAGGCCTGCTTTCACCCTCACTGGGTAAGCCTAGCCGCCGTGGCGGTGCCAAGAACGCAGGCAGACTGTTGGGCTGATCAATTGCCAGACCCGCACGGCGTAGGACATAAGACAGTCCGAGACAGGGCCCACGAAGCCACGATTGCCTGTGTTGGGCGTACCATTCTGGCTATGTTGCGGGCTGGTGAAGAGATGAGGTTTGAGATGGGGGTTTTTTTAGGAGCAGAGATGGCGGAGTGGATGGGTCTACCAAACCCCAAGGAAGATGGGCCAACCTCATGATCTCCGAGCCAGTATTCCGTCCTATGTGCTGGTTAACTTTCTAACCATGGCCCATCATGAAACGAATGCCTCTCGTGAAAACAATTTCCAAAGCGAGTATCATTGCCTTTTCCCGCAACCGTTGACTACCACATCTTCAAGAGCTCCAACGCAACTATATCACCACTCATTCCTATCCAGCACCCGGTCACAAGTACTCATCCGTCACACCAGCCTTTCCGAGAAACCGAAGAAGTCTGCGCTCGTGAATCTCCTTTCGATTTGCTGGCTGGGGCCAATCGTAAGGCGGGGTCATGGTCAAAGTCCTAAGGGTGTTCTTGTTGACAAGAATGAAGAATCCAAGTAGCTCAGTTATGTTTTCTTCAGGCAACGATGCACGCCTCAGTTCTGCTACTATGGCATTGACCTCATCCTGGATATATGATCTCTTAGCCTCTTCATGTTGAATGCCCCTGTCGTCTTTCACTCGTTTGATTGTCTCGTCGGATCTCGATCGGACAATGGCGAATCGCTTCTGATGGACGATGCACGCTCTCACCAGAGAGATTTCGATCTAACAAACACCAGATGTTAGCTTGCATCTAGATAATCTCTTCCCCGTAGGTTGATTACCTCGCCGAACCTCTCTCCGCAGATGATAAGGATGGTGTCGTAACAGTAGAGCTTGTTAGTCGCAAAGTACCCCTCAGAAGGCACGCGTTGTGTTCCAGCCCCAGGCATATCGACAAGGGAGAGATGGTCGAAACAGGCAGCAGCCCGATATTCTTGCTTTTCAGTGGTCGTCTCTGTGGTCCCGACACGTGCTGCGTCCTGATCACTATTGACTAATCCCCTGAGAGCATTAAGGAGGGATGATTTGCCGCTGCCCGCCGGACCGCATATGGCCACATATGCCCTGTCGGGATCAAGGCCTTCCCTTTGTCTGTCGATTTGAATCGTCTCAGCAGTGACGACCGCCTCAGAGGAACCGGACATCGCTCAAGCCCACAATTCTTTGGATATGAGCCAGACTGCCGCCCCAGTCAAGCCAATAGCCGTCCCACTCAAGCCAATAGCACCAGCCGCACCAACGACGGCAAGGGCAGTTTTCATACCGACCTTGAGCAGGGTGGCCCCCAAAAGTGAGAAGGCAATGCCCCAGCCCGCGGTGGGGTCCCAGTCTATGCCGACACTCCATGTTGGGTTTTGGGATCGTGACATGGTAGTCAAGACGCGGTTCCGTGGAGACCTATGGATGTGAAAGGAACTTGCTTGAAAGATGGGCAGAGACGACAAGGGAATCGGGTTCTGACCAGAAGATAGAGGGGGCTCAAGGTTCATACAGTGCAGACGGTCATCATCTCATGTCTTATCTCAAGCAGTCTTGGCGTATCCAATAGCCATCCCTGATCTAGAGGCCGCGACGAATCAGACCAGGCGAACATCTGCACATTCGTTGGGTTTCCATGCAAAAATGCCTAAGCTTATTGCAGATCAGTGATTTTTAATTCTTAGGTGCTCAATTACAATGCCTGGGAAAGTAGGCAGACATCAAGGTTGGCGGAGGGGACAGGCAAGCAGTGCGTGATTGCAGCTGGAACTGGTCACCTGGGTTAACAACAAAGAGCCAAAATCTATCCTGAAAGGTGGTTAGACCGGAATGACAAACAATTATTGGTCACTAGATACGTAGGATCCTAGTGACATCCGTTACAGGCTTACAGCCATGCCCGAACTCAACCGTACGCACACCACGGTTCACATGCGATGATCCTTGAGTCATAAACTGTTCTTGATATTTAATCGCTTGCTACGAATCTATCTAGCTCACAATGGTCTTGCTAACAAACAGCGTCTGCACATTACAGAAGCCCTTGAGACCGTTGGCACCCCACTCAGTACCGATACCGCTCTCCTTGTGTCCACCGAAGGGAGCCAGGGGCGTAATGTCAAAGTGGTTGTTGACCCAGACTGTGCCGGCGTCGAGTTCCCGAGCGACGCGAGAGGCCTTCTTGATGTCGTTGGACCATACTGAGGCGCCGAGGCCGAGGAGGGTGTCGTTGGCGCGCTCGATGACTTCTTCTTCTGTCTTCCAGGACATGAGGGGGAGAATGGGGCCTGAGTGAATATGTCAGCGAGATCCTTGCGGGGGCAGACCATGAGATATGCAACTTACCAAAAGGCTCCTCGACAACAATCCTCGACTTCTCAGGAGGGTTATCAATAATAGTAGGAGTAACAAAGTATCCACCGTTAGGCTCAGGAGTCATCTTGCCACCAGTAGCAACCTTCCATCCCTGCTTCTCAATATCATCAAAGAAGGTCTTGACGCGGTTGTACTGCATAGAGTTTTGCAGGGGACCGTGGCTGATACCCTGCTTTGAGCCGTCGCCGAGAGCATAGGCCTTGACGTGCTTGACCATGGCGTCTCGGAACTCGTTGTAGATGGACTCGTGGACGTAGATGCGCTTGAGGTTGAGGCAGATCTGACCCGAGTTGAGGAAGGCGAAGAAAGCGACCTGTCATTTTGTTAGTACTGGGTTCACTTTTCAGACGAGTGCAATGTTACCTTCTCGGCAACCTTGTCCACGTCGACATCAGGGAACACGACAGCAGGGTCGTTTCCACCACTAAACCGATTAGCTGAGCTCACTGGATCATCAGAAGGTGGGCTTACAGCTCAAGAGTCACTCGCTTCAAAGTCTTGCTAGCACTCTGAAGGACCAACTTTCCGGTATGAGTAGATCCAGTGAAGGAAATCTTGTCAATACCAGGGTGGCTAGTGATCCAAGGACCAAGGTTATCATCGCCACTGAGCGACTGCACAACACCAGGAGGGAAGAACTGCTGTGCAAGCTCAACAAGCTTGAGACCGCAGTAAGGTGTGAAGGGACTTGTCTCGGTTAGCGACACGTAGCATAGTGACACGGATGATTGTGTAACTTACGAGGGTTTCACGATGATGACATTGCCTGTCAGCAGCGCTGGGGCGATCTTGGCTGTGGCGAGCATGAGGGGGAAGTTCCAGGGTATTATGCCGGCAACGACACCGAGAGGGGTGTATCGTGTCACAATTGTGCGAGCTTCACTGTCCTCAATGACATCCTCGGGGAGGTCGATGCCAGCCATTCCTCGGATCCAGGCAACGGCGGCATCGGCTTCGCCTTGAGCTTGGGGAATCTTAACATCATTAGCGTTGTGAAACCCTCAATGATAAGACATGTCTTACAGGCTTTCCTTGCTCTGAAGTGAGAAGATCTCTAAACTCATCCTTGACAGCGTCAATGGCATCTGCCCAGGCAAGGACAGCCTTTTTTCGCTCCTCCTTGGGAACCTTGGACCACTTCTTAAAAGCACGCTTGGCAGCCTCAACAGCCTTGTCGAGGTTCTCCTGAGTAGCGACGGGAACCTCGGCCTTGGCCTCGAGTGTAGCGGGGTTGATGCCATGGCGAGTTTTGGAGGTAGGGGTGACTTGTCCGTCAATGTACTGGACAAAGTTGTCCGTGAAGGACAGGGAAGGCTTCTTGGTCCCGTTGGTAGTCATGATGAAGATGCAGGTGAAATCAGAAACTGAAGAAGATGGGAGAGTTGAGTTTGCAGATCAACTCCTCACTCCTTCGCAGCCCTCTTTATATCAACCATAGCAGCCATCGTCTCCCGCCTCATCCCCCCGCACTTGATGTCTTGACGCCACCTGCGCCGAGCGAATCATGGTCAATGCGGAGTGCAGGGAGCGGTCCGAGGCCGGGCTAGATAGGCTTTCAAACCCGAGTGCCCAAACAAAAGAGGTTAGTAACCAGGATCAGGCCTCATTGGCTTGGCGCCCTGAAACAAACTCCGACGAGGAGCGGGGAGGTCGGGTGGCGATTCCGAGGAGGCAAGCAGGCTGGCCTCGAGATTTTTGTTTCTCATCATTGCATGAGTTGAATGCTCTTGTCTAGGGAATCTCCTTGCGAGTCCACAATAATGAGATGATCTGGTTACCCCAATTGCCTCAACCGCCACACGCAAGGATCACGACCCCGCTCGAAGCACAGCCAAACTCGTTATAAATCGAGTCAGATACCTTGTTTTTGCGAGCATAGACCATTTAATCCACGACGGAGCCGCAGTGGGCCAAGATAGAGAAGGAATCTGGCAGCTGAATGAGATTGCGTGCATTCAGAGATTGCGGTGCGTGTGTGTCGGGTAGCGGACCACTGAGACATTGGCGTTTGTACCACTTCCGATAGATTGCGGCTACATATCAAACAATTTACGTCGGCACATTCCAGCCACTCGTAGGACGGAGATGCGCCATTACCACGTTGCATGATCTTCGCTGCGGCCTGGACTGCCTGGTTCTCAGCTTGTGCGGAGATCATTCAGGGGACAAATCGCGCAACTATGATGCTGGGATATTCGGAGGTGGAATCATGCTGTTTTCGAAATACCAAAACAGAACATGGCTTGAGTCAGGAGCTAAAACTCTTCTCGGAGCCGCCCTAAAAGTCAGGGCAACCTTACTCAAGGACGCGGATGTGTTTGCACATCGCCGTGAAGGACAGTGATGCTGTTGGTGATGCCGTCTTGGCACAGGGCAGGGCATAATCAATGCATGCGGGGCATCGTGTCAGTTTACGCCATCTTCTCCAAGATCAACAATAATGAGTATGTTTTTGAGGTTCGCAGCTGAGGACATCCCCGCCTGGTGACCGAGGCAGAAGGGCCCGATGTTAACTATCGGGTATCGGCCCATGTGAAAGGGGCACTCACAACTAACTTAGGGTATCTGGACGGACTTTTACGGCCACATGTGACATTACTCAATGTTATCAATGTTGTACGACATTGTACGACATGCGGAGATGCTAGGCAAGCCTTCGCATTCTTGTCTCGTGGCTGTCGTGCTAGAGAAAATAGCTTCTCCACGACAAAGCCCAGCCATACAACTACATTCCGTAAAATATGTCATTCATTTCTGAAGCACCACCTATATCACAACATCCGATCTCAATATTGCATCCAGCCGTTGAATTGTTTCCTACAACAATCTGAAAGCTACCCCTCAAACCACTGCCAAGCTACCTACCCTATTTCTCCAACCAACGTTTCCCCTCTCCAAATATTTCCCGACCAGGCAATGACCGGTCCGACAAAGCCGACAAACGACTGGATTGGCGGCTTTCCGAGCAAATACACGACGTTCCGGCGCTAGGAGAGACTGGATTCTTAGCTCCGGGGAAGTCATGGACCGTGACCATTGGCCGTTTCCCGAGCAGTCACATTGCTTCAATGCTTCCCCAGGTTTCCGGATATCCGGAAGACTCTGGGTAATTGTTAGCCATCGGCAGTTGTTCATGTCAGCAATCAACTGAGACTATTTCGCCGATCTTTGGGATAACTTCTTTTTAGCTTCAGAATAACCCGGGTTCCGATCAGATTCACAGGTCGGTTTGTGAATTGATTGGGTCTCATCACTGTAGACGCGAGCGGAATGTTCACAACTCCCGTTCAAGAGATCGGAATGTTCACAACTCCCGTTCAAGAGATCGGAATCGAAGATCATTGCGAGTACGGCAGTTCGTTCATTCAAATTGCATTCAGTTGAGACAGTCAAAGCGGTCTTGGGAATCTATAAAAAAGCGTAGCAGTCAGTCAAGAACGACAGACACAATCCCACAACAGCACCTTAATCAATAATTTGAATTTGTATCAATTTCTTTTTACAATGACTACCGAAAAGTTTGAAAATGGCAATGACCTCGAAGGAGGTCATTTGAATGCCCTTGAGAGTGTCCGCTCCGCTGCAAACATCACAATGAGCTCCGAACTATTCGAGAAGCTCTACCTCTCTCCTCCCAACGCCGTCAAGGGTAATCTCAGACAAACTTTTGGAAATCCCACCCCAATGTCAGTCTGCCTGTTTACATACCTCGTCACAGCTAACACATATCCAGGGGACTCATTGGATTCCTCGTTGCTCTTATGCCCTTGTCATGCAGTCTCATGGGCTGGAGAGGCTCTGGCAGCTTCGGTGCAGCTGCTATGTAGGCTCATCTCTCTTGAATCTAGCTCAGTATTCTAATCATTGTTAGCCCCGTCTACTTCTTCATGGGTGGCTTTCTCATGGTGCTCAGCGGCATTCTTGAGTGGGTTCTCGGCAACAGCTTCCCGTCCATCGTCTTCTGCAGCCTTGGTTGTTTCTGGCTTTCATTTGGAGGTGTTCTCAACCCTTCATTTGGTGCATTCTCTTTCTACGCGCCTCCTGATGCTACATCATCCGCAGAAGGCTTGGTCACCAAAGGGTTCAACGCCAGCTTAGGTAAGTCCTACGATATTCATGTCCATAAGCAATATAGGTACTGACAAGATGCGAAGGCTTCTGGCTACTGGGCATGGGCATCCTAGCTATAGTCTTTCTCGTCTGCTCTCTGAGAACCAACGCCGTCTTTGTCATCATCTTTGCGACGCTGGTGCCCGCCCTGTTCCTCTTGACTGGAGCTTTTTGGGTCTGGGCCGAGGACTATGCAGGAAATGCGAAGCTTGCTCAGCGTCTATGCCAGGTAAGTCAGCTTGACTATTGATTCTTCTTCCTTTGTTGACAAGTCTCTCTAGGGTGCAGGCGCATGTCTGTTTGTGACTTGCTTCGCTGGTTGGTATATCCTCGTCGCTATGATGTTTGCCATCTTGGACTTTCCGCTCCAGCTTCCAATTGGAGACTTGTCTACTGTTTTTGTCAGGAGGTCGAAGGCGAACAGGGGTTAAGGACAGTTTCAAAACCATGACAGGTTTTTCGATCCTAATTTCCCGGGTAGTTTGTCAAGACGAGCCTGAGATTTAGCTACGGGGCCAGGTACCGAAGTGGAGCGTGTTCGGGATCAAAAGTCAATTCAACTGGTGATTGTAACAGATTGACCGTGTCTCTACACTGTGTTCAAAGTTGATGTGTGCCAACCAAAGTTTGGCAACTCGCCGAGATGCTACATTCAAGCCCTAGCCAGCATGCTTCTCGCTGTACTACTCCTGACAGGTTGGTTCACTTCAAAAGCCACTTTCTTGTACAGAGGTTAGAGCTACCAAATACCCCCTATGAAGTTTGACATTTTAACATGCAGATAGGTATGAGTTATGTATTGCAGGCAATGTAAAGACTAAGAAACGGCTACTATATTCGCATTGGGACACGATGCTATGATATGTTGACAATGTGTTCTTTACTATAGCTAAAGCCTAGCCCTTGATGGGTCAACTGAGCAAGAACATCGATCGTGTCCCTAGACCGGGTTACCCAACTCCTAAAACTTGAATTTCATGGACTCACTACTTTCACATCGGCTGGGTATTAGTTCAACAGTTACATAAAAGTGACAAAATGTCTATAAACACCACTAATCTTAGCATCTAATACATACACAGGCTCGCCCCGTCACAGCTTCGCCGTCACTCCCACCCTCTTCTTCTTCAGAATAGCATTCCCAATATCACGAATCAGATGCTTCTGATACTTTCCACTTCCTGTCTTGGGGAGGTCATGGCCAACTTCCTTATCGCCCATCCAGAAGATGTGCTGAGGAGATTTGACGCGACCGAGATGCTCCCTGACCCAGGCGCGAACTTGGTCGTCTGATGGTCTCTCTTTGGGACTGCACGAGGCTTTCAGGAAACACGACACCACTTCGCCATACTTGTAATCTTCAAGACCGACGACGCAGGATTCCACAATGTGGGGGTGGGAGAGGAGACGGTTCTCGATGTCGCTTGGTGAAATGTTCTCACCACCTGCAAATTGTCAGTATCGTTTTCGTATTGAGTTCGGTGATACATACCACGAATGATGATATCCTTGATGCGACCAGTGATATGCCCGTATCCTTCCTCATCGATGTATCCCTCGTCTCCAGTATGCATCCACCGGATCCCGTTCTCGTCGGTTTTCATCACTTCCTGCGTCTTCACTTCATCTTCCCAGTAACCCTTTTGCAGAGCAAAGCCGCTGGTACAAATCTCACCGCGTACTCCAATCGGGACAGTGTTTCCATCAATGTCAATAACCTTGGCACCAGTATGTGGAAAGACCCGGCCGATGGAGTTGTGCATCTTTTCCTCTGAATCATCAAGAGAGGTGATGAAAGTGACAGGACTCGTCTCGGTCATTCCATAAGCAATCAACATGCCTTGAATATTCATCCGTTTCCGGAGCTTCTCCATAAGAACCTTGGGCACGGGAGAACCCGCAGCTAGACCAGTTCTTATTGTGTTGATCTTGACGGGGCTCTTCTCAAGAACGTCGAGTTCGGCGATGAACATGGTTGGTACTCCAAGAAGCGCCGTGGCCTTTTCGCTGACGACTGCATCTATGACTTTTTGAGCGTCAAAGGTATCCGACGGAAAGACAATGGTGCTGCCGTAGGAGAAGGCAGCCAGGAATCCCATGACGAGACCGAAGCAGTGGAATAGTGGCGGAGGACAGCAGACGACATCGTCTTTTGTGAGGCGCATCGAGTTTCCGTTGAATCTTGCGTTGTTGATCAGGTTTCTAGTCCATAAATGTCAGCCAATTTGGGAATAAGAGAGCATCAGCAGTTGTCCATCCTTACATGTGCGTTAAAGAAGCCGCCTTCGGCATGCCCGTAGTTCCTGATTCATATCGTCAGCTCCAAGCTCCTATAGCGAGACCCCAGACACTTTCTTACCGGATGTGAATTGCAAGTTCAACACATCGGACGGCAAAACCTGTGCCTCAGCCTCCCGGAGATCATCTTCAGCCACGCTCGATTCAGAGCTACCGATAAAATCTTGGTATGATTGTAGCTTGATCTTGTTCTTGGGATCTCCTATCACGTCCCCGATGATGACCAATCGCGAAAATGACGATTCTGGCTTATGAAGATGGAGCAGCCTGTTGACATGATCCTCGAGAGTTCGGTGACCGATCGTAGAAGCGACGAATACGAGCTTGCAGTCTGAGGGAGTCAGCATCTGCGTGATTACTAGGGCTGGTGGAAATACTTACTGACGCGATGTATAGCTGCTTCTAGCTCATCGGGGGCGAAGGTGTTGTTTATGACGACGACTGGACAACCGATGCGCGCACCACCGAGGAAAACCTCAATGTATTGGTGACAGTTACCAGCCATAATTCCAACACGATCACCATGTCGTAGGCCCATCGCAAACATAGCTTTAGCCATCACTTTGCTGCGATCCGCAAGATCTTGATATGAGAGTCGAGTGGACTGCCATGGTACTGACACAGCGCACCGGGCGCCAAACGTCTCGGCTTGTTCATCAATTAGCGACCCAAGGGACCTGATTAGAAGCTCAGGCTTGTCGGGCCCGAAAACGAGCGAAAGGTCTCTGCTGCTTTCGCTGACCAAGTCGGTGGCTGTTTGGGTCTGGATATCGGTGGACGCCATGGTAGTGATAGGAAAGAATAACAAGTCAATAGATGCCAAACCATCTTCAAAGGAGTCGCAAACAAGTTTAATACGCTATTGTTTGATCGATTTCTCGGTAAGACGCAGGGCCCGTCCTGATTATCGGACTCCTCCCGGCCGTCGGACCGAGTGATCCACCACTCTCCGGGCCGCCAACTGAGATTACCCCAAGGCAGTCTCCGGGCCATCCGCTCTAATTTCCGCTTACTCGGTTAGCAGACGAGATGTAGCAGTGTCTATTCGCCCTTGGCTTCCTCCGTCGTGTCGGCGGTGGATCCATACTGATGGTCTGGCCTTGCCTTGAATGCATCAACACTGGAGTTGGAACTACAAGAGTGCAAATCGAGTTTGTGGCTTGGTTCTACACACTTTCTGTCAGACATTGAAACATATAAACATGTAGCTAGATTCATACGAGCGGCGTGTTAGGTTGAGTGGTGTATGAAGATGACCTCATCCTTGCTTTGTCAAGACATCACGACGTAACGCTGAAATGCAACACCAAAGAAGTATTCAGCCAGCAGCCAAGCATCTTCAAAGATTACTAATGACACGAAGCGTAAGCGTCCAATGGGAAATCATTTCCGTCATTTCGTCCGTCAGTTTAACCTTGTTCGTTGCTCTTCGTGCCGAGGCCGAGTTGTACCTGGCGGACACCGGACCGTCAAAGTGGGGAAACCTCCGTGTCCCGCGGCCGGGATGATGAACGAAGACCAGCATCTCTGCACCACTAACAGCGGATTACCACCTTATTAGCAAGATGATTATTCCATCCATCCCAGGCCTCCCAATATGGCCACCTCGTAAAGGAGATTTGGAAAGGTTGGTCAAAGAAAACGTCTCATAGCATACAGGAATTGGGGCACAATCCAGATCTATAGCGAATGCAAAGATTATGATCCCAGCGGAGACTTCGAGTAGGTGAGTTATATTGATGGGAGAAATCTATGGAAGGCTTCTGCTGGGTACGCTATTCGTGAAAATTGAGCTTCCTCTAACCTCTGCTCTGAGTGCACGTGGCCTATGATATCAAGCCATCTCCTTTGCGTTGAGCATCTTCCACTGCTTTCCGGCACCAACATCCTCATCCTCATGTCCCTTCATCTCCTTCACCCATTCGAAATCCCCTCGCTTTATATACATGAGAACAAGATCCTATTTCCTTCATGTTAGCGCCGCAACTCTATAGTCCCAGTTGTTGAACGTACCCTTCCTAGAGTGAGGTTCAATGCTCCCTCAAAGTAGATCGGCTTGTACTCTTCCATGCGCGATCTGTTCTTGATCAGGCTGACGATGTTGCTTGTCACAACTTCTGATTGCATCAAGGCTGCGCGACCTTGTTTAGCTCCTCCGGACTGGGCCACGTCGCCGATAGCGAAAATGTTTCCCCTAGATGATGGGAGGTGGTCGACTTGGAGAGTCGGCTTGACGAGTATTTCGCCAGTCGAGGCGATGCTCTTGGGTGAATACGTAGTCAAGAGATCAGATCGGGGTCGCAGGCCAGTGCATGGAATCTATAGTTCGCAATCAGTACGCATCCTTCGGCCCAATAACACAACATATGCGGCAACGTACAATCAGATCCCAGATCCTGTTCTCGCCGTCCGAAAGCGCAATTTGTGTCTCCCCTACAGCTTGACCAGACTGTGCGGGCAAAGCCGGTCGTTCTTTCAGCAGCACCTCAATATTCTTTGAGCGGAGAGTAGAAAGGACAAGCTCATGCAGCTTTGCTCCGAATCTTGGCAGAAGTTGATCTCTCGAATGTATGAGCGTCAACTGCTTATCGGGGTACTTCTCTCTGATTTCTGTTATCAGCTCGACACCCGCTGCACCTCCGCCAACAACCGCGATGCGCTCCGCCTTGCTGATTCGTTGTTGGAACCCCTGTAGTTCCATGATGCACCCTTCTCGATCACGCGACTTGAGACGCGCGGGTGGTGGCTGAGCGGCTCCGGTGGCGATAACCAGATAATCGTAGCTCAACCTATTACCACTGGCCATTTCAATGTCTGTTTCCGTGACTTCGAGAGCCTCGTCACAAACACGTTGGAAGATGCCCTCCGGTGCACCATCAGCGATGTTATCGTAAGGAATAAAGGCTTTTGACTCTCGTCCTGTAAAGACCGAGTTTCTGGGAAACGCAAAAGCATGGTTGAAGTGGGATTGCTTCTCTAGAAGAACAACTCGATACCCAGAAGGAAGTGTGTTGGCGAGTCTTTGCACAAGATAGGATCCCGCAAAGGAACCCCCGACGACTACCACATTGCGTGGGTTTGGTGATGCTCGATAGGTGTGTTTGTGGATGACGGATTGTACTCGTTGAATGGCGAACCTGAATGTGAATGTTGTGATGATCTTGACAAAGCTGAGATAGAGACTCAGCTCTTGTAGTTTCATCTTAACCAATTGAATGAGCGATGCATATACACATCAAAATCGATGCTTCCAACGTTCAATATCGTCCTTATAAACTCTACGACGAATAAAGCGGTTTGCCGTGAAACATCGGTCTTCAGGGATACAATATCCCGTCGTCGGTGAATTCACCTGATCCACAACGGAGATAATCGGTGTACGGTTGGCCAGAGCACATCCTCCCCCCAGGCTGCGCCAATAACCACCCCTTTCAGCTCCTGTTTGTTTTCGTCGTCAAGCGAATGGTCCACGGGCTTTCCACGGACTCGGTGCTAAAAAATCGAGACCCGTCAGCCGGGTCAGCATGTTCGGCCGGTCCCCTCGGGCCCGTCATCTCCGGGCGGTGGAGCACTCTCCGAGACAGTCACGCAACATGCCATTCTCGTATTTTGGGAGAAGTGATATTCTAGAGAGGATTCTCTACGGGAAGGAAAAGCCTCACTGGAGCACAAAACATCTGGCTCAGATTTTCAGGGGTAACCGCGTAGCTTTGGACACGTTCGCTATTTAGTACCATGAGAATTATCGTTGTCTACAATGATGACAAGAAGCCACCAGCCACAAAAGCAAAAGACACAAGGCATCAAAACCCAAATCCATAAAAGACCGTAACCTAATTATTGACTTCCCATGGCGGCAGCCATAGAAGAACGAGTACCATGGTTCTAGAGACCAAACTTGATGATATTCCAAATACCAACAAGAATGGCTTTAGCAGGTTCGTGCTCTTTATTTTAGTAGAGCCAAGAGCACCATACTTAACACAAAAAGGAGGTTTCCTTGGAATATTGGCGCAAAAGAAAGAGGACTGCTCAATTTGGGAAAATGCAGACGCCTAAAGAGACCTCTCTCCCGACGAGCCGCTTGAACGATAGTCCTTCCTCCTTTCCTCGTTTGTTATATCCTTCAACTCTTCTCTTCATCGCCATAGATGATTCCGTCTTAATCCATTCCATCGATCATACCGACAGATCCATTCCCTTTCCGTCACAGTTGGGGCTCATTGCTCCAGTGTTCATTAAAGATAAATGGTTCGACAGCCTGTTCCTGCAAGTCCAAAATCTCAAAGGCGTTGCTATCTGAATAGGAGAAAGCAGGCTCATACTCCGAGCCCATAGATTGCGAAAATCCTCCCCAGGGGCCAAGTGTATAGCTATCCAACTCTGCCTTTTCAGATGATGAGAGCTGTTGAGTTTGAAGGCCTGCTGGCTCAGCAGCAACTTGGCTAAAGCTTGGGCCAGCAGAAGTGAATACAGGTGCTGTCAGAGCACTGAGTGCAGCGTCGCTGTTGCTCAAGCCCGCACAGGTGCTGCTGACGTGTCTGTCAAACTCAAACAAGTTTCCTTCAGCCATTTCGTGAAGTACATTCCCTGAGCCGTTCTCGGGGAAAAGAGGGTAAAAGTCATTTTCCCGAGGACCCTGTTCCAGAAAGTTTGGTTCAGGGAGGCTTTTGTCCATAGCTGCCAATTGCACTTCTGGGGAACGACTGAAAGTCAAGCTCCTCGGTGTTGGATACTGAGCTCGCGGGTCAAACTTCATCTCAGGCCCGGGAATTGCTGGGATCTGCAACATGTTGCTTTCCAGAAGATTTGGCTTTTCCAACTGTTCCTCCTTCTTCATCCATCCGCTCGATTCTTCCTCGGGGCCTTTAACACTGATTTGCGGCCCCGTGTTGGGCTCCTTTGACACAGGCACCTGCGAGAGCATCTCTTTCACTGCAGCCTTGACAGTATCTTGGATACGTTGTTCCAGTTGCGTACCTACCAAGGCTTGAGTTGAGCCCATCAAGTCAAGTCCTCCATTTAGTTTTCTGCCACCTTGCCCGCTGGAGCTTTGTCGGTTTGTCGTCTCATTCGCCGTGATGTGCTCCACCAGCGCTGGTTCCGACGCTATCAACCGTCTGCTAACAATTTCAGGAAGCTCTTCGATCAACATTTGTTGATAAATATCTGGGAATTCCGGCACCTCTGGATCATAGTCTAAAGCAGTATTAGTTATGACTTCAAATCGGGCAGGGCAAGTCTCCTACATGGGCTTGGAATGTTCTCCTCGTCTGGAAAGATGATCTTGTATATCGCACGCCACTTCTCCTCCTCGTCAAGAGATTTCTGATACATCTTTCTGCTCCTTAACTGTCTCTCTTGTTCGCTGTTGATGCCATAAGATCCCGATGGTGGTTTCTTCCGACATGGATCCTGACGATGCTCGTCAAGCACAAGCCGAGATTCAAACTGTTCAAAGCAATTCTCGCATTGAGTGCCTGACAACATATGTCGGCGAAAAATATGCTCCCTGTTAATAAACCGTTAGAATTTGGAAGTATTGTAGAACTTGGCTTATACTTACTTGACTCTGTGAACGCTGTCCCAGCCAGGCCCAACGCATGTCCGTGAACTCATGAATGCCTGCCGGTCGAACTTGAAGAAAGGACAAGCGAATTTCCTCTTTCCTGACTCCTCTTCTTCAATTCCTTTTCTGCCAGGCTTTATCTTGCCGCTCGCTTCGCCAAATTCGTCGGAGTCGACCCCTTCCTTTTCTCTGGATTCCTGTTTTCTTTTCTTGAATGCCTTGGCTGGTCCATTTGTGGCTTCGTCGTAGTGAGAACTTTGGTGGTCGTTGTGTCTCTGCCTTTTCGGTGGCTTCTGTGAGGCTTCACCGTCCGCCGGAGCTCTTGAACTGCCGTCTTCTACCCTCTTGATGGAACCTGAGTTGTCTCTCGGCTCGCCGTTACTACTGCCAAGTTTTCTGTTAGTGGTAATGAAACCCTTCTCTTTCGTTGAAAAAGCCCAAGGCTTCTGTTCCAACCGCACATACTCTTTGAACTTATGTAAACAGTTTCTGATCATTTTCTCGTGTCCGTTCAGCCCAGCCACTCGCAAGATATAATTTGCATCTTCAAAGGTGGTACATGGTCCATGGATACATTGATCCTTTCCGTTCTGTCTGACAAAGGAACTACATCGCGAGCAGCTAGATCCTGGTTGACCCGACGGATTCAACGTTTGAGATGAACTGTCAAGGTTCGAGACCACAGTGCATGTCTTTTCTTGTTGAAAATACGAGGTAGAAACCTCGATGCGCATATCATCGTCAGAGGTAACCCCCCTGTAGCTGCTTGTTTTTGGGTATTTATCCGATCGAGCAAGAACCAAAGCATCCGTCGAGTAATTGTTTTCCGTGGCCTGTAGTCCATAAAACCAGAGAGAAGCCCGTTGAGAGAAGCTGCGAAGCAAAGAAGAAGAAGGCAAAGCGTTGGCAAAGTTCCGTATAGTTCGTAGAAGAGGACCTTTGGGGAAAGGACATTGAAGAGAGCCAGACCCCCAGATAGATGCCAGTGGGGACCAAGGCTTTGCCTGCCAATGTGTATTCTGCAGAGGCCACAGAGAGTCTTGGTCTATGCGAAAGTCGTCTAGGCAGTAGTGGGTAGTGTGCTTAGCTATCCTCAGGGTCTTTGCAACGAGGAAACGATCTGCACTGGATGTCGCCACCAGCTTGCCCCTGCTTTTAGAAGGCCAGGAATTGCTGGAAGAGTCGAAGGCATGTTGGAATATTTTGCGTACCCGAATAAAGCCGCGTAAACATTGCCAAAGGTCATCCCAGTGGTGCGGGGGGCCGCGACTAGGCTGCAGACTGAGAGTACTGGAAGAAATCATGGATGAAGGAGCTTCGACCGCTTGTCTCGCGCATGGGGTGACGGTAGGATTGTCTAGAGTGGCTCTCAAGCGATTGTTTGACATATAAAGGCACTGTTGAGACCGTTAGAGTCAGGATCCAAGCTTCGAAGTGATGATGAAGAGTCGAGGTTGGGATGGCTGGGCTTCCACTGCCCACAGCCTCCTTAGGCCACACCACAGGTGTGAGGTACTGAGGCAGCCATGGGTGACACACAGCCTAAGAGGGTGGGGCGCATTTCTTGTCCGCCTGCGGCTGAAGTGGTTTCGTGTGTTAAGGCTGGACTTCATCCGGCGAACAATCTTTGTGCACTGCTTGTGTCCTTTTTGCCTTCTCTACTGATTTGCTGGTATTTGGACTGTACTGGTACCTAAGATCTGACGCATCTGTAGCTTACGCCTACCCCTGTCTTCCACTTTAATGATCCATGTTTATTTATCCGGCACAATCCTCGCTCGAAAGACCAAGGTCTACGGACCGCAAATGACTGATAAGAAGAAACATCAACTAGAAGCAATTTGGAACTTCCTGACATCCTTCTCGCCGAGTCCAGAACAAGTCGGAAATGGTGACGCACAGGGGGCCTCAACCTCAAGCCCCATGACGCCTGCAAGAATTCAATAGCAACACACAAATCAGCGCCAAGCACATCAAGAGCATCGACAACAAGATAACATCATTACATCCAAGGAGTTCAAGTCCTGGCGACTAACCGAGGGTAGGCGTCTTCCTCGGCCAAGGGCATGGATACGTGGCACTGCACGCATTGCAGCCATGTTTGCGAGGCTGGCTACCTATTGGAGAACAGTTAACACCACCATTCGACTTCATGCACGATTTTACCATGGAGTCATAGCATACCAGGCCTCATTCCGCGTTCTTCCTGTCAAGCATGCTTCCCCTGCACCCTTCAAGATGCGCGGAATACCACTGATTGCGGAGCTAACTTTGTGCTGACGGGAAAAACACAGCTGCGCAGCTTACATTGGTATGGAGAAGTAACTGGGGGCCCTCCAAGTCCCGGTAGAGACATCTTCTCGCTTGTCACTCTCTCCTCGCTCGCAAAGATATACCGTGTAGGGTATGGTTCGGTAAATACAAGAATCCGGGGATGATCCACGTAAGCAACTATGACGAAGACTGGCTGCGCCTCTGGTCTGGGGATGGAGAGGTGACAAATGCTCACTCACGTGGACTGTCAACAGAAGCCCATGAGAAGTCATGGCCGTAGTCGTGAATCTTTTGCAATACCCATACCAAGAATAAGTAGCCGTTATGTTTCTTGCTCGGCAGGTCCGGCTTACCCGCTTATTAAAGTTCGTTCTGGACGCTTCTCTCGACTTGTCATCCTCATTGCCTTTGGGGACGTGACGGACTCCAGGGCGGATGTCTGGGATAACATGGGAATTGGGAAATAGCATAGTTGAGCCCCCCTACTCTATTTTCTTCAAATTCATGCTTCCATGACAATAACTGGATGACATTCAATTTCGGCAATGCTCAAACAACGGGGTCGGTTGACTCCGCATTGATGACCATCTATCTGAAACAGGAGATTGGTGGTGCCTGGCAACAAGCAATGTGAATCCATTCATGCCTTACCAGTAGGGGGATAGCGGGCGGTTGCCTTGCCGGCTAATCAAACAGGCGTGAAATGAGATCAAACGGGCCATCTTCATGGCCGTGAACAGAGGCAGAATGCCGTCTCCCGTCCTCTAATCGCCAAGAGTAAGCACGAGCAGATTTTACCTCTATGATGTGCTCAGTAGTATATATCTATTTATACCTCGATTCCCCGAAGTTTGTAAGCTCGGAGAGATGTAAAGCCAGAAATAGAATCCGGGTGAGATGGCTTGAAGAACAATTTCACGTGCGAATTCCGAGGTTGATACAGCAAAACAGCCACAGCACAACGAAGTATGTACCTCTTAACATCTTCTAACATTAAAATTTCTCACGATTTCCATCATTGGCCCTCCAAGTCCCAAACACTACTTCTAGGACAGCCCAGGTGGTCCGAGTCAAGCTCGCCGATGATGCAACCCACATTCACGTTTGTCAAACACCAATCGGCCTGTTACACTAGACCGTTTTCCGTCAGGATCGTTAGGCAGCTATGCAAAGTCCTGCACCAAAGTCCAAGGCAGACCACGCCACTCTTCAGTGCTGTGTGCACACACAGGGCCATGGCGGTCGAGCCAGTCTGGACCAGGGCTCCCGGATCGGCGAAGGACGCTAAGCATCTGACAGCTCACCAATACAGCCCTGTTTCATCGAGGATCAGGGATGTCCTTAGATCAAGCAGTGGCTTCATGAAACATTCACGAAATGGTTACTCCCTCGCCCCCCGGTGGATCTGTTTCTCGCCCGAGGAACTCCCAACTTCACGAAGAGAATTTTAAACCATTAAAGGTGCGAATTATTACTGAAGCACAAGAAATGCAGCGGAACACTAGATCCTCGCCATGCAGACGCCTACAGCCAAGCTGCGCCTTGTACCGACTAGCCCTCACCGCAACTTCTACGGCGGTCAGGCGCCTTATTAGCGAAATTTCGGCAAATTAGCGTATCCAGCGTTGTTTCTCACACCGATATGCGTTTATACGCCGGCATACACAGACGAGACGTTGCTATCGCAACCTAACCCCCAGGTGATTTGACCTCCTTCAAGGCCAGCCAAGGAGCCAGCCCTGTTTGACCGTAGCCAGTTACCCAGACCAAGACAGCTCTTTATAGCTACGGCCATGTCCGGTAAAGAACCGATCTGCCTCCCAATTGGGCCAAGAGGACCTGATCAGCTCGTATCTCTCCAAGCCACAGCGCCTACCTGACTATCAAGACCTCGATTGACAGAAGCTGGTGGCACTGTACGCTTGATGGAGCTGCCATTGCTGTTATATTATTAGAATTTAAAATCGCATTCAACTGATGCTGGATGATGGTTGAGTGAAGAATCCAACATCGCAGCCAAGAGTGCCGATCACCATGTTGCCAGGCGCATGAACCATACTCGAAACTCTAAGCCACAATACTACGCGTGTCCGTTTCATAGTGAAGGATCTCGTCCAATCTCATTTGCATTCGCCTTCGAAATAGAAAGCGTGTTCCAGATCCTTCCATGTGCGCCAAAAACCTTCAGTCGTACAGCATGACGAATATCCAAGGGCGTCGTCAGATGTGTTCAGAACCAAACAGAGAAGGGAGGCTGAGCATTCATACAGCCTGTGAGTCATGCGTAGACTATTTTTTGGTTGCGTACTTCTTTGAGCTCTGCCATGCCCCTAATCTGTTTTGTCGTCAAATTTGAGATGAGGCAAACGAATGATTCGCCACCCCGGGGGCGTTTGGCAAGCCACGGCGAATTTGCCAAGCCATCAACGAATCGTGTCGAATCACCTGATGAGGGCTCAAAATGTCTTGGAACAAATAGCAGTCGACCAAAGCCAGATCATTTCGTTAATTTGGGTGACACCGAGGCCGGGCTGCCGGGACATCCTTGCAGCCACTGCCTAGCGCCAATAGCTTCACTGCAATAGTTCAACTGTCTCGCCTTGGTGGGCATCTGTTGGCTGCTGATCCTCAGAGGGCCCCCCACGGCTTGTAAACGATCGACATGGCCTCAAACTACTACGAAAGCCCTATCCTGCGCCTCACTCAAAGATGAAGCTGTCCTTTCAACAAGTGTCGAAACATGGCAGTGAGTCAGGCCGCTGAGCCAGACCAAGCCTAATTGACTTAGACTGGGTGTTGACTCAATAAAACTTAGGCTGCAATGGCGTCAGATGATATCGTATTTCGTGGGGCCTCATTAGGCATTGGCATCCAGAAAGAGTGAGTACTGAAGCAGTCCGGCCCATTGGGAGTAGGAGCATGACTTCGTGGCAAGTCCTTGGTGCCCAAATTTGCCATGGCATTCGTCAGCTCATTTGATTGGCCCGGTTTCGACATGCTATTAGGGTCTTCTGCAACTTGGCCATGCTGTGTGGCCGACAGGGTTGATTGGTTCGAAATCTGGGCAACATCACACCCCTTCCACTGTTCAATAGACTAACAAGGACTCTATTAGAATTCATTTGAAGCCTATGGCTTTTTTATCAAGTGTAGATTATACGTAGCAACTTAATGTACCAATTTCATACGAATCCTGCAAGTAGAATCTATGAACCGAGGGGTTAAAACTCTTTCAGAGCACAAACATTGTTGACGTCTAGAACTAACGACGTAGCCAAAACAGAATAGGAAAAAAATATTATCCTATCTTTGTTAGAGATTAACTTAATGCCTAGCCGATTGTTGGCTAACAGGTCTCTAAATACCGAGAGTTATGTTATGGTTCCTGTGGATATTAAACTCCTGGTTTCGAAATGATAACCAAACCTAGTTAAGAAATACCACAAATAGAATAACTAAAAGTTTAATGTCTTTCTATACTTATTACGTTCATGATTAGGAATAGTCTTATTTGAGTTGTAGTTGCAACTAGATAAGCGCTGAGCAATAACTGTGAGAACGGGATCTCCTCTTCCGCAACAACAAAGACTGTCGAATCAGAAACTCATGATATCTAATGAACTGATTCTCTATGAGTCATTAAAGTGGCGTGTTCGAGGCCAGAATGACGATGCACGACTCGTCAGTCAATACGGCTCGGCTCGGCCTCCTGAAAGTCCGAGGTGCAGCAATGTGGCCTGTTCAAGACTCACCCTCCACACATATGAAGAGAAACCACAGCCAACTCGCTGATATCCAAAGCTGAGGCATACGTAATTGAACGGGTTACCTGGCAGTGGCGATTGCGCATCACGGGGTCGCCGAGAGTCGGTAGCACTTGGTCCCGAGCACTCCGCCTCAAGAAGTGGCGAATAGCACAAGACAATGCATCTCGCAACTGGATGAAAGCACAAAGATTTGAACAAGTATCTCCTTAACATTTTTTACATGCACATGCAAGTCGGCCGCCCAGGCAGCGACGCAACACAACCAAGAAGGGGAAACGGGGCGACCGTGTCCATCTCCAAGGCCTCCCACGACGGCCGTTCCCAGAGGTTATTCAGCACTTAGTCAAACCTGACATTCAACTTCTAATCTCTCTATGAGTGCGTTCTTGGTGTGTAATGTAGTTGAAGAGTTGACGTCGGTTGGGACACGTGCGTGCTGACAGTACGTAACAATTGCCAACTATCTTCTGGCTCAGTTATCCCATCGAGGGCCGGGCTTCAACACAACGTGGCAATTCCCAACACTATGAGACAAGCTTTTTGAGACCATTACAAAAGTGGAATAGGCCCTCGATATTGAGTCCCGGGTTGTTTAATCCAAATTATTTAATTTTGGATGGATCCGCAACGTCAAGTCTCTAATCCCACAACCCCCTCGACAAAGTTATCCAGAAAAGACATGTCCAAGTTCCCAAACTCCCAGTCTATGATAGAGTCCCCAGCGAGCTCCTGAGAATTCTGGCCTTTGTTTCCATTTTCGTTTACTGGAGGAGAAGCAGGTTGAGCCAGCAATAGATCTTGCCAAGTATCCACCGTCGTAGTGGCTGGTTCGGTGTCCTTCGCTGTCGCTTCACTTCCAGTCGAGGTGACAGTCGTTTGTGGTCCCTTTTCGGAACTTTGGGGTTCGACTCTGATGACGCAGAAATGGGGGATGTAGATATCCATGATGGTGTCGTTGTCACTTAGCTTGACTCTGCACCCGAGGTCCTCTTCTTTCTTAGGTTCAGTGACCAGAGTGACGTTGTACCTGCCACCGGATGCTGCATCTTCCTCGATCGCTAGGAGGTGTTGAAGAAGAGTGACCACCCTTTTTGCGATCAAGTCATCGTTTTGGTGCACCACCTCTTGCATGTAGCCTAGGATCTGCTCCAACATGCCACGGTCACTCAGCCTTTGGTGTGCCAGGAAGTGGAAACCGGCATTCTCAGAGCCTCGGTTGCGCTGGTCAGTGATGTGTGCCAGACATAGGGCCGCACTGGAGGTAAAGACTAGCAAGTCCACACCTCGGCAGTAATAGCTTGCAGATCTGAACTCTCGGAAGGGAGCGAATCTGGACAGGATCTCACGACTTGCCGTGACGGCCGTCACCCTATCATACTCGTACCCAGGCTCAACATTCGATCGAAGTAGAAACGGTAGATGCACTTGTAGTAATAGGTGATAGTACATGAAGTGGTCGTTGAAGCGAAGCGTCTCGCGAATCCTCTCCATATGGCCGGCAGTAGTAGGTATGGTTGGCGCTACCCAGTATTGGGCGGGCATCGTTGTAGAAGCGTCTTGTAAGATCCTGCTAATCTCTTCAACACTTTTTTTGTCATACATGTCTGAAAAGCTCCGCTGTAGAATACGTCCGCATGCAACGGTGCAGAGACGATGCATCCGCTCCCAAGGGATGCAGGAATCGAGGGCTTCGGCCTCAGCGTAGGAGTCATCGAATGAGCTCTGAGGTAGACCCAGCATCAAACAGAGATATCGGTCGAATTGGATGAGGAGAGACCACATATCATCAGGCTTTACACTGGCACCGTCGAGAGAAGAGGGCTCGACTCCCCGGTTCAGGCCCATCATCTGAGCAATCGCGACTGCTCGACGCGCAGCGAGCCATGAGCGACGAAGATTCCCTGTGTAGTTCTCGTACAGCGCCTCCAGAAGAAGGCATTCGAGGCCTTCCAGTGAAGTAACAAGTTCATCATTACAAGTAACCAGGTTATGGGCCGTCTTGACGAGTCGCGACATGAGTCCATGGTATTTGGTACCGAGAGTGTCAAGGTGTTTTGTAGATGACGCTGGCATGCCCTGAAGAAAGGTCGCCAGTATCAATAGTTTCCGGGCGACCAAGGTTGGATGTGATCCTGATGGTGGCAGCTGCAGCAACGCCTTTGGTGATGGTGGGGAGCCGCCTGTTTGGTTTAGATGTGTGCACGTAACTGCGCAAATGATGGATGAAGTTGCCACTGGGAGCCGGAGGATGGCATCCAGGTCCTGCGGGCTCGGCCAGGCTGCCAAGAGACCTCGACGTAAGTAATTATGATGTGCTTCTGTTGATGGATCTTGGTCGCCATCAATAGTCATGTGGAGCGAATCTGTCGTTGGTGTAGATTCTGGGTGTGAAGCAACCTCTTCTTGGGTATCGCTCTGTATCATCTCAGTATCTCTAGTACCCGGTTGAACGGGCCATGTTTCAACGTACCAATGTATCATGATTTGACCGTTGACGAACTAAATTGCTAGATCGAAGTTCTGGTGATTGAGACCGACTTGGCCGATCTCTGTAACTCCGCCGTCGTGGTTCTGCTCTCGCCGGTGACATCAAATCATCTCGATGACGGGCGGCTTTGAGAAGCTGCCCGACCAAAGCCTCAACATGGCCCAGTCTATCGACGAGCCCCTTCTTACTCCCAGGAGGAGGCGGCTCATCTGTCGATTCTTGACTGACACACTCTGTTCCACGGCGCTTGCAGCCTTCGCAGACGTCCTTGGTAGTCGCTGAGTAGGTGCACCGTGCCTTTCGCCGCTTGCACTCCCAACAGCTCTGCGTGCCCTTGCGAAGCTTCCGGCGCTTCGGGGCGGGTGCCGAATCGTCCAATGAGGGCTCTCGGGTCGCAGATTCCGTGTTCTCCATGGCTTCGAGTCGAGACTGAGCGTTGTCGGAACCCGGTGAACGGAGGTTGGGAGATGAGGGCGGTGGCTCGTTCGACCGCCGCTTTGACGGAGATCTAAGCCGGCATTAGTAATCGCCAGCTCCGGGATAGTGGCGGCGGAAGGAATCACGCCAAATTAAGCCCGATTTGTGTTACCATTGTCGTGCAAATGAGAATATTTGATGGAGTGATTTTTTTATTCTAGAGTGTCCGTTCAATCGGCGGAGAGTGTATTTTGAGAATACTGGAAGATGAGGCTACCCGACACGTATAAGTAGCTCCTCACTTTTCCCTTCACCACCCATCGAAAGCATCATCAATCAATCAATCCAACAACAATTCACTTTTATACATTCCCAAGACTTTTATACACAAATACAAAATGGTCAAGATTGCTATCGCCGGTGGAGCTGGCAGTAAGTTTCTCACACCATCGTCTTCACTTGGTCCTTACTGACCTCCCAGATGTCGGCCAGGAGATCATCGACGCTCTGGTTGCCAGAAACAAGCACGAGATCATCATTCTCTCACGAAAGGTTCATACTTAAACCTTATTGTCTTTGTTATTCCGTTACTAATCTTTCAGGATGCTCCCGCCACGGAACTCGCCTCTGGAGTGAAGTGGGCCAAGACCAGCTACGAGGATGTCGAGCAGCTGGCTGGAATCCTGCAGGGTGTTCACACCGTGTTCTCCTTCATCGCCAACTCGCAGGACCCCAATGCCACGGCCCAGAAGAAGTTGATCGATGCCTCGGTTAAGGCTGGCGTGAAGCGATTTGCTCCCAGCGAGTGGGCTACGTAAGTCGGCCAACCCCTTCCCCTGTTGTTGCACACCTCACACTCTCAGGTCCGGGCTTAAGCATGCCTTTTGGTATGCGTTTAAGGAGGAAACACGGAAGTATCTCGCAGAGTTGAACAAGGACAAGAAGGTGAGTGAACAGGATCTTCTTTCTTCTTCTTTCAAATGACGTATCCGTTGTACACATGATCAAAGAACACAGGAAGAGACACACAACAGCACCAAACAAGAGAGTCTCCGTTTCAGCAGCTCGACTAATCGTTACCCAGGTCCTCGAATACTGCCTCTTCCAGCCTGGCATCTTCACCAACTACCTGACCTTCCCCTACAACTCATCCAAGCATGTAGATCTATTCGAAATCCCAATCAACTTCGACCAGCGTCGAGCTATCATCGTCGAAGGCGACGAAGACCATGTCATCACCGTCACCACGGCTCAGGATTTGGCCAAGGTCGTGGCTTTGGCTGTCGAATACGAGGGAGAGTGGCCCCTAGTCGGTGGTATCCGAGGTGCAAATATCACCGTGAGCGAGCTTATCAAGCTTGGAGAGAAGATTCGAGGTAAGTAAACCGACTTCTGCTCAAGCACGAAATGCTAACACTTCCGTCAAGGTGCGCCCTTCAAGGTGGAGAAACTCAAGACCGAGGATCTCAAGGCCGGTGTCATCAAGTCTTCGTGGATGCCCATCGTCACCCATCCCGATGTCCCTGTCGAGTCCCGTGAGGCCTTGGCTGGAAGCCTCCTCGCTGGGATCCTGCTCGGTGGCTTTCATGCTGGAAACTTTTTGGTCTCTGATGAGTGGAACAAGCTCCTCCCGGACTACAAGTTCACTCAGCCCGAGGAGTTCTTGACTGAGGCTTGGAAGCAGATTGAGGCTGGTGCCAAGACTGTCTTCACCGATTATTAGAGGTGTGGCAGCCGATGGGTCGGATGCATAAACATCTTTGGATTCCGTATATAAGTTGGCAAGAATTTATATGTGCTCTACCAGTCTGATCCTCCCCCTCCACCGCCACTATCACATCCACCGCTATCACCGCCGCTATACCCTCCACCACCGCCACCTCCTCCACTGCTACTAGGTCTGTAGTTATAGCTTGAAGAACCACCAGGATTGGAGTCACGGTATTCAGCAACGTGAGCAGCCCTAACTCTCGCGGCTTCACGATCGTAGTGTTGCCACGGCCTTGTGAACCCAATATCGTAGTTTCGCGGTGGTGGTGTCGATTTTCGTTCTATCTGCACAGGTTTATGTTCCCTTTCTGGAGCCTTGTTCTCCAGTGGCCAGCTCGGAGGATCTTGTGCTGGCATTTGCTGTACCAGTGTGCTCATGGCGTTGAGCAGGTGTTGATTTTGCGTGTTTAGTGCTCCAGTGTTGGGGGTTGTAGTCGTGGTCTGAGTAGGCTTGCGGTCCTCAGACACCTTCTTCCTCTCATCATTAGAGTTCCAGTCATCTGCTGGGGGCTGTTTGTCCTTGGGCGCGGGTTGGTTTGCAACCCGGACCCATCGTGCTTGATACGGCGTTGGTGCCTTGGCTGACGCGGCTGGCTGTGGTGCCGTAGCGGGCTTTTCTTGGGTGGTCTTTTCTGCTGGCTCGCTTTGAAGCTGGACGGGTCTCGGGGCCTCAGAAGCGGCATGTTGTTGTTCCTGCTTCTTCGCACCGCGACGGTGAGGGAAACAGAGGCACATGTTGGCCGTACTTGTTAGATCTTGGCCTAGGACGACTTCTTCGCTGTGTGAATGTTGGCGACTCTCGGGTGATAACGCACTGATGGATTGAGTGAGTGGATATGTTGGTGCACCAAATTACCATCTGACATTAAATACATATCTCTCCACGATCAAGAAATGGCGTGTTTATAATCACCAACGCCCCGCTACGTAGCAAATGCCAAGAAACCCCATGATTGAGCTTCGCCTCTCGCTTGCTTTTCCCCAATCGATAGAAATGACGCAGTCTCGTGCTCAATCTCGGTTCCCAAAATGAGCGAGACTGCCTGGAGTGGAGCAGCGAGGCAGAAACTCGTCCCCTGTAGTGCTGTTTCAAGTTTAGAGACTCTTTCAGCTCGATGGCGATCCTTCCTTCATGCGTGGGTCTCCCGACGCAGCCGAGGTGACGGAGGGAAACACTCCGTTGGTCCTGTTCGTATCTCGGCCGAGAACATACATTCACATTTTACAGGAAGAGGCAGAATGCCAAGCATGGCAATCTATTACCGATAGGTAAAAATGGCTGAACATGTCAAAGTGTCATCAGTGCATCTCAACAACCTATGCATCAAGTCAGTTGACGCACACCATGGCTAAGGAGGTATCACCAAGTGAAAGATATCTCTTATCAGGGCAAACATCTTAAGGCCAGAAAGAACATGGCTCACAATATGCGATAAATTTATCACGGTCTCACAATCAGCGCTTCACGATTCTTTTAGGCAGCTGTAACAAAAAGAAGTGTCTTGTCGAAATTCTCAAGTTGGTATCCTCCCCCAAACACCTCTATAACCCAAATTCAGTTCAAATTCCAAGATCCCAATTCCAATAAAATCATACAGTCGTTCTCGTGCGGTTCAATCTTCTGTGTTTAGCAGCCGCCGCCGCCGCCTCCATCACCACCCCCGCCGCCTCCTCCTCCACCTCCATCTCCTCCGGAGCATCCGCCCCCATCACCTCCAGAGTATCCCCCGTCGTAGCCCCCGATGTAGGGTGCAGTGTAGTGGTGGTGATAGTAGCTGCTGCTGGAGCCGCTACCGCGGTACTTCTTCTTGTATGCCATGGCTGGCTTTGCAGGGTAGTCGTAGCCTGTGGCAGGCTTCTTCTTGCGGAAGAATGGGAGACACATTTTTGTTGTGTTGCCTTGTGGGGTACTGATGATATTGTGTGGTTTGTGTTGTATGTTGTTTTGCCCTTTGGGCCGTGGAGGTGTTTGTTGTTTGTGTGTCGCTTAAGTGATAGAGTAAAAAGTGTTTGATGAGGAAAAGTCTTGATGTGTAAAGTGCTTGAGAAGGGATCAAAGGCTGCTCTTATAGCTCTTGATGCAGGACTTTGACTGATCAAAATATGCATAGCAGAAATTCTAAGTCTAAAGCCGCGAGACCTCGTGGTTTATATAAACTTTCAAGATCGGTATAACGGCATCTGATCAGCCTTGAATATGCAACTCTGCCTCGCCCTACGAGACAAGTTCAGCCCCCATTCACGTCATTCCAGAGGCGATGCATCAGCCCCAGGCACCCGAATTTCGTTTCTTATCATTCTAGAATCCTTCTAGCGTCGGCGCATGTCTCCTCCTTTGAGTAATTGGTCTGATACGGGGTGCACAGCCTCGGTGAAGATCATCAGACGCGTAGATCCACTGCGGAAACTCAGCCTTGGGTCGCGTGATTGATACCGGATTGGGTTTCGGGCCACGGAGAGAAAGCCTACAGTAGAAGCAAAAAAGAACGCATATGAACTGGGCGTTTTCTTTAGACTTGATTCATGCCGCTTTACGAGCTGTAGACGTGGCCAAAGCCATGGACTCATGCTTCAAGTGATGAGTGAAATGACGAAACACGTGCTGCAAGGGTGAAGATCTTGGCCACATATTTTGCCTAAATAGGCATCACCCAGCGCCATATTTACGCACTATCATGCCCCCACTAAATCACCACTCACATCTGTTACTACACCATCCAACGCCTCTCCCGTCATTCGTCTCACCCCAAAGTAAGCACCCAGTTAATCTCCCCGATCATCCCCCAAAGCAGAAACCGATTCGACCCTCAGCCTTAGCACTGCCGCTCACGATTCACTACAAAGAAAAGTATCGCAGCGTATAACCCCAGCGAGGAACGGAAGCGAAGATCAGAAGGAAATGCGTTCATCATGAGCAAACCGTGCTGGGAATGCCTCAAACGACGTCTCGTCTGCGATCTTGGTCGTCCAGGATGCCAGAAGTGCCAGAGCCGGGATACAGAGTGTCCAGGATACGATAAGAAGCCGCTCAAGTGGCTTCAGCCTGGACAGACCAGGTCCAAGGGACGTCGCGCTAAGAACGAGTCCAACGTTATCCAGCTTGCTCTCAAGGACACGACGGAAGCGACCACACTCTTTGAAGCGATCGAGTACTGTATGTATACCCTTCTGATGCACCAGAACCCCAGCTCATGTGCCTACTCATCAGACAATGTCCACATTTGCCCCGATCTGGTAGCCAACGGTTCCGGCGCCACGACAAAGTCCCCCTTCATCATTCCCCTTGCAAGCGCACCTTATGCCCCTGCTACCATCAGGCATTGCCTTGTCTCCTCAGCCCTAGCACATCGCATCTTGCAGTCAGAGCAAGGATTTGAAGAAGATCGTGCCATTCTCGCAAGTAGGCTGCAGACGTATCGTGGTGCGGCAATTCGTCACTTGGCTTGCGGGGTCAAGCTTGGTTCAGAGGTGGGATGGAATAACACCAGCGGTCGCGAGGGCCGAGACGCCACTTTGGCTTCCATGCTGGTGTTTCTCTTTGCCGAGGTATGTTTCATGACCTTTTTAGAATGGTATTCTCATTCCGTAGCTCCAGCAAAGTTTCTCTCCCAACTGGCGTCAGCATTGTGATGCTGCACATACCCTCATCGAGCTCTTCGGTGGTACGGCACAGCTTATCCAAGAATGGCCTTGGTTCAATCACCTCTTTCGATATTTTATCCTGTAAGTATCTCATCCTCTCAAGTATTGCAACGCCAACCTCGCTCAGAATAGACATCATGGGCACCGTCACGGCGCCGGCCCCAGAAGTAGAACGTACAAATCGTCAGCTGGAGTACATCGGCCTCCTGCCCTCCATGTACGGCGTCGGCCTTTGGACATCTCTTCCATGTCCCCCAGAGCTCCTCGCCAACATTATTCTCGTGAATCACATGCGAGCCACAGCGACAGATGACCCTCTTTTTGCACAGCACCAGCACTCCTCCGCCGTCGACCTTCTCAAACGTATCATGGCTTTTTCAGTGGAGGACTGGGCAGCCAGCATCAATCCTTATCCACAGCCGAAAAGTTCTGACAAGACCGTTATCCAACGCCAGACCGAGTTGCTCGGCTGGCAACGTGTTGCCTACATATATCAGTCTGCGGTTGCTCTGTACTGTATATCAGCCCTCCTCAACCCCGAGCGCAACATTAACAACAACCAAACCACACCCGGCTTTGACGTCCTATCACTGCAAACATCATGCCGCAAGGCTCTTCTACAAGACCTCAGAGACGTTGCTTCGAATCCAAAAAGCGAACTCCGAAAGTATCTCATGTGGCCGACCGTAATTGCTGGTGTCGAGCTGGATGCTGACGACGACACGTCAAAGGCCTTTATCCTGGAGGAGCTGGGATGGGCCAGTAAAATGTTTGGTACGGCATCGCTGCTGGTCGCTCAAGATCTATTAAAGAGGATCTGGGGCTCTGGCAAGACGGGGACGAGGAACTGGGACGATCTCTTTGACAGACCTTATGCATTTGTCATGTAAACAGGGAGCACTACTGGCAGGAATGATTTAAAGATACCCGTATTTTATTATATACATTCTTTGAGTTTAGTTGATCAGTCTAGGGAAGTTGATAAATTGAGATTCAAAGATATAAACTCCCTACAGTTCAAGTGACTGCGTGCAAATAGTTGTGAGTAGAAAAGCAGGTATCAAAGGAATGTTTGAAAGCCATGGTCAAATTGGCCTGGGGTACTTGCAGATGAAATCACCATAAACCCGCTTCCATGACATTCACAGCCACATTTTCGATGCGTGCATGCTCAAAAATGTTCTAGACTACCACAGCTATTCACGCATATGCCCAATGTCTATTTGTAATCAATAAAAAGGAGTCTTGCCCCTATTCCCCGGAAGATGAGAAATCAAGTCCCGGGTACGCAAAAGAAAGTCCGTCTCCACCTTCATTTCCGTCTGACATCACAGCCGAGATCCCCGTGTTAGTGTCCCTTGCAAACCCATCATACAAAGCTCTAACAATGTGGCTTCTTCTGTGGCGCAGTTCCGAGAGTGAAAAAACTCTTTTTCCCCAGATCTTCTCCCTTTTACAGCTTGACACGTCGATTGTTAATTGTCCTTATCAATCTGCTCACTTTTTCATAATGGTTGGTCTTGTCATTCTTTCACCCATGTAATTGGTTGGTTTCTTCCATTTCCACTTGTTCCGGTGGCTTTTTGTTCCCCTGTTACTGCATCAGGGTGCATCTCAATGGTCGCTGGCCTCAAATCTGGCCAACAATCAACAATCCCCCAGGCTGTCCACGCCTGCTGGGCGTAATTGAGTCGAAATGTCTTTCCATCTCGGCCCCTCTGCAGGCCAGCACCTCCTCGACCCCTGGTCCCACGGCGTAGGCGTCATGAGCGATGTCTGCTCTCGCTGGTCGGAGCTCGACATCACGCAGATCGGGTCGCTTATCGCCATTGCAGGAACTGTACCCACGGCCTGGCGCTTCCTGCAGCGCATCTGGCGCGAGACCTACGGTTACATCCGCCGCTTCTTCCTGGCCTCTGTGACAATTCCGGGAGGTGATCCTCTTAACCGGAGCGTCGTTAAATGGATCATGGATCATAGGGAGAGGCATTATCGATCTTTTACTGGTCGCACCGACATCGGACGTTCTCATGGTGATAGGGCTGCTGCGCTGAAAAAGACGCGACATTCGGTTCAGTATTGTCCACACTGGAACACGAGATGGATTTGGTACGGCAGAGGTCTTTTTCTGATTACCCGCAGAATTGATGACTTTTCTGCATCTTTGTCTGATCCCAGTTACGACGGCATCGGAGGTGAGGAAATCACTGTGAGCAGTTTTGGCTGGTCAGCGGAACCTATCAAGACATTTATCGAAACTTGTCGCGAATATTCCGACAGACAAACACAATTCTTTGTCATCATCTACTCTCGGGATCGCTATGGTCTCGCCTGGAAGCCGAAAGCCCGGAAACCAATCCGACATCTTGACACGGTTCACTTTGACAACGAGATGAAGCAGGATCTTCTCGTCGACATCAGAAATTATCTCGATCCCAAGACTCAGAAGCGGTATCAGAGCCGTAGCATGCCTTACCGAAGGGGATATCTTTTCTACGGTCCTCCTGGAACTGGAAAGTCATCATTGTCTGTTGCCATTGCCGGCGAGTTTGGTCTTGACTTGTATGAAGTCAAGATTCCAAGTGTCGCCACAGATGCCGATCTAGAGCAAATGTTCCAAGAGATTCCCCCGCGATGCGTCGTTCTACTCGAAGACATTGACGCCGTGTGGGTAGACCGGTCAAGCAACGAAAAGAACAACCAAGACGGCAACCACGCACCAAACTGCACTCTATCCGGCCTCTTGAACGTGCTCGACGGAGTGGGATCACAAGAAGGTCGCATCGTCATAATGACAACAAATCGACCAGACCAGCTCGACAGCGCACTAATACGACCCGGTCGAGTCGACATGAAAGTGCTTCTCGGAAACATAAGCCAAAAGTCGGCAGAAGAAATGTTTATCCGCATGTTCTCCCCCGACCTAGGCTGCACATCACATCTAGACATGCAAGAGATACGCGCGCTGGCAAAGCAATTCGCCAGCGCGATACCAGAAGATACGTTTACGCCTTCTCTACTACAAGGATTCTTCCAACTTCATCTGGAGAGTCCTCAAGAAGCTGCTTCCAGCATTGCTTCATGGGTCAAGAAGGAGTTGGAAAAGACCTCGGATAAGGAGTTTGAAGTAATAACTAGCAAAAGGAGGGTGTAAGATTTGTACGCTATGCGATTTGTATAATATGGGATAGAATTGTTGGATCTGTATGACAGGCACAGGTTGCGATTTGTTGGTTATAATAATATGCTATCTATCTATTCACGCCATACCCGACTTCTATCCTGATTCAGTAGCTTACACGATCAGCAGCACCATGCCGACTATATTCTCGCAAGAGCTCGGAACCCTTGACCGGCAGACTTGTCGTTTCCTGAAACAATCTCCAAACACATACCCAATACCTCCCGCGTATCTCTAGGGTCGATGATACCATCATCAATAAGCATGCTGCTCGTAGAGTAGCTCTCAGCATCTCTCTGAACCTGTCGCTTAAACTGCGCCGTCTTCTCCTGAACCTTGCCCGCCGAATCCTTTTCGCCCTCAGGTCGAGCCTTCTTTGACTGAATCTGCTCCATGACACCGGCAAGCTGATCAGGTCCCATGACACTACACTTGCCCGTCGGCCAAGTAAAGATGAACCGAGGCTTGTAAGCTCTACCGCACATGGCGTAGTTGCCAGCGCCGTAGGAAGCACCCATGATGATGGAGATGTGTGCAACCTGAGAGCACGAAACTGCGGAGACGAGCTGCGCTCCAGCCTTGATGATGCCGGAGTGTTCGGCTTTGGTGCCTACCATGAAGCCTGTGACATTGTGAAGGAAGATGATCGGTGTACCCCTAGGGAAATGTCAGTGGTTTCGGGAAAAGGGGTGTAATGGCATGATTTACTCTTGGTTGCAAAGCCGGATAAACTGAGCAGCTTTGAGAGCTTCATCGGGGTTGATGACGGATATCTGGTTGGCAACAATTCCCACCCGGAAGCCTACACATCTCGTCAGTCATGCCTTTGTATCAGCACTTGTCAACTTACCCATGATGTGTGCCCACGTCGTCAAAATGTTGACTCCATACTTGGGCTTGAAGACGGCCAGCCTCGAGTCATCAACAAGTCTCAACACCACTTCCTTCATATCAAACGCCTTTCGAATGTCGGGGTTTACCAAGGAAAGGATATCATCGATGGGATACCGTGGAGGAAGAGGATTCGAGATTTCCCCTTTGGTCTTGAGGAATCGCTGCTTGATCTTGAGAGAGGCGACCCAATCCCTAGCCTTGTGAATGGCATCAAACCTGCACATGTCAGCTTCGATCACTCAAAGGCGGGACATTAGACTCACTCATCTGTCGCCACTTGATCGGCAAGTCCAGTCTTTGACCCATGAACATTAGCACCGCCCAACTCCTCCGCCTCAACCTCTTCTCCAGTAGCCATCTTGACTAGTGGCGGACCACCAAGAAAGACTTGCGCCTGATTCTCCACAAAGATACTGTAGTCCGACAGAGCAGGGTGATAGGCTCCTCCAGCAGTGGAAGATCCAAATACGATGGCGCATGAGGGCTTGCCTTGGAATGAGCGGTTGGCGAGGTCGTAGAAGAGTTGACCACCTTTGTGGAAGACTCGGAACTGCTGTGGGAGGAATACGCCGGCCTTGGAAGTTTAGTTGGTGCTGAGGTGGTCGTCTGGGTGAGGCCGAGACTTACAGACTGGACGAGAGAGATCAAGGGAAGATCATTTTCGGAGGCTATCTCCAAGATGCGGTTCACCTTGACAACTGCCACTTGTTAGTGAATATGTAGACGAGTGATAGTGCACTCACCAGTCATTTCGTTCCATGCGCCACCACTCTGTGTGGGTATATGAGACATGAGAAGACATATCTTTCCGCTATTCATTGTCAGCATTGGCTGGTACAAAGAATGTCAGCGTCCACCTACCTCACCGTGCCGATGCCGGCAATAATATTCGCAGAGGGTGTCGAATTAGGATTCTCATATCCAGCAAACGGGCAGAGCTCTAGGAATGGAGAGTCTTGGTCAAGAAGCAAAGCGATGCGATCTCTTGCTGCAGGTCGGTTAGCGTATCCTCAAAAAGGTGTGCTGCCGGAACTTACGAAGGAGCTGGCCTCTGGTCTGATGCCTCTCAAGCGAAGCAAGTGTACCCTCGCTAGATACCTGTTGCAGCGCATTCTCATACTTTTCTAGTATGGGCTCCCAGTTTGCGAGATTGTCCTTGTGAGCTTGGTCTCGGAGCGACACCTTGGAGCGCTCGACTGGGTATTGATGTGTGGAAGCCATGTTGCTGATGATTGACCTGGAGTAACTCTTCAGAGTCCAAATCGAGTAATTTAAAGATGAAGAACAATGTCCGGTTGGATTATGGGTGTAAATAAAGATGATGCTCGGGGTTCGGACCGAGGCGGAGCGACTCCATAAACGACGGGAAGATGTTGATGAGAAATGCCACAGTTACGCAGTAAATTGCTAAAAGTAAACAAAGATGTCTTTGTGATGAAAAGAAGCATAAAAATATGGAAGAATATACCTCGGTTCAAATGCCTGTCAAAAGCAGTGACAGACGCGGCAATGCCTTGAAAGGTCCCCGCGGCGATCGGTCCGGTCGCGACGGGAATTTCGGTTGTCGACGGATCTTGAATGCGGACCGCGAGGAAATCGCATCCACGGAAGAAGGAACAAGCAACTCCATTCATTTAATCTAACAATTCTGGGTCCTGCTGTCATGCGCATCTCATTCATTCATCTTTAATCATGGCTACACACGTCCGTATCGTTGAAGTCGGCGCCAGAGATGGCCTGCAAAACATCTCGCAGCAAGTCCCGACTGACGTCAAGATAGAGCTGCTGCGCAGACTTTACGATGCTGGACTTGAGACGATAGAGGTTACATCCATCGTGTCTCCCAAGGCTGTTCCTCAGTTACAAGATTGTCGCGCTGTCTTGTCGAGTCCACCGGTGCAGGCACTTCTTGGAGATGCATCGCTGCGTCTTCCGGTTTTGGTTCCGAACAGAAAGGGCCTTGATATTGCTCGTCAATTGGGCGTCAAAGAAGTCGCTGTGTTTGTGAGCGCATCGGAAGGCTTCAGCAGAGCAAACATCAATTGTACCGTGGACCAAGGTATCGCCAGAGCACGGCTCGTCTGTGAAGAGGCCAAGAAGTTTGGCTGCAAAGTTCGCGGGTGAGTACCTACACTTGCTCTATCACTGCAGCCACTAACTTGTCGCTAGCTATGTATCTTGCATCTTTGAGGACCCCTTCGATGGACGGACCCCTCCGGCTGCCGTTCTCAAGGTCGTCCAGACCCTCCTCGACATGGGCTGCTACGAAGTTAGCCTTGGCGACACCCTCGGAGTCGGATCCCCCAAAGACGTGCGCAACCTCCTTCATATCCTCAAGGCAAACAACATCCCCCTCGATCGAATAGCTGGTCACTTCCACGATACATATGGACAAGCTCTCGCCAACGTTTGGGAGGCTTATACATCGGGGGTTAGGGTGTTTGACAGCAGTGTTGCTGGTCTGGGTGGATGTCCCTTTGCGCCCGGAGCCAAAGGTAATGCTTCCACCGAGGACTTGGTCTACATGTTTGATCGAGCTGGTGTCCATACGGGTGTCAATCTGTCCAAGCTCGCAGCGGTCGGAGCTTGGATCTCGGACAAGTTGTCGCAGCCAACTTCAAGCCGTGTCGGTGCTGCCTTGTCGTCCAAGGAGCGGCGTGTGAAGAAACCGCAACAAAGTATCCACAGACCGTTGACCTGGGAGCGCGTCAAAGAAACGGACGGTCTCATCGTCGATCGATCGGGAGCGAATCTGAGAATCACCATGAACCGACCGCGCAACGGCAACGCTCTCACCACCACCATGATCGAAGACCTGACATCCATCTTCCGAGACGTTGCTACCGACAAGACTGTCAACCGCATCGCCCTCACAGGCAATGGCAAGTTCTTCTGTACGGGTATGGATCTTAGCAAGAGCACTCCCGTCGGCGGGAATGACAATGTCGCGCAAGCTCAGTTTGACAGACTGGAGCGTCTCTTCGACACGATTGACAAGAGCCCCAAGGTGACAATCGCCGCTCTCAACGGACCGGCATTTGGAGGCGGAGTCGGTCTGGCATTTGCTTGCGATCTTCGACTCTGTGTCAAAGGCGCCAGGGTGACACTTAGTGAAGCCAAACTTGGCCTTTGTCCTGCGACAATCTCCAAGTACGTGATCCGGGAATGGGGTGTACCTTTTGCTCGAGAGGCAATCTTGACAGCAAGACCTGTGACTCCATCAGAGCTACACGCCAAGGGAGTAGTCATGAGTGTTGTGGAGGATCAGGCCAAGTTGACTGAAGCCTTGGATTTCTGGCTGGTCAAGTTGCGGTCCGTGTCGCCTGAAGCTCTCCGAATGTCCAAGGAATTGATCGCTTCCGCCTGGACCCACGGAGGACACCCAGAGCAGGCCGACACCATCAAGACTCTCTTCAACGAAATGATGAAGCCATCAGCGCCCGGTAGTTTCGGTGTCAGCGAGTTCCAAGCAGGACGAGCAGTAGATTGGGATGCACCACGCACGCGCAGCAAGCTCTAGAGGAGGACACACGCGTGAACGGAAAGACAGGCCATTTCATTGGATCAGGTTCCGATAATGAAGGAGAAACTAGTACGGTTTAGGAAGTAGTTTAGTCAAGCTCGTCAATATCCATGTTTCCTGGCTGCGGGGAGATTTGCTCGACCCCAGGATTTCCCCAGATTCTTCTCTCTCCTCTCTTTGCAAACTTGACAAACCTGCCAAAGGACTGACCATTAGTGTTTCCGGAGCGACAGGTCTCGTGATCTTGCCTTGTTCTTGTCCAACTCGCACATCACGTCTCACTCCCATCTCCAACCCCTACCTCTGCGCCTTACGCCCTACGCCCTTCCCCTCACCTCGGTCCGCTCGGCATGGAGACACACGACACGCGGTCCACGAATGCGGGCGTGATAAAGCGAATCCGTCAAGCATGCGCCAATTGCAGGTTAGTAAATGTCATGCAGTGATACTATTGCATACTGACATGTGCCCAGACGACGCAAGGTCAAGTGCTCCGGTGAGCGCCCGGTGTGCACCCACTGCCGGCAGAGCCGACGGAGCTGCGTCTATGAGCCTTACTCTGTCACGGCTGGTGAGACCGGGCATACAGTGCCAAGGGTTTCTAGTACTACGATAAGTGTATGTTTGAATGGATATGTGAGGTTTTGATGCTGATTATGTGGTAGAGTCAATTGTTGGAGCGTATCTCGTCGCTAGAGTCGGCGTTGAGTAGGCTCAGTCAAGGCAACTTTGACGCTCATGTGTAAGGATGCCTGACACTCTCTTATGTGTTGGATTTAACTCGAAGCCATTTAATTTCTTCTTGAGAGTATCTACTGACTCTATCCTCAGCCAGTCATCACCGTCTTCGGCGTTCAGCTCGACGCCTCGACGCATGCCATCACTGCATCACAACCAAGATCAACCAGACTTGAATCTTGACTCGATAGTGCAAAATTCCGCCCTAAATACCTTGTAAGATAACCACCTGCACAGTGACATCAGTGACTGACGGGACTAGCTCATTTGATGGACTCCCACCTCCAGAAGTCATCCAATCCCTCGTGGACACCTACTTTGCCCGCGTCCACAACCAACCATACTCATTCTTCCACCGCACGTCTTTCTACGCGAGCCTGTCAACAATGTCAGTTCCGAGATGTCTGCTGTTTGCTGTGCTTGCGTATGCTGTGAGGTTCTCGGATCAGCCTTATTTCGTGGGCAAGGTTCAGCAGGCTTCGGATGCGTATTCTCGGCAGTCGTGGTTGTGCGTCATAGAGGATCATTTGAGTGTTGATAATAACCTCGACTTGTCTGTTATTCAGACTGTTACTCTACTGGCAATCGTTGATTACACAGGTACGTCTCATCCCCCACAACACCATGACCTTGGCTGATGATATCCCAGCTGCAAGAATCAGCTCAGGCTGGCTACGTCTCGGCCTAGCGATCCGTCTATCCCAAGACGTCGACCTCATGTCCGAGCCCTCATTCTTTCTCCCTCCAACAGAACGTGAAGAACGAAGAAGAACCTTCTGGTCCATCTATCTTGTCGACAAGTTAATATCTTGCGCCCGTTCAAGACCCGCAGCAGTCGGCGACGACGACTGTACTCTTCACCTCCCCTGCAACGAAGACGTGTTTCAAGATAGAGGTGAAGATGGCGAGAACGTCCCTACGCTGCGTCAGGTTCTCAGCTGGGATGTTCCTCTTGCGAATCCTCCGAGTCCGTTTGGTCTTGCTGTTGTGGCTACATCAATCTTTGGACGATGCACGAAATACGCCCATGGGAGAAGTGCAGGTGAAATGCTCACACCGTTGGATCCCCAATCCGACTTTGCCTTGACGAATGCTTCACTGCTACTTCTCGAATCCTACCTCAAGAACCACGACCAACCGATTCTAGATCTCGTTCAAAACGGACCTCGAGCAGATACCAACATTGACGAAAAACAAGTCGGCCACCTCGTCTTCTCCCACGTTCTCTTCCATCTCTGCTACTGTCTCCTAAACCACCCATTCCTAATCCGTCTCCGCCTGCGTCCAATAGCAGCACGAGTTCCAAAAAGCTTCACATCCAACGCGTTCCATGCAGCACAAGAAAACGCGAGAAAACTCACGGATCTGCTCTTGGCGGGAACTACTGGTGTTGTACCGATGGAGTCTTCATTCTACACGTACTGTGCTTCCATCGCGGCGGGGATTCATTCTCTGGCTTTTGGGGCTCAGCACCAGGGTGTTGATGTTGATCAGTATGATAGCCAGAGGTATTATCAGAAGTGCATAGACGTGTTGGAGAGACTGGGTGTTTTGTGGCCGATGGTTCCCAACATGGTTTGTTCCCCTTTCTCATCTATCAACTCGAATACTGACTTTTCCAGTTGACCAAACTTCGAGAATTCGACGCACACTCCGAGTCCTACGCCCACCTCTTCAACGCAGCGTGTCTCGCCGACGAACTGGACGGCATAGCAGAAAACACACTCTGGTCACTAGTTGACTATGGAATGCTGGCCAGGGAAGTGCCTGGAAACTCTCCTGCACATGTGTCATTCTTGTCGAATCTGCCGTCGCCGAGTAAATGGATTCCAGGTGGCGACTACATGGCTACGTCGCCGACGAGCGAGGCGAGGAATCAGTTACTTTTCGTAGGGTCTCAGGAACCGTTGACTCGTTTATAAGGAGGTTTATGAAGCCGGGGAGGTAAATAGCATGCCTGCTCTGATACAACATAACAGCACATCAGTGATTATAACACAGCGGGAGTTTGATATATGATATATACTTGCTCGCTCTCAATTGTAGATCATAAATCGAACTCCCGCTGCGTTATAATCGCTGATGTGTTGGTATGTTGTGTTATTGTAACCGTCCCTCAACCTCATGTTGGTTGCCTCTCGTTCTTGGCATTCGACCTAGAGATGGTGCCTTTTATTCATCTCAGAAGAAGCTTTGTTAAGGCCATCACGGCTTCATCTCTTCACTATTATAAACCTTACTGGATAGCTATCATGTTGTTGAAGCTTGGGTATAGCATTAGTCGTGTTATGGCTGTTATTTCCAACGGGCTGCTCGGAGCCCTTTGACCAAGACCAGATACCTAATCTAGCTTAGCACTTTTCATTTATCCATTTTCTGCAGGTAAACCCCTATTTCCTACGACGTCATTGCCATGTAACCCCGATCGTTGTTCTCCGGCCTCGGACCGTGAAGCGGGCCCTTTGATCGAGCCGGACCGACAGCTTCGGACCAATGAAGCATCACAGACGGATACGACAAGATAGCGCTCATCGAATTCAGGATTAAGAAATCGTAGAAATTGGGGCTGGAATAGAGACGGTTGAACGCTGTTGATAGCTTCACCAGTTCATACGCGGTTCTTGAAACTGTGGTGAGTTGACTCTATTTACATACCTCGGGAGACCACGTACGGACCGCATCCACGGACCGCACACTTTCCGAGAGTTTTATAATGTGGACAATCTTACAGTTCCCGAGGTTAACATCGTGGGAGTCTCGGATTATTATTGTATATATACTCATAAATCAGCATTTCTATTGAGCTACATACTCACTAATCACCGTCACAAACGCCTCTGTTTCAACCACAACAATGGCCGGCATTCCCTTCTCAGACCCTCTCTGGCTGACCAGGGGCGAAAGCCCTTATTACGGCGAATCTCACAGGCGCTTGCAGAAGGAAGTGCGGGCGTATGTCGATGAGCATATCGCGCCTTTCTGTGATGAATGGGAGAGAAAAGGCGCTGTGCCCCAAGAGGTAATCCAGCCTCTTCTCATTCCAATCTCAACTTACTCATCTCTTTCAGGTCCAACAACGACATGCAAAGCTTGGATACACGGCTGTGGCTGCCTACCCAGTAGCATTCGATCAGCTACAAGGCCAGAGACTCCCTGGTGACATTCCTCCTCACGAATGGGACGCGTTTCACGACCTCATCGTGATTGATGAGCTGGCGAGGTGCGGATACCTTGGAATCGTGTGGGCTCTTGGATGCGGCAACTCTATCGGTCTTCCACCCGTCATCCAGTTCGGAAATACAGAGCAAAAGAGACGATTCCTTCCTGATGTTCTCTCCGGAAAGATAAGATTCTGTCTGGCCGTCACAGAACCAGACGGTAAGTCCTTGACATTTGGTGACAGCAATAGCTAACACTCAGTAGCTGGTTCTGATGTTGCTGGAATTACAACTACGGCTGAACGAAGAGGAGATAAGTACATTGTCAACGGCGCAAAGAAGTGGATTACCAACGGCATCTTTGCAGATTACTGTACTGCAGCTGTCAGAACTGGAGGAGATGGTACTTTTGGTATCTCAGCGTTGATCGTTCCTCTCAAGGCTCCTGGTGTCACCTGCAAGAAGATTGAGAATTCTGGTGTCGAGGCAAGCGGTGAGTATACTACACATCTCCTTGTATCGCATCTCTAACGGGCAACAGGGTCTACTTATATCGAGTTTGACAATGTCGAGGTCCCCGTGTCCAACCTTCTAGGCGAGGAGAACAAGGGCTTCCCCATCATCATGAACAGTGAGTACCTCTACCACAATTCCGACTCTCACACTGACCATGCAGACTTCAACCACGAACGTCTCTGGCTCGCCTGCACCGCCCTCCGCATGGCCCGCGTGTGTCTCCACGACGCCTACAAACACGCCCTCAACCGCGAAACATTTGGAAAACCCCTAATCCAAAACCAAGTCATCCGCGCCAAATTCAGCACCATGGCGCGTCACATTGAATCCACGCACTCCTGGATGGAGCAGCTCGTCTACATCTCCAAGACAAACCCCAACGCAAAGCTTGGCGGTCAGTTCGCAAACCTGAAAGTACTGGCGGGTCAGACGCTGGAAAAGGTGAATAGGGAGAGTCAGCAGGTTATGGGCGGGCTTGGATATTCCAAGAATGGGAGGGGGGCCAGGATTGAGCAGATTAGTCGCGATGTTAGGGTCATGGTTGTTGGGGGTGGGAGTGAGGAGATTTTGACTGATTTGGCTCTTAACCAGGAGGTCAAGGCCGAAAAGTCGAAGCTGTAGTTGAGATGTCTATTGTAACAATCCTTGTTATACCTCCATGTATCTACATAGCTATATACTGTACTTCGTATTCGAATCATCTTCGGACTTCAAGCCAATCACCCCCCGCATAAAAAAGCAAACCTATGTAAGACGAGGCTGGGCGTGCGCACCTAGTGAGCACTAAGCCACTCGCTATCTCACGCGAATGAGACACGCAATAATCAGCCATCTAGCGGTCGTACTACTGCTACAGGCCTCTAATTAGCTCTCTGGCATATTGCAGACCCGCAGCTGTGCGACATGCCTTGTCCGAAAATTTGTTTAAAATGCTCATCTCACCGTTCTTGCCCAACTCAACATCACCACCTCCGCTATCGCGACAACATGGAGGACTTCAATCAGGGCTCAGTGCCCGTCAACCTCATCAAGGGCTCGTTTTTACTACTCGGCGCGTGTATTCCTACCGCGTTCATCATGCTCGCGACTCCAAAGTCAGGCATCAACTCGACACCGCGCTACGTCTGGCCCGTCGTCGTGGTCGCGATCGGCAAGCGACTCTTCCAGATGATAGCAGACACGGGCACGAGCTTTGTCATCAACGGCGTCATAATGGGTTGGGTCGTGCTCGTCTTGATCCAGTGCTGCAATGTTCTGCTCATTAGGAAGCTTGACTCTGATGAGTTGGTCAAAAGCAACATTTTTCGACTTTCTGATGGGTTTCTCGACAAGTTTTATCTCACGATGCGTCTCTTGTTTAATCTGCGAAATGTTGGGAATCAGTGGGAGGTAAAACGCCTCCACAAGTTTCCGCGCTACTACAAAGGGCCAAAGCCGAGTCGCAGCGCGTACATCACACGGCAGGTCCTCATCATGGCATGGCAGTATCTCCTCCTCGACATCATCTACATGTCCTCATTGGAGACACCACCAGAAGATGCCCAGAGACTCTTTGGTCCTGGTACAGAGTTCAACTACCTCAATGCCACTGCTGAGCAATGGGGAGGACGTGTCGCTGTTGGTCCTGTGGCAGGCCTTGCACCGGCTCGAGTGTCCATTGACATTCCCTACCGAGGCTTCTCTATTCTTTCCGTCCTCCTTGGAATCACCTCTACTGATCAGTGGCCGCCATTATTTGGAAGCATGTGGGATGCATACACCATCCGCGGCTTCTGGAAGTAAGACCCCCCTCACATGTGATGTGCACCAACTCACAGGATGACAGCACCTTTTGGCATCAGGACTGCCTATGGCCTATGAAATCACTCAGCAATTATATATGTCGAGACCTGCTAGGTCTTCCACGGCCTTCATTCATCGAGCGCTACCTGAATATTCTCATCGTGTTCTTAGCCTCTGGCGCCATGCACCTCACCATCGACCTGTTTTCCTACAAGCCCCCATCCAAGGCACCTACGCTTGCCTTTTTCGGCTCCATGGCTGTAGCAATCATGTTGGAAGACGCAGTTCAACATATATGCCGTCGGATCACTGGTGTTGACACGAGGAAGAAGGATGTCAAGGTCCCCTTGTGGCATAGACTTGTGGGCTACCTTTGGGTTACGACCTGGATGACTCTGACGGCTCCTTGGTATCTAGCACATGCTGCTCAGCTACCGGCAGAGACAAAGTGGCTTGTTCCGTTTAGTCTGGTGAGTCAGATTGGACTCCCGGCAGCAGGTGCCTTGCTGGGTGTGAGCGGCTTGATCTTGAAGTATGCTATCGGGGGTGAGGTTTAGGTACATGAGAGGAAGTCTTGGGCTGTCAGGGGCGGATATGTTATAGACACTCGAGTAGAAGTCTAGGCAAAGTGGTTAAAATGGCGACGGGCAGATGACTGCGATGGATGGTGATCAAAACAGGCACACAAGAACGAGCAGGGAGTTCAGGAACATGAGCATACAATTGATTTGTTACATCTACCGTCTTTCCCCCTAATCTTGGATGCCTCTAGTGCTGAGACGCAAAGGCTGCAGCATAAACATCCATATCCGCGATGAATCCATTCGTCCGCGTAGGTTCCCAGCCAAGAAGCTGCCTTGCCCGATCAGACGATCCCCTCATAGTCGTACTCATAGCCTCCGCGAAGAGGTTATCTCCTGATCCAATCAACTCAAAATTCCCCTTGAACCTCCAAACTCCAGCCAGAGCGTCAAAGATGCCTTGCATGCTCTCTTGGCTGGTGACTAGATCAAAGACCGGGTACGTAGATCCGCCGTTGATAAGAGACAATTTTTCAATTGCGCATTTGAATCCCATGGCAACATCGTCGACATGAACAAGTCCAGGCTTGGAGTCGGCTCGCAGAGGAATCTGGATGGTATTCGGATTCCCGCTCCGAGCGGCCTGTAGGAGAGGGAGAACGAAAGGCGTCCAGATGGTGCTCTCGCGACCGTAGATCAAGGCTGGACGGACGATGGCGACGTCGAGGATGTCTGAAGCAGCCAAGATGGAGTTCTCCAAATCTGTACGCCAGGCGACCAGAGCTGGCGGGCGGATGGTCGCGCTCTGTCCAGCAACATCGAGGTCATTGACTGGTTCCTCGCTGGAACCATGAACCCATGTTCCTGAGCAGTAGATAAATCCAAGCTTGGGACCAGTGTGTAGTCCAGAAGCTTTGTACTTGCTGAAGCGTTCTTGACCGATCTGTTGAACATCGTTGAGAAATTTTGCCGAGTCCTGGTTAGCCCCAGCGACATCGACGACAACATCGATGTGATGCTCTCGGATAGCGCTCAGATAAGGCTCTGGCTCTCCAACCGGGTTGGAGCAAATAACGGGAATGACTTCAGCTGCAGCGAGAGACTGAGCTTTGGCTTCGTTGCGAGCAACACCGTAGACTCTGTGTTGGCCGCTGCGGACAAGCACGTCGGCGAGTCTCTTGCCAAGATAGCCTGTGGCGCCGAGAATGAGAACCTTGGGCATTTTGAAACTGGGAGTTTTGATGGAGGGAGTTGAGTTGTTGGAGTGAGCTTGTGAAGCTTATAGAGCTGAAAATGGTAGAAGATTGGGAATATAAGCGTCAATGATGATGATGAATTGACACGTTCGGGGTGTGTTACTTATACTTGATTCAAAGACGATGTGATCCATTTCCTGGGTCGGAAATATCTACAATGTCCTTGACAAGATCGAATAACTCCGGTATCCAAATCTTGATCCGATTCTCTACCTACAAAGTCTCGTCTTCTATAAACATCTTGACTGCTCTGCGCAAGTCAAAACAGGCGATGGATCGAAAAGGTCCAATCAGAATCTCGAGAATACGAGGTCGCGTTAGCCAACTGGTGAGAAGGCCGGTGTTTCCGGACATAGTGGCGAAGGCTGCGGAGATAGCCAAGGTTTGTGCTTATCCCGATGCCAGTCTGCGGCATCACGGCAGGGTAATGATGATAATCGGGTCAATCGGCAATGGGACCTGGCATTTCTTTGCGAAAATTCACTCTTGGGGTTTGGAACATGGGGTTTGTGTATTAGTCGATGATCCTGGCAGTATCGAGCAGTAAGCACCAAAACTGCTTCCAAAGGGCGTCGGGTCAATATCACAAGTCCACCAGAAAATATTGATCACCCTCTTCCTGGGTGTCTCATTTGTCTCTACTTGGCAGCGGTGGTTTCTCCATCATCCCTCTCTCCAACTACTGTAGCAGCTTCTTCAAGTCATCCCTCTCCTTCAACTCCTCCATCAAATCTGCAAAATCCGTGATACCTTTATTGCTCATCTCCTCAAAAAAGGGTATCTGCCCCCTCAACCAGCCTCCCTCCTGTCCCGCCTCAGGAATAGCCATGCCTCCCTCCCGAATTGTAACCATGGGCACAAACGTCACCATCGTCAACCGCTTCTTCTCGTCCTCTTGACTCCACTCCTTCTTTTCAACCGGCGCAGTTATCTTCAACGCCTCATACCACGCCGCTTCAATTTGGGCTCCTAGTTCATCAAAAGCACCCCTTGGCCGGGTGGCAGAGGTTCGCACGATACCGATGATGCGGTTGGATGTAGCTGCGTGAGGCTTGCCGGCCAAGAAGTAGTTGCCGACACTGGAGTTTTCCTGGTAGAATTGCACGTGAACGAAGAACGAGGGTGTAGTGAAGGTCTTGCAGTGCAGGTCAGTGATGGAGGCAGCAATTGACTGTCGCTGCTCCTGATCGAGAGGATATGAGTGATAGATTTGGTAATAGGGCATCTTGTCAGACAATCAAGGTTCTTCCTTTGTTGGGTGATTAAAATGCTCAAACAACTGGGCAAAGTTTGCAGTTTGCAGGCTTTGTAGTTCAGATTGGAGTCATTAGGGCGTTGTTGACAACCGAGGTCACAAGGTGAGGCGGGGTTTGAATGCCGTGAATAGTAATCATCTTATGCTTGGCTTGCAGAGCGGGGAAGAAGTCCGCATCAGTGACTTGATGTCCAAAGATTCGGTTTGGTCACACGGCTACAGTATTGCCCAGAAGAAATCGAGCCTTCATGGAGTCACGAGAGAGGTATCAGCTGCCATGGTTCAAGCATCTGCACAAAGTCTCAAGGAGCGAGCAAGTTCATCATAGTCATATTATACCATCAACAGTCCTGGTCTTGGTGACGCTTCATCTTAGAACTTCTCAACATATGGCCGAATATCGACCTCGTGCGTAAAAGCAGATCGATGCTGGGTATGAAGATACCAATAGGTCTCGGCAATCTAATAACAGTCAGTCTCAGCCTCTCTCACAGATAAGAAATACGTACCGCCTCTGGCTTAATCTTGCCATCCTCAGCACCATCGTTAACCTGCCAATCCTTTGTGCGAGGAATATCAATAACACCATCGATAACCGCATGAGCTACATGGATTCCCTGAGGATGGAACTCCCGAGCCAGGGACTGGCCTAGAGCTCGCAGAGCCCACTTTCCAGCGGCGAAGGAACCGAACTGAGCTGAGCCCTTGACCGAGGCGGTTGCTCCCGTGATGATCAGGGTTGGGGGATACTCAGAGTCAGGAACAGACTTTTGGAGGAGAGGCAGTGTAGCTTGGGCAAAGTGGAAGAATGCCCGCCTTTGAAGTGTCAGCTCAGTACCTCCAGCTTGTTGAGATTCACATACACGCTCCCATTGAGGCTAGCATCAATATCCTCAACATTCAACTCCAAGAAAGGCTTCCTGGCAAAACCACTGTTGACATTGAAAACAGCAGCAGCAAGTCGACTTCCAGGAAGCTCCTTGTCAATCGACGCAAGGGCATTCTTGAGGTTCGTGGGATCGGCAACGTCGGCTGTGATACCAATCGCCTGGCCACCCGCCTTCTTGATGTCCGCAACAGCTTCTTCGTAGCTCTCGGGTCGACGGGCGAGAAGCACGACGGGGTACTTTTGAGCGAATCTCAACGCCGTAGCGCGACCTCAAAGCGATAAGCGGGGATGTTTGGGTGGAGTGGGGATGATCAGCTTACCGGTTCCAGGGCCGACTCCGGCGACAAGGGCGTAGAAAGACTTGGAGGCCATAGTGATTGTGATGATACTAGATCTGATAGTAGATGAAGTTGTTAATTAAGTATCAAAACGCTTTGCGGGGAAGACAATCATCTTATAGCTATGCTGGTCTTTGTCAAGATGGTCTAATACTTATCAGCCTGACGTCATCTGCTTATAAATGTCGGCGAGTTGTTAATTGCGCGGAAATGTGACGTGATGCACCGAAGACAGTCGGCGACATGTCTAATCATCACATATATCGCCATGGACTTTTAGGATTACGGGGAATTCTCCGGTCGGTCCGTTCTAGACTTTCGGATGTGTTCTCCGAACTCGGGATCATGTGAGAATATCTGGGTGGGTATTGACCATTGGTTGTGTTTGTACATAGGTCACAGTCTGTGTAGATGCAAACTTGGGCATTAACAACGTGTCAGTGAGCAAACGGTTTCTATTTCAAGGCAGATACACTGGAAAGATGGGACACAAAATATCACGGGGCCAGCTTGTACCCCAGAACACCAGTCACACCAAAACGTGTTGAGTGACGGTTTCACAGACTCGGCTCTTGTTTTTATATCACTATTCGTCCCTTTCAATCACTGTCATATTTAGAGTATCTCTCGACACAATACAATGTCGATTATGTTGCTTTCTGACGCATGACCTTTGATTCACTGATAAAAACGTTCATCTCTAATCATACAACAAGCAGTAGTGAGTCAGATGAAAATACATCATCAGCATCTCGACTCTTGACTGAATCACAATATCAAAACAAGTATAAAATCATCTCGTTTCTCCCAACCTTGGTCGCATCTTTCTCTCCGTAATCAAACGAAATCCTACCATCGACAATAAAATCCCAACTAACCATCTCAGCCTCGAAAAAACCAAAGCTCCTCGAACTTGAACAAAACTCATCCTCAAAACCACACACCGCCACCATGTGTGTCATCTTCTGGCGCGAGCAGGTGTGCCGACGGTGCATGAAGACCCTCCACAAGACAGAGACGAATCGGAACAAGTGCAAGAAGTTTCTGGAGGGCAAGGGATGTTTCAGTGACGAGTATTCCAACTGCGACTGGGTTGAGGGACCTGACTGCCCGACGTGCGGGCCACAGCTGGAGGAGGAGGAGAGAAAGAAGAAGAAGCAGAAGAAGTAGTGGAAGGAGAATGATATGCTGCTGAGGAAGGGGATATTGTCTACGGGCAGCTGAGTAAAATGGGTTGATGTAATCGTAATGAATTGACTGGATTCCAAACCTGATGTCCCAGCTGGCTTATATCCGCTGCCGCCCTCGAGAATACAGACTGTAAATTCCATACACACGTTTCTGAACACATGGCGAATAATAAGTGCACAACACAGTTAGCACCAGGCCCATTGCATTAGCATAACGACATCTCTAATTCTATCATCGCTTTTCCTCATCAATCGCTTTTCCCCATCATCCCACACCTCAACGCCTCATCACAACATTTACTCCTTGACCAAAACGGCCCTGTACCTAACCTTGCCCTCCTTCAGATCATGCAGAGCTGACTCAATACCCTCCTCGTTCAAAGGATATGTCATGATTGTGGGCTTAATGTTCTTGCGGGCAGCAAACTCGAGGAGCTTGCGGGTGCTGTCGCGAGAGCCGACCAGGGAGCCCTGAACGCGGATTCCCTTGAGGGAGAACTGGGTCAGGGGGACTGGTGTGGTCTCCAGGCTGGCTGTGAGGGGGTAGATGATGCCATCCGTGTCCACAAGAGGAACCAGGCTGCAGTTGTTAGTGATTGTTTTTCGTGATTGAAAAAGGTATACATACCTGGCGTAGTCAACGTTTGCGCTGCCGCACAGGAGCAGGTGCTTGACAGGCTTGAAATCAGCTGGAGCCTCATCTCCAGACTTGAAAACATGGTACTCGGCAGCACCATACTCCATAGCCTCCTCCCTCTTTGACTCGGAGCTCGACAGGACGACAACCTGGCATCCCATAGCAGCGGCAATCTTGATGGCCAGATGGCCAAGACCTCCGATGCCCATCACGGCCACACGGTCGTCGCAGCGAGCGCCATACTTGGTGAGAACAGTCCAGACGGTCGAGCCGGCGCACATAAGAGGGGCAGCGTCGACTGAGTCGTAGCCATCGGGGATGGGAACAACACACTTGGCGTCCCAGATGGCGCCGTAGCTGAAGGATCCATTGTCGGTGTCGGCAAAGCCATAGATCTTCCTCTCTCTGCAGTACTGGTCCAGATCTATACTCAAGTCAGTGTGTTGATCCTTCATATTGAGGTATAGGCTCACCTCTGCAGCAGTTATCGCAGCTACCGCAAATCTCATGCGTATACCCAAATCCAACTCTATCCCCAACCTTGACGCTGTTGACACCAGAACCAACCTCACGAACAACACCAATTCCCTCGTGGCCTAGCGCAATACCACTCGGCTGGTAGAGCTTATCCGTTCCACAGACGCCAGAGTGCGTCGTCTCGATAAAGACCTCGTGAGGCTGAAGATCGCGCTCAACGCTGTCGGAAAAGATCTTTCCCTCAGGAGAACCTCGGAAGACGTTGAACTTAAGAGACATTGTTGCTTTTGTTTGTAGTATATTCTTTACTGGATGTTTTACTCTCAAAGACTTTGAAAACGGCCACGAGTTTATATAAGGGGTAAAACTCTTATCTTCCCCCTGACGTAACCCAGCACCCACATCAGTCGATCAACAAGGATACAGCATAATTTGTCATCTCAGATTTAGAAACACTCGAAGCACCTTCGAATCTTCCCTGAGCGGATCCCCGTTCAGTGTAAATGTGGAAACTCGGGGGGTGGCGCCCCATATGCCTCGGCACGGCTTTTGATTCCTTGAAACAAACTCAGCGCCGGTCAAGAGACCAATGAGATGAAGCGCATGGATCTCATCTGGCATGTTAGTGCCGGGTCCCCGAACGAGCCGGACGCGGCGCTCAATCCGGATGGGTTAGGTCGTCCGGGTCGAAACGGATTTGAGGCGACAAGTCTGTTGGGGGACCTGAATTTGCAACCGCTTGTTTTTTTTTGCCCCGTAGCATTGCATTTGCCTTAATACACGTGGTATCTGACTCGCGGGTGTTGCGGCTTTGACGGAAAGTCGCCAGTCATCCCGAAATAGGAAGCGGATCCGGTCTTGAGATTGAATCGCCTGATTCAGCGCATTGTGTTGCCTCAAATGATCGACCTGACTAGCATGTTCCATCAGTTGGTTGACTTACACGTTGCCTGGGTTACTCTGCCTCCGGTCAATGCGAAGTAGCCAACCACGACGCTAGCATCCGCCCTGAATATTGAGAGAAGGAGGATAATTAGCATAGCACAAGAGAATTGATTGGAGCATAAAACTGAAGTAGAATTAGATTCTACACCAAAGAAAGTCATTGGTTCCGGGTGGGCAACCATCACTCAGGTATTAGGTTTTGGAGAATCCATCGCAATGAAGGTAACGAATAAGAACCAGATTTTTCCAAATACGTACAGAAAAAATGATTGAACAAAGTGATATATGATATCACATTGGTCTATTCACGGCTTGTCTTGATCTGTCTGAGTTTCAATCTCTGATTTCACTTCAGTTAAGAACCAAGCCCTCGGACTCCATCACTTTTGATAGAGTCGCCATGTTTATGATTTCTCAGTGCACTACTCCCCAATACACAGTCTTGTAAGCTATTTGCTTCTGCCAGGTTCATCATTCCAACTCCCTTGAACCAATTCTAGGTTTAGTTGACAGTGTAAGTGTTCGCCAGTCACAGCGGCCAGGATGTGATGAGAACAGCCAGGTAGAGAATTTCTGGACTTATTAAAAGTAATACAAAGCCAATTATTCTCCCGACTTGAAGTAAGCAATACTAAAACCCCCGAAAGTGCGGTTCTCGTATTCTTCGTAATATCGTTATCCATAGCCACAGCAGGTCTTGGCCATTCATATTACCGCTTCGGGAAATTGATCGACTCAGCCATCCAACACTGCCTCTCATGTTGACGTACTTTGATGAGGCAGCTTGTAAACTACAATCTGGCCCAAATAGGTAATTTTATTTCAATTGCGCAGCTAGCTAGATAGTAGTCTGTGGAACACACCGTGAAAGTGTTGTCTCCGAGAAGATATAAAGGTACGTTGACATACACGAAATTAACCAAACATCTCAACACATTCCATTCACTCACTCATTCTGATCCCAAAATACACCATGTTTTTATATCTTCATCTTCAGAATTTACTGCTGGCTCTCTTCCTTGGCATCAAGGTCGTATTGGCCACGCCAAATTTCAACCCACAGATTCTGGCCGACACCAACCGTGACGGCATCATCAGCCAGCTTGACGCTGCAAACAAACACATCTGGACTTCCAACCGCGGCGCGATATTCCTCCCCAACATAGGGGATCAGCAGCATCGTTGTCCAGGTGTCGATCTTGTGAAGCAGCCTCTCAACAACTTTGAACTGGCCGCCTGTAATGACGCATCTGGAGACCGTCTCCTCACCCCTGAATACGCAGCTCCTCTCAAGACTCTTCCGCTGAAGAACTTGAGCCAGAATGCTATCGGTTCTATCTACACTTCTCCCAAGTCCGCCCTTGGTCGTGTTCGGATTTTCTGGCAGAGCCAAGATTCATCAGAATGGTCCTTGGTCGATCCCCAAATCGCCTTCAACGCGACAAGTCTTGCAGCAGGCCTCACTTTGGCCATCGACGGGCGAGAATTGGTGACTGATTCTTCGATTTGGGATGGACTTGTAAATATCACATTCAGCGTAACTGACGGGAACGCGACCGCAAGCGATACTGTGGCTATGAAACAGGCCCCCGTGCTAATCCATCATCACTTACAAGCCCCAGAAGTGGTCCTCAGCACTGATGGAAACGTCACCACTTCTACCTGGCAGACCGGCTTCATCGACTCCATCCAAAACGCCCTCAACAGTCTCGATCAAAACATTCCCTTGGTGCTATTCAACGAGACAGACGACATCTGGGCCCAAGACTTTCTCGAACCCGGATACGCAAGCATGCCTGGTCCCAACGGACCAATCTCCATCCGCATACTCCTACGTTCCGCTCAATCAGGACGCACCGCAGGACGCCAAGTCTTTTCTCTTCTACGGGGTCCTGGAATTGGAGGCTTTCAGCCAGGCCTTGGTTCAGGCTTTGGTCACGAGGAGATCAATTCTGGAGGCAACTTTGAGACCATCCCACCATACACCTCAAGATCAGGAGTCGAGTATAAGAGCGGACGAGTCATCACAGGCAAGCACTTTGACAAATATCCAGCAGAGTCGATGATCAAGTTTCTCGAGGCTCAGGGTGTTCAGAAGCCATTGATTCTCGAGACTGGGTGGCTTGCTGTTGGACACGTTGACGAAATGGTTCAATTCGTTCCGTACGACAACGAACTTGGCTTTACCATTGCCATAGTGGATACCATTTCGGCCTTCAACCTCTTGGAGAAGGCTTGGAAAGGTGGCCATGGTGATGTAAACGTCATCAGCTACGACGGGGACATGACACCAGACAACGAAGCTATCTTTATCGATCCAGAGGTCCTGAATCTCACGATCAAAGACTTACTCAGCGACAAGGACTTTATCTCCATTAACGACTACGCACAGCGCTTCATCAACGACACCCTCGACCTCCTCCTTGAAGAAGTTCCCCTGTCCGGGTCGGATATCCTCCGTGTCCCCACGCTCTGGACAGATGTCACATATCCCTGGCCCATCACCCCAGATGGCCATCCTCTACGTCTCAACAGAGCTCCACCAGGAGAACGCCAGGTCAAGTCCTTCTTTCCACAGTCTATCAATGGGTTGGTCCTCGGACATGACTACCTGACGCCCAAACCGTGGGGTCCTGTAATCAACGGTCGGGATATTCTCGAGGAGGCTATCGCGGATGTGTATGCCAGGGCCAACATGACGGTATGGCTGATCGATGATTACATGTCTCATCACGTTCGAGGTGGAGAGGTTCACTGTGGGACAAACACTTTGAGGGAGAAGGATGTTGCATGGTGGGAGTAAAATGCACCAATGTCGAGCCGTACCTTATCGGTCGACTATATCGGAGAGCGTCGCATGGCATTATAGGCAGCATAGAAGTTTTGGTGTATCTTTATTACTGAACTCATCCACACTCCTTAATTTAATTCTCTTCTCAGCTTCGCACCGGCATATCCCCTTACCACACCAGACCCTTGACCTGCTCAATCTTCTTCACATTAATGTTCTTCCACATAATGACCGAAAATATCGTGATGGAGTACAAGCAAGTAGCGGCGATCAGCATCAAACGCTGCGTATCACCGTAAGCCTTGTTAATGGCGTCGCGAGTAGGAGATCCCCAAGGGTAGGAGGACTGCACGGTGAGATCACCATAGATGCTGGCGAACTCTCCCATGGCATCGGCTGGGAGGTACTTTGTGAGCTTGGCAGGGAAGATGCCAGTCCACATAGCAGCTGCGATAGCAAGGCCAATAGCACCACCGACGGAGGAGATCATACGCTCGACAGCCAGGATAGCAGGAATATCCTGGTGTTTAGAGACAGCCATGACTGTCATCTGTTCGCAGATGACAAGGATACCACCACCAAAGGCGATAAAAATTTGACACATGACGATGTAACCAATGTGAGAGTCGGGCTGACGGAAGTGAATCATGAGACCGACACCGAGAATGGTGAGGGGAACTCCGAAGTAGAGAGCCTGCCACTTGAGACGCCCATTGATACGGATGATGACTCCCATGCAGAGGGCACAGAAGCAAGAGCCGACGGTATAAATGTTGGTGATGTAGCTGGCGTGGGCGATAGACTCGCGGAAGACCACAATCAGGAATGAGTAGAAATAACTATCCCAGATGTACCAAGCGCAGTAGATGCTCGCCACCATAGTAAAGGTGAAGAAGACGGTTCGGTTGTTGATAAGGTACCATGGGATAAAGGTGGTGGGGGCGAAGCACCTCTCCCAGGCGGCAAAGGCGATGACCAAAAGTCCACCAAAAATCAAGAAACAGATGATCAGGGGAGACTTCCAAGTGTTGGATTGGTAAGAGTACAGCGAGAAAGCCAGAAGGAACAGCGACAGTCCGGTGATGATGAGCAATAATCCAACGACGTCGAATTCCTTGAGGTAGTAGACCACGGACTGGGAAAAAGTGCGGTTGCTGGGCTCACGCTTCACCAGACCCTGCTTGACGGCCTGGCTCTGGTAGTACCAGAAGAGACCGCACAGAGGGAGAGTGACGACGGGGTAGACAATGGCCCAGAGACCGAGACCCCAACGGAATCCGATGTGCTCGTATGCGTGCTGAGCAGCAGGACCGTACGCCCAGACAGTAGCGAGATACGGCGATGAGGCAAAGGCAATCATGAAAGCTCGGCTCTTAAGCGACGAAGTATCGGCGATAAAGATAGTCGTCGTAAAGTCGATGCCCGTGTATCCCACGCCGTAAAAGACTTGGGCAGCCGCATAGGTCCTGACGTTGTTGCAGCCAGCCATCATGATGATGCCGATGGTGACGATGAAGATCATGATACTAAAGGACTGAGGTCGGCCCCAAAGGTTCATTAGCTTGGCGTAAGGAAGGATGATGAGACCCGAGACCAGGTTGGACACAATGGATGTGGTGGCCGTGAGGGAATGTGACTGGAAGCTACTGGTGACGAATGGGGTCAGGGTGCTGATGATACCAGACGAAAAGGCCTGGATGAAGGAGATGAGCCAGATACTACAAATACACATTAGCAACGGTATGGATCAGATCAGAGACAAATTGTAGACTTACAGAAGATAGGCAATGATCAAGTGCTTCCTCGTCCAGACCTGAGTCATGGCTCGAACAGCCTGGACACCCTGATCAAGCTCGCCATCAGACTTTTCCTGCTCAAAGTCCGCAGCAAGCGTCTCCTTGTCCTTAGCAGCAGCTTCATCGTCATTGCTGACACGAGTCGGCTCCTCGACGACAGGAGCCTCTTTGATGGGGTTGCGGAAGGCGTTGAACCTCATTGTGTTGACGGAGTAGATGCGATGGTGATGGACGATCAGATAAGATGAGACAAAAGGTATGCATTATATATCAATCAGTATCCCACTCGGACAGGTCAAGCTTTGCCAGCCCTGTCGGGTACTCTACACCATCCCCTGCTCAACACAAAGCTCTAATCTGACAGTAAACGCATCCCATTGGGCCCAGAACGAGCCGATCGTCTAATCCGGGTATACCGTCCGCACGATGCGTGACATCTCCACGAGCGAGAACTTTTTCTTGTCCGAAAATGAGTCTCGATGCTCCATCCAAGCGGTTAAGACGGCAATGTCCAGGTCCACCGTTCAGTGCCAAGTGGAGATGTGAGAGTAATTTGGTCTGAAACGGGCATGGCTGATTGATCTTATCAGATGATCAGCAAGGACAAGAAAGCAGTTCGTCCCAATCGACCGGTCTGGGAGCTTGGACGGGAGGGGCTTCGGAGCTTTCGCAACCTTGCCGCAGTTCCGTGATCAAGATGAATGTCAACGGGTTGCCTTCTTGTTAAGAGTCTAGAATTCAGGCAAAAGTTGTCAACGATGAAGTCTTCCATCATGTACACCTAGACAAGATCGTGATCAGCTCACCATCAATGCCCAAAGAAGCATGTCACTAGCTCGCAAAACATTCTTCCGGACCCTCCGAGCGATTCCCTCGCGTCCACAACGTGGGGGAACCCTCCGAAATACCTCCATACCATCACCAAGGGTACGATTACTACGCGTCGAGTCTCGGTGGGCTACCTCCTCGACTTGGCAGCCCTATGGGCTGGGCGCCTGCAGACTGGGTTCTCACGCGTCAAGCGAGACCCGCCAGGCAGGGAGCTCCTAGTCATGTTTCCGGGAATAAGATTCAGAACGAGCCATCGTCGCCCGCGCCGGGTGCAGATTATTAACTATTGGCGTTAAGGCTCGCTTTGTCTGGGTCCCAGAATCCGTGGCATCCCACATCCCGTTGGGAGAAGGCATGGTTGTTCAGGAGTTACGTTACATCGTGGGATGGACAAGGTGCTTCCAAAATCCGAGTGTTGTCAAGAAGGATCTTCCAAATCTTGAGAATTTCCAAGAGCAAAGGGCAATCAGATGCATGACGATGAAGCATAGAAGAGAGACGGGAGTTTTCAAGATTCCTCCCTGGGGACGTGGAAGGATGTTCAGGCATGGATCAACCATCGCCCTTCATCAAGGCTCCAATAGAAGCGGGTCAGTGACTCTCCTCGGGTAGTGGGCAACCAGGGCATGGCAGCGCCGACATTCATCGGGATCTACTCGTCTAGCGTATTGAACTGCGAATGCTTACGCAGAGATGACTTATTAGACATACGTTAAGGGCCCAGGCCATGGATGTCTTGAAGAGTAAGCCCAAGACAAAAACTCTGAGCAACTCGATCCGCAACTTCAGTGCGGCCTAAACAACCAAGCCACCGCTACAGGATCTTGTTTATATGGCTATATCACCCAAGGAAATCCTGATACATTAAAAAAGTCTACAAGTACATTCTTTTTGCATCTTGTGGTCTTTGCAGAACTCGCCCGCCAGCAGGTCCGTCGAAAAATCGGATGGCTGTCTCGCATTCAAGCACCACAGCCAAGTCAATAACTAGAATCAAGAATTGAAACTTGATAGGGCTAGGATCGTTGAAAGACTCCTGCTTTAAGCTCTTTTATGACGATTGTGCATCTCCTTTTGGCATATGATTCCAACAAAGGCGGCAAGGTGAAAGAAGACCCGGTGACCTTGCCATCGTCATTAGGCCGTTTATTTAGACTGCCACATTTCACATCAAACTATACATCAGATCTCTTTTTCAATCTTTGATGTGTTCTGAAACCAAAAGTTGGGCCGATGTCAAGATGGATGCCTTGAGGTGTTTCGATCCAAGAGATCCCTCAACACTCGACTGAGGCCTCATCACATCCTTCATTCAGCCAGTGTGAAACCTTTTGTCGCTTTATTTGAACAGATGAGCAATGTTTATTAGCGATCTTAGACATTCACTATACCGCGATCGCGTCAATCCGATGCCGTTGGCCCTTCGCCAGGAGGGGGATTCAATTCAACAGATCTTAAGAGTGGAAGAAACAAGATGGCTCTATAGTTTCAGGCCAGATTCTTAGATATTCCGTCAGTAGGTAAAACCCTTCGTAATTGCGAGGAACTCTGAGGCGTGATGATCTTCATTCTTGTCAACACGCCTGTCTCAACCCAGGTCACGCGTGACAGAAATAAGGCTTTCAGAGGAGCCAGGCCATGAGTATGTATGTTGTTGACTTTTTATACGGCTTTTAATTCTTGATGCCTGTATACATGTCAGCTTGTGTTGGGATATAACACCGCAAAGGTTCTCCTTCCAGGACACTGGGCATCGAATCACAAAGATTAACATCTGCCGCAGATATCCATATCATCAAACACCCAAACCGCTTACAGCCAGCCAAATTCCATCTCCATCGTCTTCATTTGGCCGGTCTTCTCTTATCTGCGGCTAGGAGCTAGAACAATAGCCATCTCATAAGTTGGCGTGACCTCCAGCCAGCCTAGCCAGGACAGGCGTCAGGTCAGTCGCCTCTATTTTTATGAGAGACAATGACTGGCCCTGAAACTTGTTTTTTGCATGATTCTCCCAGACACCAAAGCCCCAAAGATCACCCGGTGAATGAGGTGGTGTGGCGGGACGTCTTCCTCGAGCCTTTGAAGTCAATTGTATCACAGTCAGCTCGCAGACGATCACTCTGCAGTTTTCATGTTCACTATATCAATATTTGAGAATAGATACTTATTCCAACCGCTGCCCACCCAATCCTACATATCGTTGCTCAATTCCCCTCCGCCTGCAAAGTCTCCCTCTTCGAAACACTCTTTGGATCAAAATAAGGCCTCTCCCCAACTCCAACAACCCTATTCCCAAACCGATCACCCAGCCCATCATAGTCAAAAGTCGCAGAGTGAAACACACTCCGGTTATCCCAAATCGCAATATCGTTCGGGTTCTCCCACCGCAGCCGCACCTGAATCGAGTGGTCCTTTGCCACGAGATCATAGAACCACTTGAGGAGGTTCTCGCTCTCTTCAGCTGTCACGTCGTTGATGTGTCCCACGTGTGCGCCGATGGGAAAGACGCTCTTCCAGCCTGTTACGGGGTTTGTTCGTACGACGGGGTGGATTGCGCGGAGTTCGCGGCCGACGTTGTCGGGAGATCCGCGTGGTTTGTCGTACAGTTCGAAGCCGGAGCGCTCAGCAACTTTAGCAAAGTTAGGCTGCTCAAAGGTCGCGGTTAGACTCTCAAGGAACTTCTGATACGCCGGGCTAAGGTGGTCGTAGACGTCGTAGCCAGAAGCCCAGAGCGTATCACCGCCAGTCTTGGGCAGCTCAACAAGCCTCAAGCTCGTGTAATCAGCAGGAGCAGGCTCGAATGCAATATCGGAGTGCCAAATCTCATTGTTTCGCTTGGTGACGACAACACCGTTGTCTTGCGTCTTGCGGTAGAACTTGGCATGTTGCTTAGAGCTGATGGTGCTGACCTCGAGGTCATCGCCACCAAGCTCACGCTCCGAATTGAGCAGTGGGTGGATGTGCAGTGTCGAACTCGCCGGACGACCCGTCAACTCTCCCAGGCGGAGGATAAGCTTCTTCTGAAGATCATTTGTGAGGTTATTCTGAGCGCGGAAGAAGACGACGCCGCGTTGAGAGACTGCGATGTGTTAGACAGCGATTCACACTATTCACTGAGAAAGAACTCACTTGTGATTGCGAGGTCACGGATTAACTCATCCGAGTTAGGAGCTTCAAGCCATTCAACCAAGTTCGCCTTGGGAAACTCGCGTCCAATGGCAGGAGTCACATCAAAGTGCTCAACATCCTTAAGTGCACCCGAGAGCTTCAACGGCTCACGGCTCTGACTCTTGGAGTGAACAGGAATGTCGGTTTCAACAGCAGAAGGCGCCATATTGCGTATGCAGTCAAAGAAGTTTAATTGCTAGAGCTGATGCTTCTCTTCCTGGGATATCGTAGTCTTCTTATACACAAAACAGATCATCTCAACGGGCGGGGAAACAAACCTGCCAAGCTCTCGGCATGACCACCAATAACCCTCGGATTTCGGTCTCTCCACGACATGATTCGCTCATCACGACGATTGTTTCCTCATAGCGACACTCGCATGCAGCATGTCGTGCTCCAATTGGAGTCATGTTAACTCGATCCCCTCAGAACCTCCAGCAGAATGCCCTCGGCCAAGCAGATCGCGCCATCGGCGTCGAATGCGAATGGCAGATTCGCCTTCTGACAAAGCAGAAAAGTGACTGCTACGGACAATCGGAAACACCATCAACTCCGAATGGAATAGCCAATTATCGCCGATTGACGAGAGCCAAGTTGAGAGGTTGCAGACACAGGTGTCATGATAGCGTGCGCGACATGGGCGATGCCTATAACGCAACCAGGACGGATGGCAACTCCTACAAAATGCAAGAGGTGATAAGCTCAAGGGTCAAATGCACTGATGTTAAGTACATGAGATACGAAAGGAGCAAAAATCCCAGGGTCTCTCTCAGCCAACTGCAAACAAGCCTCAGTCAACGGGAGTCGGATATCGTGTGCCAGACAAGCCTCAGTAATTAATCAGACGCACAACTTAGGAACCGGATTAACACCGTTGTCCGAAAGATTCCTTCTTATCTATTGCATTCTTAATTCCGCACTTTGGCATAAAAGACATGAAGCAATCCATCCTGACAAGCACGTGCTAACGATCGTCAACACCAAACTCATTCATCCACCAATGCAAACTCCCTTCACAATCAATTCATACGGGCAAAACACAATCAGGAAGGTAGATTGATATGCATATCATCCACCCCACGCAATGCGACACTGCACACGGCGAAGAGTCATAGTTCCGTCCGCGCGGGATCTGCACCCTCTCCGCTGCCGTCTTACCCAAGCTCGCCATCGACTTGCCATCTGACGTAACTCGTATCACTTCACACAATTCACAAATCAGGACAGGCAGTATTCTTGTGCTCGTTATGTCATCATTTAGCTATGCTGCTATGCTCTTGTGCCGACCAGGGCCAGGACAGACGTGTAAACACTATACACAGGCATGATATAAACTGACAAACATTCCAATCGACTCTCCATGCAGAACAACGAACTGGATAGGGGGTATTGACATGATATCGCCGGACAACTTCTAAAGGCGACGTGAAACCAGAAAACAAATCCACTCAAAGGCATGAGCCGCAAACCCCCATCGCATAGACCCCTCATAAACACCGCTCAATGCCCGTAAAATGACAGAATTAGATAATGGTAAATCGTAGATGGTATAAAGCAGGCGCGCAATTAGTGCTGCTTGGTCTCGGCGTTGGAGATGGCAGCGTCGACAGCCTCCTGCAAGTCGAGATGGAAGTAAGGTCGGTTGAGACCCTGCACAGCGACCAGGCGCGAGTGCGAAGGGTCCCTTGACGCGCCCTTCTCCGACGACTGGCTGTTGATGGAATCGTCAACAGCCTCAATGTCCTGGCGGACAGGGGAGATCTTGGCCTTCTCGTCATAAGCAGCAGCAGTGGCAGCGCTGTCGGAACCACCAAGATCAGCAATGCTGAAGATGGCCTTCCACTGGCCAGCACCATCCGATTCGCGGGGAGTTCGGAAGCCAAAGCCAGCAGCCGCCAGGGCGCGCTTGGTCCACCGGTTCTCAATGTTGGCAAAGTGCCAGTCAACAATCTCAGGGGCAGCAAACTTGTCAAGCTGGTTGCGCACATCAATCAGAGACTGGATAGAAGTGACATCGACGTTGTTAACGGTGGAGAAGTCAAAGATAACAGCCTTGAGGATAGGTCGCTCATCGTTGGTCTCAAGCTTGATGTTGCGGGGCTCGCCATCGTTCCAAGGGCGGTCACCCAGTCGACCCAGGAGAGCGGGGTTGGTCCTGCGGCACTCGGCAAAGATGGTCTCGGTGAGGTGGTTGAGGTATCGCGAGGCGTTGGGGTAGTTGAAGCCCTCGGCGAAGCGGTAGATAAAGACACCGGGATAGGGGCTGTGGACAATGACGTTGGGGTTGGAACCGTCGGCGTGGTCGAGGGGAAGGAATCCAGCTCGGAGAGAGCTGTCGCTCTCGTCAACAGCGACCTCCTTGGCAATGGATCCGGGGCTTGAGGTTCCGTTGCTGACATTGGCCTTCATGGTTCGGATGCGGACAACACCGAGGAAGCGGCCACGGGTCTGGAAGAGACGGAAGATGACAACAGCGAAGGAGATCGAGACGGTGGTGTAGATGCCATTCTCAATGGTAGAGAAGACAGTGACCAAGACACCAGCGAAGAAGATGATGACCTCAATGGGGGAGACGCGCCAGAACTGGTACACAACCTTGGGAGGAGTGATAACATCTCCGACGGCGTGAATGATGACACCAGCGAGGGCCGCGTTAGGGATGTACCAGAAGAGAGCAGTGAGGGCGTAGAGAGCCAGGAGGACAACGATAGCAGTAATGACACCAGCGAAAGGAGTGCGAACACCAGCCTTGGACTTGATGGCAGTACGAGAGAAGGAACCAGTAGCGGGGTAGGCGCCGAGGAAGGGGGCGAGCAGGTTGGTGACACCAATAGCGACAAGCTCCTGCGAGGGGTCGATGACGTAGTTGTTGATTCGGCCAAAGGACTTGGAGATGGAGATGTGCTCAATCAGGACGACGATGACGGCAGCGGGCAACTCAGAAGCAAAGGCCTTGATGATGCGGGTGTTGATCTCGGGGACGGCAGCGTGGGTGAAACCTGGGGAGCTGAAGTTAGTCACAAGGGTCTCCGGCACGTGGTGCAGATATATGCAGGGACTCACCGCTAGGAACATCTCCAACAACGCTGACTCTGGGCTTATCCCTGTGGTGGATGTTCATGCCAGCGCTAATAGCGACGTACAGCAGGATGACAAAGGCGGTTCGCAGAGTCGAGATGAAGAAGTAGAGCTTGGCACGCTGGGGCTGCTTCTTGGCGAGGAACGAGCAAAGACCACGGATGCCGTAGAGCATGACGAGAGAGCTCAGACCGAGGGCAGCGTCCAGCTTAGTCTTGGGAAGAGCCTTGAGAGTATCAATGATGACTCGGTAAGGAGCGGCACGGGTGTTGACACCCTTGATGCCCATAAGCTTGGAAACCTGGCCGGCAATAATGTTGATGGCAGAGCCTGTCATGAAGGCGCAGATGGAGGGCAGGGGAATGACCTCGACGATCCAGCCAATTCGGGCAAGGCCGAGGAACGTGACAATGGAACCAACAATGACAGCAAGAGCTGAAGCAACAATGTGGCCCTCAACATCAGGGATCACATCCTTGGCATGAAGAACAATGTTGCCCGTGACCTGAGACATGACAGCGACGGGCTGAAAAACAATGGTCAGCTGGGCTTATTTGCAGGGTGCGGGGAGCATGATTGACTTACTCCGATGGTGATATCCTTGGAGGTAGCAAAGAACCAATAGATGAGGACACCCATAAAAGAAGAGTACAAGCCATACTGAACGGGGAGTTGGGCAAGCTGGGCGTAAGCCATGGACTGGGGGACGACAACAGCGCCCACAGTGACACCTATCGGGGAGTCGAGGTTAGCGATGGATGATTCTCCCCGAGCGGCTAAACTACTCACCAGCAATGAAGTCACCAAGGAACCAGACCCAGTTGTATTTGTGAATCCATGACAGGAAGGGGAACAGGCTCCAGAAATACTGGGCAATGCCATGAGCAGTGGGAGTGATCTCGCTCAGGAACTCGCCAACGGTAGGCTCATACTCGACGTAAGGGTCGGCATTGGAGATGGACGGAGCCTTCTCCTCGGGCTCGTGATGGTCGGCGCCGATGAATTTTTCCAGGATGGACCTGTTGGGCTTGGCGGAGGACGTCATGGTTGACAACACAATGCCAATTGAGGAGACAAAAAGGACAATTGCTGAAAATAAGAGGTCAAGTCTCCAAGAACGGGGAGATGATGAGGTGGATTAGCAACGGCGGAGCGTGGCTATTTGAGTCGAAGGACGTCGTGGAGCCGGATGCAGGCGATTCGGACTATCGCTCGGTCGGTCGGGCTGTGGCACTAACACCTAGCACCTGGGCTGTCGCCAAGATGGGACAAGAGTCGGAGGGGGGGATGGGATGGGGCTAGTGACCGCCAATCCAAAAGCAACGGTCGACAGGAGGGTAGGACTCAAGAGTCGTGTAAGGGGATACGAGCGTTGCTGAGACTCGACCCGATGTGATGGAGGATGAGAGGATGAGAGGTTGTTGGATGCTCGAGAAGAGAGGCGAGGACGGGGTATAAATTTAAGTTTGATCGAGAGCTGGCCACCGACAGCGGCGATCCGGATGGAGTCGATGAAAGAGTCGAGTCGAGCGAGCGAGCGAGCATGGTTGCTGGTTGATGCTTGCTCGAGGCCACTCCCTCCCTAGCGGTGGACCCTTCTCCGTCCCATCCTCTCCATCAGCTCTTTTTTGGGAGACGCCCACGGACGTTTCGATACCATGCCCATCTTGCGTATTATTCTGACGAAATGGTCAGAGCTGTGCGTAGTGCACACCCGTTCAGCGCGCAGATGTCTGATGACCAGGGATCGACGAACACCAGGGCCTGGGGAGCGACATGGCTTGTGACGGCCCATGTCCACAAGCGACATGCTGCAGGCGCCTCCAAATTGTATCCTGTACCGCGTGTCCCAAGTACCGGCTCATGTGTCTCCTCGGAGCATCGCGCGGTGTGTGGCTGGACGCTTCCTCGCACACCCCCAGCTCTTCTTTCAAACGGCCTCGTCGACTTCGGGAAGCCTGGTCGCGGAGAGGGCGGGAAGACGTGGGGAGTTGGGCGCAAGCCGGTCCTCTGCAAATTCGACCGGCCAGATTGCGTGCTGGCCAGGATCTGAGCATGTCATTGTTCGGCTCCGCCAAAAACCCACCCACATTCGCGTTGCCTCCGTGGGGCGGATGATGAAGCTGAACGCGGCTGTTTTTTTTGTAGATGGAATCTCCCCGAGAGGATCAGCGACACGGATTTTGGGTCGCCCGTGGTATCTGTAGAACCGCGATCGCAGTCTGTCATCTTCAGCACTCTCAAGACCTCATTCAGTCCTCGACAAAACTGACCAGCAAACTCTTCTCCCCGTAGGCAAACTCGACAAACAACGGATCCTTGCTAGACCACCCGCACGACGATATCGTCCCCGATTGCGCCATCGGCACCAAACCAATGGCAGATGGGGAAGCCTTTTGAAGCGGGACGCTTTGGCCCGTTTCGGTTTGGTGGGGGCGGGCCTAGATGAAGCCGCGTCGTGGGAGTTTTTTTCTGTGACGAGCCAAAGACGAAAAGCTGATTTGCCGCGCGGTGAAATCATTGGATCGAATTGGACCATGAACAAAAGATTTATCAGAGAAAAACATCACCGTACATGTGCGCCTCCATTTTGATGATGACATGAGATTGAGGGGGCGACAGGCCGAGGGCAGGGGAGACAGGGCAGGCACGGGGAGCGCGGGGAGTTCAGGTAGTAGCTTCCTCCCTGGCCGCGTGCATCTTGGTTTCCCCGAAAGTTCTTTCTTCTCTGCATCGTTCCTTCTTTTCTCGGGGAGATTGTTTTGTCAGCGACGGAAGGTTACAAAGTCGGTGACGGAAGGCGTCACGCATTGGGTAGGTAGTGAAAATTTGGCCCTCATGCCCGCTGTAATTACTTCCAGCAACTCCATCTTCCATCCTCTAATAACCAAATTCCACCATGACCACAACTCCCATCTACATTGCCTCATCACGGGCCATAATCCAACTCCCCGTGCAATCTGATGCCTTCCTCTTGAGGTCCCTGTAGCTGGTGTTTCGGCCCCACTTCCCCCGGGACCATGCACCACCGCTGCCACCAACACAACACCAACCCTGCGATCGATACTCCCGCCAGAATGTCACCATCCATACACCCCCTACTGTCACGGAAGCTGTACCGAAACCGTGGCGAACAAAATCTCTCATCACCAGTTTTCTGGGTTATGGAGTCCAGATTTGGCGGGCACGTTCCGCCGGCTCGTCGCCCTGCCCGACAGTCCACAGCAATGATTTGGTGTCAACCCTCGCGATGACTCTTGTTTGACCACAATGGCACCATACAATGCAACTTGGGAAACGCAATGGGCTCACCCTTGTTTCCCATTGGAAACTTCCACTCCCTGGATCAGCCATGTGCGTCGGATGCTACGCCCCATCATCCATTCGCCAGAAGACGCAACCCCCTGGACAAGCGTGGAGGATCCCTTGAGTGAGACTTTGTGAGTGCACACCCAAATTAGTCTTGGCATCTAGCTTCCCAAGGCTGAGGTCACGGTCACGATTCGAGTCTAGATCCCAATAAACTACGGTTACTTTGCAGGAAAAAGCATGTCGACTCGACAGCTCTCAACGTCGAGTTGCCGATCTTCCATCTTGTCGATCCAGACCGAAATGGACGCTGTATCCAGCGCGCTGGGAATTGTCCGTCCATGGCCCAGACTCGCATTCGATGTTCCGGCGTGGGACAATTGCTCGGGCCCCATCACACTAGATCTGACGCAATGGACCCTGATGCATTGCTCTATCGTAGTGTGTCGCGCCTCGACTCTTTCTGATCCTTTGCAGGCACACGGATCACCAACCTGGGTCGACCATGACCGTCTTTCACGCCAAAAAGGGATTCTCTGATGAGACCGCGTTGTCCGCCCCGTCATCATCACGGGCCATCGCCTCTCAGCTTGGAACGTCGGCCTTTCCCCGTCTTTTGCGGTTACGAGATCGAAATAGGATCGGTACCCTACTGTAGCTAGGACACTGGTCGACGCGGTCAGCCCGGAGCACGTCATGAAGAAGTTCGTCTCATCCCCACCCGCGCTGAACTCTCGTTGGCACACATGCTGGGAGCAACCTCGTTCATGAGCTCCCCTTTCATGCTTCTGCAGGTTTGATGGGGCTGACAGGCCGCCCATGCTCCGGGTCGTCGGACGAGCGCCGATGGTCCAGCTTGGCTGTGGGAAATGACTTGATCTAGAAGGCCCGTAAGCTAGGCAGCTCAAGCTGCCAAGCGAGCGATGTAAGCATGCTTCACTACCTCCATCTGCTCCCGTCTTGTCCCCCCACGGCCAAGACATACTCCGGCACAAGTTCCCGTCATGGCAACGGTTTGGGCGTCCTGGGCATCGCGATAATGCCTTGGCAGATGTGATGACAAACTCGGTGTGAAGCCATTGGCTTGTGACGGTCGCAAATGTCGATCCTCACATGACGAGACTTTTGGAGTCGTTGACGAATATGCGACAGCTCGGCGATGAACCAACAATCGCACATTGCAATCCGAGCCCTGCGGTGACTGATTCCCTGCTCGCTTCCCTCGCCAAAGAGACAACTCCTGGTTTGCTTTTGTCGCTTTTGAGAAGGAGGGAGGGTAGGGGCGGAACCTGGTGCAGACGGCACCTAGATCTACCCTTGTCGCCTCCAGAACCAAGAGATTTAGTGATGGTGTGGTGCCGGGGAGTCTGCATTTGGTGGCGTCGTGGACCTGGAGTCCCGGCGCCAGTTCAGTTCCGGCATCCCTCCTCTTGGCTCGCCTCTCTTTGGTTCGCCTTGGAGCGCTCGAGGTTCGCAGCTCAGATGTACTTGGTACTCGTTCCCCTGCCGAGGCCCACGTACCCCCCCTCCACGCGTTAGCTGCTCGGCGACGCAGGTAACCGTTGTCTTTACCGGGAATGCGGTAATCACCGAAGCCACCAGCTGCACGCGAGCACGTCTTCCCCTTGTTGTGAATCAAGCGGCTCTGTGTGGCTCACTCCCGTCTTTGCAGCGTCTTGGCAGCACACCTTTCTCGGCATCACGGCACACAACCCTGCGAGGCGACTGCACGACTGTCGAGATATTGGTGCTAATACGTGGGATTTGCTGCTTCAACTTCCAGCTTGGTGACAATCGGCTCCACCGAGTATGGTCTTAGAATCCCAGAGGCTTGCAAACTTTCCTTCACATCAATTAGCTCAGGTTCCCATTGGATGCGAATAGCGTCGGCATCGCGAGCTGGACTCTCCACTTGCCACTATTGGTTGTCTTTCCGCTGCATCGAGGCATGCTATCGACCGGCGGCGAGGTTCGCGACCCGGCATGGCTCATCGGAGCCTTGTTGAGTTCGAAAAAAGAGCAATCGTGTCTCGTCTAGACAATTGCGTCGACAGCCACGGCGATGGTGAAAGACGGGCAGACAACCAGAATTGCCGCGATACCGAGATGATGTCGATCTGATCAACAATCACCGGCTGAATGTCATCGATAAACCGGATGAAGGCCCGCAGCAATCAGGAAAGGTCGACGAGAGAGCCATCGCGTGCTGCACGCGTGATGGGGATCGGCTTTGCCTGTGATTTTACCTCATAAGCAGTGTTCATTAAGCTTATTCAGACCCACATACGCTATCCCCAGCATTATCTGACATTCCTGTTGCCCTGGTCGTTCGATCTGGCTGCCTCCGAGTCGCGTGGTGTTGGTTGTCGTGGGTCGACGTCGGCGCAATACTGGAGTGAAGTTGAAAAAAGGACAATTCACGCAGCGGCTCAAGCTGCGTCGAAAAGCCCCAAGGGCTCTGATTTGATCGGATCGGGCCGGGGCATTTTCCAGTGTCCATTTTACTGGGATTTCTCGGGGAGTTCATGTTTTCTCGGGGAGTTGGTGAGGGCACCTTTCGGGGAGTTGGGTGGGGATGGGCAGATGATCACCAAGTTGGCGTCGCCGATTCAGCTGCACGGGGGATGAGTGAAAATTGTGGCAAAAGAGTACTGCAAGTTGGCTTGTAACGGTCCAAAGGGTGTGAACTTTTTGGTCTGGCCCGGACGAGGCGTTTGTGGTGTCTGAGGGTGACGATACGCCACCAAGACGTCGAAGAGCATCAAGATCATCACGGCAGTTGGGCAGCCGAGGTAGCCTGCAGGGAGGGATTCCTGTAGTCGGAGATGGCCAGTTCTACTAACTCTAGCTTGGATCTTGAGGTGATTTACACTGCACCTATTTTTCAGCTCAACTTAGCTTTGCACCCGAGGCTGCATAATTAAACTTGATTCTTGTTTCTCCTAGAAAAAGCAATAAAGGCTGGTTGATCATGTCTGATATGGCAAGATGCGATCACGACATACGGGCTAGAGGATAGAGTACGCAGCTGATGCCCAAACACTCTTTCAGGCGGCAATGGATCATCTTTGTTGTCAAACTGAGGCATCACGGCCATGTTCTAGGGTAGCTTGGTGAGTGTGCGCAAGAACAGATGACATGGAATCCAGCCCACTTCGACATTCGTCGACTGGAGGAAGGTCTGTGCTTGATAGCAATGGACGTCTGGTTTGCTTGGTATTACTTAGGGATTGGCCTTTGCTGGCTGTGTTTATGCCTCGAGCCCCTTATCCTACAGCTTCTCTTTCTCCCAATTTGCCTTGAGGGGTTTACCCTGCCCCCGAGAGGCATCTCCCTTGCCGGGTTATCAGATATGCCAGAAGCGGTTATTCCCACTTATTCCGACCAGGCATGGACGAATATGGTTCAGTTGCATCTGGGTTCGTCATGAGAGTTTGGTCCATCCGAGTTCTTTATCCAAAGCTTAATAAACACGCAAGGCCATGTTGAAAAGAGGTATTTGCCTGGAATCTGCACATAGAACAGCCGGGCAAACTGTGAGAGTTTTTGGCCATTTCACTGCTCTTCTGCCCCCTTACTCGTCTGCTTGTTCACCATGTGCACGGCCTTACTATCCAACAAAAACCTAGAACAGCACCACTCCGGCCCACTCGACGCATGGACTTGCAAACCTGAAGGCATCATGGAGTTGTATCACCATTGACTCATCCATGGCCATTATCGGAGGTGTTTCGTAAACTCGTAAGCAAAAATCTTCCCAATTGACTCACTTCTCCGCACAAAGGCGTCACCTTGGTGGTATCCGACGTTTAGCCTTGCCGCGGATATGCCCGGTTCTTCACTATCTGGCTGTGCCTCTTCAACTTCAACTGAGACATTATCATCATGACTGAATACGTCCAAGTCTACTCTACAGTCCCTAAGGGGCTGTTGAAGCTTCTTGACGATAACCTCCCCTATTCACTTCCTCTACTTCGACGGATACAGTTTACCAAGTTTGAAGGCGGGTTGACAAAGACTGCTAGAATTATCCTTGTCTCGGAACATGGCGACCTCGAGGGTGAGTCGCCACCTCTGAGGTTCTCGGCTGCGTATCTCGATATTGGAGGTGGCCCGGATACGCAGATGTGGGTATACTCGACAGTTGAGAAACCCGGTGACCGAGACACGAAGGAAACTATCATCTATGAGAGACAACTCGCAAGATTGGTAGACGAAGCCATCGGAATCGCCAAAGAATACAACAAGGCACTTGCATATCCTGGTGCAGTTCTGCTAGGAACCATCCACGACACAACACGTGCCCTCCTCGCAAAGACGGGACGAGTTGAGGCACGTGAAACAGGAGCCTACGACAAGTGGCTCTTCCAATATCAAGACATTCCCAACGATGAAACCAAGTTACCAGAAGGAATGAACTGGGGAACTGCCAACAAGGATGATTGTGCAGTTGTCGTTTCCAGGACAAATATCCCACGGACAGTGTAAGTTGGGTTTATGATAGGTCAGAGCAGAGTTAACTTGAATATAGCGAGGTTTTGAGCCGGATGCCGAGCTTGGTGATCAAACTTGACGACGGAACACCTATATCATGGGCATTCCTGGGTGCGTGACAACTTCAGAACTCTCAACAAACATCTAACGAATTAGGTTTCGATGGTTCATTGGTCAGCCTTCACTGCGAGGTAACCACCCAAACAGTCCAACAAGCAACATCCAACTAATCAATGTCTCCAGGAAGGCTATCGTCGCCGCGGTCTAGCCAAGACCCTCGCCGCAAAGCTGTTTCGCGAAAAGTCGCGTGCTTTTGCTGACGATGGATGGTGCTCTGCCGATGTGGCACCTGATAATGATGGAAGTAGGGGGATGTGTAAGAGGTTGAACGGGAAGCCTTACTGGAGGATTTCATGGTGAGTATTTAGTTTCGTATGACTAGTTTGTACAGGAACTGACTATGGTAGGGTGTTGTTGTATGTTGGGGAGAAGCCACCAGAGAAGTTGAATGGTGTGAAGAAGTGAGGGCGTCTGGGGTTAGCATAGAAGGAATCTATTTCTTAGAAATGCTTATAGAAATTTCTACCTGTTGTTGATGAATGACATAGCCAACTTGGGGCAAGAAACTGGCTTATCTTCAAGGATGCTCACTAGCTCCTTGTTTACGAATTGTGAGGTAGTGATGAATCTCCCAGAGCCAATTTTGGAGAGTTACTCAGTTTAGATGTAGAACTTTAAGGGCACCTATATCAACCAACAACATTGATAACGGTCAAGATTTTTCCAACACCTTGACACATACCTATGTCGACGGCGTTTCACCTCTAACTTGATTTAGCCCTGGCAGCTATTCTTGAAGACCAAGGGCACGAGTTGGAAAATGTCGCGGGTAATATTCAGCAGTTTGCCGCTGAATCTCTACGAGATCCAACCACTCAGTGACTGGGGAAAATTGTTTCAGAGGATAGAAATTCCATCATTGACCGAGTTGGATTTCCTCTCAAGATCCAGACATGTATGTATAAGGTGCTCGTTCTCGTCAACCTCATCCTCAGCCACGAATAGTAGATCAACTGGGTTGCCCCTAGGGGCTAAAGGACAAGACCGAGGGGTCCCGAGGAGTTATGCTACGACATGTGTCATATAATGTGACATGTTTGGCCAGTGATGTAGTAGGCTACCACAACTAACAAGTTCCATCCTTTACAAATATCATCTCAACCTCTCCCATAGAGGATTAAGGCCCGCGTCCTATTTTTCTAGATACCAAATGCTCGTTACTGAAGATGGCACGTAGGTAATAGAAGACATAGTGGGTTCTTTGCGCTAGCATACCTTGCCATTTCGACAAAAACCGCCAGGAACTCTTGTCGCGGGATACCTGAGGTAGTTTTAAACATCACTGATAGGGAGTAACTCTAAACCTCCCTAGTGAGAGGACATAACGGGCTCTGAAGGGCTCACAGAGTGCCTCTCTCACGTGAGACGGTCCAGCAGAAGAGTTGTTGATGGGAACGCTCTCTGTCTACATCAAAGGAGAAGCTAATGAGCTAAGAGCAACATGGGGCGCGGTTATACCCTTTGAGACGCTAAATATAACTAATTATTGATTAGAATGGAGGCTACCCATGCAGGCAGTGGCCCGAGTGTAGGGTTGACAGGTTCATGATGGGACAGCACCAAGAGGCCCAAGATGGGATTAGAAACAAGTCGCACGAAATATAGGACCCTTTATTGTTATATCGTTCTGCTCTCGGCCCACATCTACCGACAACAAGTCTTAGCTGTCAAATACAATGTCTGCCCCTACCGAACGCCTTGCGACAAGCCCAGTAGCGAGCTATGCACCTCAGCACCACACTCAGCTCCGCTGCTCAAAATCACGAGTCCAATCGACTGAGCCGCAGGTGGCAGCACCATATTTATCCGGTCGGAAACACTACCGAACAGCCAAGACACTCCCTGAGCGGACGGAAAATTCGTGGGGCTATCCCCTCTAATTTGCGATGGCCCGATGGGACGGCAGGGGATCAACCACGCGCTGTTTCAGGCCTGTTTCTTGTGCCCCGGCCAAGTCAATGCGAGAACCCGGAGAATTTCATGATTGACCATGTTTCGCTGTCAATAGTACTGGTTGTTATGGGGAAACAAGTCTTGTATGAAAAGGGGCGCGTTTCCACGTTGGACCCTCTTGTTTCTTCAGTGCGATTTTCTCATTCCTACCTAACAAACTAAATCCTTTCGTTTTATTTCCACAAAAAACCTTCCATTCATTTTCATCATGGTTGCTTTCTCTTTTCTTTTCGCAGGGTTGACCCTTGCTACTGGCGCTTTGTCTGCTCCGGGTGCGATTCCGTTGTCTAAGAGAGCTGGAACTCCAAGCAGCACCGGAACCCACGATGGGTGAGCAACCAACGAGTTGATGTTGGAGGTGTATTAACAGGTTCTAGATTCTACTACTCTTGGTGGACCGATGGCGGAGCTGATGCGACATACACCAACGGTCCCGGCGGCGAATACACTGTCAAGTGGTCGGATGGAGGTAACTTGGTCGGCGGCAAGGGATACAACCCCGGTGGTCGACGGTAAGTCTTTAACTCCCACCTATCGAGTCCCCCTAACACATCTAGAACCGTCGAGTACTCGGGAACCTACAGCCCCGAGGGTAACAGCTACCTCGCGCTGTACGGCTGGACCAAGAATCCCCTGATCGAGTACTACGTCGTTGAGTCGTTCGGCACGTACAACCCCTCCAGCGGCGGCGAGAAGAAGGGCGAAGTTACTAGCGACGGCGCAACCTATGATATCTACGTCAGCACCCGAACCAATGCGCCGTCCATCGAGGGTACCCAGACCTTCCAGCAGTACTGGTCCGTCCGCCGGGAGAAGCGCGTCGGCGGAACCATCACCACCGGTAACCACTTTGACGCGTGGGCCGAGGCTGGTCTGAAGCTTGGATCGTTTGACTACATGATCATGGCTACCGAGGGATACTTCAGCAGCGGCTCTGCCACGATTACTGTCGGTGGATCAGCTTCTTCGGGCGATGACAGCACTGGTAGCAACGAGGAGACTGAGACTGAGCCTGTCGCGAGCGCACCCGCTGCCAGCGCACCTGCTCAGAGCCAGCCTGCTGCTACCCAGCCTGCCCAAAGTGAGCCTGTTCAGAGTGAGCCTGCTGAGAGCGAGGCTTCGCCGGTGACACAGCAGCCCGGCTCCGGCTCCGGCTCCGGCTCTGATTCTGGTTCCGACTCTGGTTCCGACTCTGGCTCTGGCTCTGGAGCAAACGTAAGTCCCACTTCAACATCTCTCAACTCACCAACTCACATTCTCATAGTGCGCTCCCCAATGGGGCCAATGCGGCGGCCAGAGCTGGACCGGCGCAACCTGCTGCCAGTCGGGAACCTGCACCGAGCACAATCCATGGTACTCCCAGTGCCTCTAAACAGTCCCTGCCAGGTGTAGCGATGTCAACCTCCTGACACCGACAAAAAGAAAACACCAACCAAGCCTAAGAACAGGCAAAAACAAACTCCGGTACAGGGAATCGAACCCTGGGCTCCGCGGTGCTATTCCCTCAGGTTATGAGAGCGCGAAATGTTAGCCACTACACCATACCGGATTGTTGGTGTTGGTTGGTGTTGGGGGACTCTCTTGACAACCAAGAGCGCCAGACAGAGCGATTTGGCAATATTCCATGTAAATATACAAACTGTAACCATGTAAATAAATAAGATAAGAGGAATAGTAGCAATTTCTCTATTTTACATCTCGTACAATGTTTGAAGAACTGGAAATTACGTGCGTCAGAATCCAGCCCTGCTCGTTGCTTCGACCGTGCCGAAAGAAAAGTGGATCAACACCGGAGGGTCAGCTCCGGTCGGATCGGGGGTCTACGGAGTACTCACGGCAGTCATTGAAGCCGACAACGGATTAGCAATGTGCTTTTCCAAGCTCCCGAGTCTAGTTCTAGGCACGTTACTTGCACAAGTTTAAGGGAAATAGCTGGAATCGGGAAAATGTGAATCGCGAGCTTATCATCAAGGAGAGGACTTGTTCATGCAAACCACTTGAGTCGTTGTCTGGATGCAAGATTTCTCGGTCACTATGGATCCGTGGGGTGACAGAGATATGGTTGTGGTCGAATCGACGGTCTGCGTTGCTGCCTTCTTCTTACAGCCCATTTGTCTTGGCTTGTTCAATCTCGATCACCATCCGTCTTGTCTGACGTCAATGACAGTGATGAAAGGATGACGACCTGACCCGCATCTTCAATTCCAGTATTTGAGGCCTGGCTTTTATCCCTACCGCAAGCTCACCATCAACAGTTTCTTCAACTTCTTAAACATGTCGACACCATTGGCGCCCTTCTACCAGCTCCGTTGCGGCTGCAACCAGTACCCATGGGGCAAACAAGGATCCGACTCTTTGGCAGCACGACTATGCGCAAAGACACCAGGATGGGAGGGAGATGATAAGAAGAATTTCACGATCGATGAGAACACGCCTTACGCTGAGATGTGGATGGGCACTTATCCCGTCTTGCCCTCTTACGTCGCAAACACAGGCGAGGATCTCCAAGATGTCTTGGATCGGTATCCAAAGGAGCTTCTTGGAGAAAAAGTCATTGCAAAGTTTGGCCACACAAAGCTCCCATACCTCCCCAAGGTCCTATCTATTGCGAAAGCGCTTCCTTTGCAGGTGCATCCCAACAAAGAGTTTTCGAGTAAGAAGCACAAGGAAGACCCAGATTCATTCACCGACTCGAACCACAAGCCCGAGATTGCGCTGGCATTGACCGAGTTCGAGGCTTTCTGCGGTTTCAAGCCCGTGGATGCCATCGTGGATGTGTTGCGTCGCAAGCCTTTGAGGCACTTGTTGGTTGCTGGTGGCGCGACTGTTGCGGACGAGAAGCTTTCTGAAGAAGGCTTGCGTCAAGTCGTCAAGACCATCCTCAAGTCTTCGGACGAAGACATCAAGAAGATGTTTGAAGCGATTAGGGAACTTCCTGACTCTGCATTTGTTGGTCTCAACTCTGCCATCCCACAAGTCTCAAAACGACTCGAGAGCCAATTCCCCAAGACTGATCCTGGTCTGCTGGTCGGTCTTTTATGCATGAACTACATGCTCCTCCAACCTGGGGATGTCATCTATATCCCCGCCGGCGGCATTCACGCGTATATTTCAGGCGACATCATCGAGTGCATGGCACGCTCCGACAATGTCCTCAATACTGGCTTCTGTCCCAAGGCGGACCGCGACAACGTGGATGAGTTTTGCTCTGTCCTAGACTGGGAGCCTACAACCAAGATGAAGACGGTTCTTCCGCCAGAGGGTTATTCCCATAGCAAAGAGGGAAAGACAAACATTTTTCGGCCACCTACGAGCGAGTTCAATGTTTTGGCGACTGACTTGGGTGCTGGTGAGCGGGAGGTTTTGGGTGAAGGTGGTCCAGCAATCCTCATTGCGACGAAAGGAAGTGCAACGATCAAGGCGAATGATAATGGATTTGAGCTGTCTGAAGGACATGTTTACTTTGTATCACAGGGAGTCAAGCTGGAGATTACGGCTGGAGAGCAGGGCCTATTGATGCACACGGCGATCGTGGAGTAAGAGTGTAAGGCGTAGGCAAAAATAAAGGACAAAAACATACAACATTGGGGATTCGCTAGTCGTCACCGACCTAGCTACTAATCCAACTCTTGCCAGGTTATCGATGGGAGATCGGACGGGATCCCGAGTTTTCTGGCAGATGTGGTCGTATGTGCTTGGGTTGGGGACAAGAGGCAGTATCAAGGTGCGTGGCAAGGGGTCTGTTGGGTAATGACCGAAGGACTGGAAGTACATGGAAAGATACACTCTATATAGATCAACACGTGTTTCTCACTGGATTGAGAAATCTGCTAAGAGAATCGTCTGCTTGGAAAAGTGGTGATGTTTGTGTTGGTGTTGAACAGCAGCCCACAGGTCCAGGCAGCACCGATGCCCGTGACGCTCTCGCACTGTGAGAAGCCCCGCCTTTCACGCCTGTCGTGCAGCAATTTTCGCGATGAGAGGTGGTGCCTGGCCTAAAACACAGTGCAAGATACCACCCTTCGCACATGCCTTCTCTCCTTCACACAAAGGAGTCGGTCATTCACGACGGTCCAAGCTCAACAAGCACGACCTCGGTCTTACAACAACCACGATTGATCATGATAACCTCAATTCATCTCGCTGTAAAAATTTTTTTCTCTGATTGCTTTTGTCTTTGTTTGTGAGATCCACTCCCTTTCACGTGTACGCGACCCCGCGGTCATTGGCATTCACAGCTCATGTCGACCTTCAATGGCATCGTGTCTGAGTTTCCAGACATACGGAGTATGGTAGACCTTCATGACGATATGAAACAGCAAGCTAATGCTTGCAGTTGACTTCTTCCGCCACAATGTAGATGTCCAGCCCCCTCTTGCTTGCTTCTTGAGCCATGTCCACAGCGATCACCTCGCTGGCTTAGAGAGCCTGCGGTCTCCATTGTTCGTATCATCTCATGGTTCTGCATCAAACTGCTGATATAACTCAGTGTCTATTGCTCGGCTGCCACTCGAGAGATCCTTCTTCGTCTTGAGCGCTATCCCTGCCGGATCAACTATGCCAAGGGCCTCTTGGAGGCCAGGCAACAGACCTACAAGCATCTCAGCAAGGTCCTGGTGTGTACTGCCCTGATGCATGTTGATACGCTCCTAAACATATCTAGAAACCGCTTCCTCTAGAAACACCGACAACTATCGAACTCCGCCCTGGCTGTGGGATTCAGGTGACCTTGTTCGACGCCAACCATTGTCCCGGGGCTGTCATGTTTCGTAAGGCCATCTACCTGATCACTGTACTTATACCTTTCTCACTGGGTACGTAGTAATCGAGAACGACGCCAAAGCTATTATTTACACAGGCGATATTCGGAGTGAGCCATGGTTTGTCAACACCATATCTCGGAACCCCAACATTGTCGAGTACACCTCAGGTCTCAAAACGTTGGACAAGATCTATCTAGATACCTCCTTCACAGAAGATGTGCCCTTTCAGACCAAGGCTCAAGGTATCTCCGAGTTGCTACGCAAGGTAGCAAAGTACCCTGACGATACCATCTTCCACTTCCAAGCATGGACGTACGGGTACGAAGATGTTTGGGTAGCCCTATCCAAGGCTCTCAAATCCCAGGTAACCTGGCCTGTCAAGTGTGGTTGTATACGCAGAATTAACATTGTAGGTACATGTCGACGACTACAAGCTCCGCATCTATGGATCCCTCAAGTCGCGACCATCTGAAGCACGCTTCAGTTCAGACGTCCACCTTACTTCCGAATCACCAGCTTTGACAGGCCACATGTGCGGAAACACCCCACACCAAGGGTGTCTGACACCGAACGAGAATGTTCGTCTGCACAGTTGCGAGAAGGGAGCGATGTGTGAGGTGGCACGACGTCCGTCTACAGTCACCATTCAACCCATCATCGCCCACCTTCCTACAGGACAGCATCTAGCCGAGGTTGGAGTCGGAGGAGGGGGTGATGACCTCCAACGGGAAGCAGAGCTGGATTTTCTGGACCAAGCCAGCTTGACTGCTTTGGTCAACCTGTTCGTCCATGTCCCTCCAATTTGAGCCAGATCTGACCGAGTCCAGCGTGCTTTCGTCCGATATGCTACTACCGACAGAGACTATTCAAGCACTGAAGGAGGTCTTGACACAGGCCGTCTCGACTGGCAGGAATATCCCGCTTGACTGGGACATCACGTCCTTGGACAATCATTCAGTGCAGGAGATTGTCCAGGTGCTTGCAGAAAGACTGGTGAACAGTTCCAAGAAAGCTGTTGCCGAGGACGTAACAGGCCAAGCCGAACTACCCAAAACAATCCATTTCCCGTACTCTAGGCATTCCTCGTATCCAGAGCTTTGCCATTTCGTCGAGACATTTCGACCCAAGGATGTTTGGCCATGTACCGTCAGTCCCACGGAATGGATGAGAAATGGTAATGGACTCTGTAAACCCATAGAGCGACGCTGACCTCGTACTCAGGAACCTCAATTGCATCCCTCTTTGGACATGTCTGCTCCGGAGATGAGTTTGACCATGATATCGTTATGCAATCCTTTTCTGAACGATACGCGTTGAACAATCCACACCAACAGCACGATAGCCAGACCACGGTCGATTCCCATCCACCAAGTTCGTCGGCCGGTGAGGCGCAAGTGATTCATCAACACGACAGAACTCGAGGCACACCTCAAAGCCCTCGGCGCCCGGACACAGCCCCTATGAAGTCTGCGGGCCCTCTCATGAGTACCCAGGATACCATCTATGTGGCGACCGAGCCCGAGCATCAGTCCCAGGCATCGCGAGTGTCGGAGCCTTTGTCGGAAGACACATTTCATGATCCTTGGTATGGCCCTGAATCAACTCCAGTCCCAGAAGCAGGCCTGTTACAGGATCGTGAAGCTTCCTCATCAGCAAACGTGCCCGAAGATTATCTGACCGAACCGAGAATCGGTTCCCCCAAGCGGAAGCGGGGTTTTAATGACATTTCGGGCAGCGACAATGAAGAGTCGGGACCCAGTCAGGCCGGAGAGTCGTTCAGCTCGGCCATGTCGGAGGAACCTTCTCTGGCTCGTCAAGAGGCATACCAACGAATGGTGCAGAGCTTGATTGCAGATAATTGGGATCCAGTGCCACTTATATCGACGAGCAACGAGTATACGACCATGGATCAGGAGCTCTGATGGCACCTGAACAGGATTCTTCAGTAGGGTAACTCATGACGGGCAGCGAATGTCATTCGCGTGAGTCTAGGTCAATGCAAGGGCCTCGGAAATCCTTGTCTTGGGCCATTGCAGCAACTCTTGGAACTTTGGCTGGCCCATCAAGCCTTCCTCTATCTTGATCATTCCCTGTCGGGCCCAACCCCTCGCGAACCAACAGCTTCTCTCGAGCGCTGCCATATGGACGAGGAAGTGAGCAAAGAGAAGGAGTGCGTGAGGCTTTTGGGCATCAAGGTCGATAAAGATGCTGTCATCAATTGTATACAGCCAGAAGAGGGCGGCCCCTGCCTCCACATGTAAGCTAGCAAAGGCGAAGAGCTTTGCCGAGGTTTCCAATTGCCCGACGGCATGTGTATAATGGCTGACGCCGCCCGAAGGGATATCGGCCTCTTGAAAAGCGCGGAGTCTTTTGAGGGCGTCCCAGGTATCTGATGGCAGGAGGGAGCTGTCGAGGGATGGGCAGCTGATGGGTGTTAACTCGGTTGATCAACTAATTGGGAAGACATACTCACGGTTCCGACTTTTCATCAGACTCGAGAAGCCAGACACCATAGACAACTGGAGCAAACTCTGTCCTCACGACTCGAGGGATTATAGGCTGCAGAGTGGTCTTGATGCCTCTCAGGAGGCTGGCAAGTTCAAGGAGATTGGTGAGGGGAGACTCGAGTGCGTGGTTCTCCATCCGTGTCGGGAGAGTCATCATGTGTAGGACCACGACAGACGCAAAGCCAAAGACGGGCTGCCAATTGGACAAGTCAAATGTTTGCAGTTGATGGCGATAACCCTCAGAACCTAGGGTTTGATGATAGTCGGCGAGGGGGAGATAGATCCTCCGACTGGAGGGGAGCAGAAAGGCTTTGTGGGCAGCGGCAATGGCAAGTATCCCATGCATGACAAAGGGATTCTGGTAGCCCAACCGGGGAACAGCGACGTTCCAAACATGTACCAGGTCCCTGCGGAGTGACAGTGTATGGGAGGTCACGGTGCAGTAGTGATGCATGAGTTCGCAGTCACGGGCCCAGAGTTCCTGCGGAGGGAACGGAGCCATCTGATCTGATGGACTGGGATGGCTCAGGTTAACAAAGACAGAGGCATCTGCAGGGCTGTCGATAGATCCTGGGGTTGAAGGTGTTAGGTTTGGGAGGTGAGCCGAGTATGTACTAAGACCGGGATCGATTGGAGATTCGGCAGCAACACTGGAACTCGACAAGCTACAGGGAACGCCATGTCTTTTGCAGTGGAAGCACGAAGGACGGGCTTCATCGCACTATCAGTTGTCAGTATTAGGTCTTGGCGGCAGCCCCGGGTTTTGTCGAGACGGCTCAAGCGAGCTGGCAAGCAAGATGATAGAGAAACGCCATAACGTGGGATATGATGCAGTTACATACCTTTACTTTGCGGCGCTTACAGTTTATGCAGCCGGTTCTTGACTTGGTGTGAGTTCTTCGGCTCGACATGATCGGCTCCTATCCGCGGGTTCGCAGCAGGAAAGCGAACCAAGAAGAAGATGAGGACGAAGAAGAGAGAAGAGTGTGAGCGGGAATGGATGAATAACACCCGACTTTACGAGGATCTTGACATGGTGGTGCTGTGTCGAGTGGAGGAGGAATGCGAAGGGGTCACGAATCCGAAGCGAATACTCGGAAAGACATGCTCGGTGCGCGTACTCGGATACGCTAGACTTGATGTGGGAAGTGAATCCCTGCGATTGGGGAATAAGATGGAGCTAGAGGATGAGTCGACAGGGTTTGAAGCCCACACCAGCTGAGGCTGCGCAGCATGAAGTGACAGAAACGGTCTTGCAGAGGTGATTACTGGAAGGAGGATGAAAGGGATGCGCGGGGAGGTTGTGTTTCCCGACAGATACGAGTATAGACGCGTAGGTGGATCTTGGCGAGGTTGACCATAAAGAGAACGTGGCGCCCCATGGGAGATGGATCTGGGATAACAACTTTTCATCTTTCTTTTGGTGTTTATCGAGGCCTCCTTTGTCGGTTCAGCAGCAATCGACAGCATGGATTGCAACCCCGATTACAAAGATGCCGTTTGGGCATTTTACCGGTTCGAGCCTTCGGTAGAGGCTAATATCGTTTTTGTCGTTTTATTTTCTGTGTCGACGTTTCTACACATCTTCCAGATCTTTAGAACGCGGACATGGTACCTGACAGCGCTGGTGGCGGGTGGATGTGGTACGTCTACAACAAGGCTATCCACCATGGAATGTATACTGACAATATGTCGCAGCTGAGATTATCGGATACATCGGTCGAATATTAAACGCCAAGGAAGATCCAGGTTGTTGGACAATGGGACCGTACATCATGCAGAATGTCTTGATCTTGATTGCGCCTGCACTCATGGCTGCGTCCATCTACATGATCTTGGGACGAATCATTCTTTTGACAGAGGGTGAACATCATGCGTTGATCCGACGTCGTTGGTTGACCAAGATTTTTGTGTTTGGCGATGTTGCATCTCTACTGCTTCAATCATCAGGTACGTTCACATTGTGAGAGTCAAAGGTGAAGCTAATTGTTTAGGTGGTGGTTTAATGGCAGTCAACGAAGATTTACAAAAGATTGGTCAAAATGTAATCATCGGTGGCCTCTTTGTCCAACTCCTCTTCTTTGGCTGCTTCATAGTAACAGCCGGAATCTTCCACCGCCGAATGCGTCTCGCCCCAACACCGAAATCACTAGAACCCGCGATCCGATGGCAGACATACCTGATTACACTCTACGTCACCGGAATCCTAATCTGGATCCGAAGTTTATTCCGTGTTATTGAATTCATTGAAGGAAATGATGGACATCTGATGAGGAGTGAGGTATGGGTTTTTGTCTTTGATGGATTGTTGATGTTGATCGTCTTGGTGTGGATGAATTGGTTTCATCCAGGTGAGATTGGACTCTTGCTTAGGGGGGATGAACCGATTAGGAATGGGCTTGAGTTGGTCAAGGTTGGGGGGAGGAAGAAGAGGGCTGGTACTATGGAGAGTTTGGAGAGTGATAATGTTGGCGTTTGAGGGCATTAGATTGAGGGACTTGTTTCTTTTGTCATGTTGAGCATTAGATGGGCAAGTAGACACATTTCAACGGTTATAATTAAACGATAATAGACACCATCTGGACAGACACAGCCGTCTCATCTTCGTCTCATCTCTACTGTTTGAGAAGAGAGACAACATCCCCCACCCCCACTGAATACACTTCACTCAACCCCTGCCTCACATCAAATCACTAGCTCAGCCAAGAAACCTCAACGGGCGCTTGTAATTGTCAGCAGTAGCGTCATTGTTACTCGTCTGAGACGTCTAATGTTTCTTAAAAATACCGAGTAAGCCGGCCCCCAAGATATAATCTTTGTCTCCGCCGTCATCTTTTTATGGCCAACTTGTTTCTTTAATAATTTTTTGTACAATATGTTGTCTATTGACCTTTCTCGTCTTTTTCTCTACGGAGTGATATTCCTCGTTGTATCATTCATTGTAGACGCATTATCTCAACCGAAATATCCTTCCGAAATACCTGTCCTTGGATCGAAAGGGTGGTTTTCTAAAGTGAGGAATAGTTTTGCGTATTTTACAAAACATCAATCGTGGATTGATCAAGGCTACCAAAAAGTACCTCTCTCTCCCCAAACATCGAGAAAATGGATAGCTGACAAAATAGTATGGCAAAAATGGCCTTGCTTTCATCGCTCCAGCACCCATCTCTCGTCCTCCAGATGTCATCCTTCCAAGATCTCAAATCCCATGGATGATGGATCAACCCGACAACGTCCTCTCAGCTGTAAAAGCGCACGATCAGATCCTCTACAATGAATACAATTTCCTCGGAAAACACCTATCTCATGAACCATTCGCAAGTCGAGTCGTGCACAAATACCTAGCTCGACATTTACCCTCGCTTATATCACCCATTGAAGAGGAGGTCAACGCAGCGGTTGGAGATTCGTTGACTTTGAGTGAAGATGGGTATACAAAGGTTAATCTTTGGGAATTGTGGATGGCTATTGTTCCTCGTGTTACGAATCGGTTACTCATTGGGGAAGAAACATGTCGCGACACCATCTTTCTCCAATCCATGATTCGTTTCACGGATGATGTTGTTCGGAATAGCTTCCTTCTCCACGCCTTTCCCAAGATTTTACATCCGATAGTTGGTCGTCTACTCACCATTCCCAATTATCTTCACTGGCGCGCAGCATCACGCCGAGTACTCCCGATTATCCAACAACGCCTGGAAAACATGCGACGCAAAGATGCAGGCGAGTTGAAGGATTGGACTCCGCCAGAGGACTTTATCACATGGGATATACGACTCGCAATGGCTGAAGGCAAAACATTTGAGCTTGATCCGGTGGTGATATCGAAGCGACTACTCCCCATCAACTTTGCAGCAATCCACACAACTGTTCTAACCGGACACTCATGGATGCTAGACATCCTCTCATCATCACCATCAGAAAACGTCCTCGATACTCTCCTCTCCGAAATAAACACACACAAACCGACAACAGGCTGGACAAAGCAGTCCCTAACCTCTCTCCTCCGCGTCGACTCTTCAATCCGCGAATCCCAACGTCTAAGCAATTTCGCAGCAAACCTAATCGAACGACAAGTAGTTTCTCCCTCGGGTCTGCATAATCCGGAATACGGATGGACACTTCCGAAGGGTGCGTTTGTGACGGTTAATTTACAGGGGACGCATCACGATGAGGATATCTATGAGGGTGCCATGAGTTATGATCCTTGGAGATACTCAAGGGTTAGAGAGGCGTGGGAGGAGAAGAGTGAGGATGAGAGGAAGGATGAGGATGGAGTGAAGGTGAGAGGGTTGGGGATGGTGACGACGAGTGATGCACATCTCGCGTTTGGCCATGGACGACACGCATGGTGAGTACATTTTCCAGTGAACTTAATCCAATTAACAATTATCTAGTCCCGGGCGATTCTTTGTCGCTCACGAACTCAAGCTCATCATGGCTGCTCTCCTCCTCAACTACGACATCAAAATGATTGACCAACGACCTAAACCACAATGGCTAGGAGCAACAATTATCCCTCCTCTCGACGTATGCATAGAGATTCGACGAAAGAACAAGTCATGACCCAAATAAACAACTTTTATGATACTGGCCTGCCTGTCTATTCAAACCCCAATCCATCCATGCCTCCCAAAAACACTCCACCCTTCTCGCCCTCTCTCAGCAGCGCTCCAACGTCTACTCTGCCACCTGTAATGTATCGCTCGCTCACGCCCAGGTTCACTCTCCGTGAGAGCTCCTCCCTCAGCTGCGCTCGAAGAGCTCCCATCTCGGCCTTTGTCAGACCCTTGGCAGCCTGCTCCTTTCTTCGTCGACCTCCTCCACGACCGCCTCGACCTCCACCAGATGCGTTGACGGCCTCTAGATCATCAGAGTCGTACTCAACACCAAGCTCATCAGCCGCATTGCGCAACCATGTATCATCGCTGTGAGCCTTTTCCTTGGCGAGTACAGAATCCGCGATTTTCTTGGCCAAATCCACTCGAGGCTTAAGTCGCGACGCCATCTTGCGATCAACGGGAAGCGTCTGAATAAAATGCTCCCTCTTAGCACCCGAGCTACGCTCCGCATGAACCTTGCTCGCAAGTCTTCTCGTCGGCAAAACCTCCTCAGGCGCACAAAGAATAACACTAACACCACTTGATTCACCACGCGCCGTACGACCCGATCGATGAATATACGTATCTGCCGATCGTGGCACATGGTAGTGCAGAACCTGATCGACCTCCTTGATATCGAGACCACGAGCCGCGACATCGGTGGCGATGAGGACAGAGTTGCGCGCAGCTGTGAAACGCTCAAGAGATCGAAGACGAGCCTTTTGCGCCATCTGCGAGTGGAGAGGGAGAGCCGTCATGTTGAGGTTCGAAAGAAGAGGTGTAAGACGTCGAACAGCCGAGATGGAATTGGTAAAGACAAGGGTTCGTCGTCCGGGGTTAAGAATGAGAACAGTGTAGAGATAAAGATCCTGAAGAGTTAGCACCAATCTCCACATTGTGACGTTAAACTCACCTTCTCCATGGCACCACACTCAATGAGTCCCTCCTTCAGACCGTCTGCCATCTGACTAACAGGGTTGACGTCGATAAACTTGGGTTCACCCCTGAACTTGAGGCACTTCATCAGATACGCCATCTTCTCCTCGTCGCTTCCTGTAGATTTTCCCTTGCCTGCCAGCTTGGTCTGCAGGTCCTTGTCGAACGTGGCTGAGAAGACGAGTGTCTGTCGAGCACTCCGCTCATCCTCCTCCTCTTCGTCATCTTCCTCGTCAGAGCTGTCGGCATCATCGCTGGGCCTCTTTCCGTCCAGAGCACCGATGATATCCTCAGCCTCCTTAAACTGTCCAACCTTGAACAGTCTATCCGCCTCATCAACAACCAGAAACTTGATCTTGGAAAAGGTGTTCTGCAGAGTCGCATCTCCACTGAGAACCTCCCACAGTCGTCCCGGAGTTCCAATAACGATATCCGCCTTCTCCAGTTGTCGCTGTTGCTTCTGAATACTCAATCCACCCGTCACAACGCACACATACGGTGCATTCGACAAGCCATCGCAAAGCGCTTTGAGATGATCACCCAGCTGCTTCGCCAACTCTCTCGTCGGACTGAGAACCACAGCCATAGGACCAGTCCTCTCAACACCCTGCTCATACAACTCCAACCACCTTTCAACCATAGGAATACCAAAAGCCAATGTCTTTCCCGAACCTGTCTGCGCCTTGCCAATGACATCCTCACCCGCCACAATCTCAGGAATGGTCTTTTCCTGAATCAGCGTCGGCTTCGTAAACCCAAGCTTGGCAATAGCGGAAAGAATCTGCGGCGAGAGGTTCAGCGGAACCCAGGCCGCCACGTCGACGTCTTCTTGGTCTTCCCCATCGGCCAGCGCGTCAAACGTGTTGCCCCCCCGTGAAGAGGACTTTTGTACGACTTTCTGGGTCTTGACCAGCTGCTCGTCTTCTTTTTTGCTGGCATCCAACTTGCGCTGCTGCTGCTTTTTGTTCTTCTTGCTGGCTTTTTCTTCTTTTGTCGTAGTCTTTGCTTCAGACTTCTCGCCCTCCAGGCCAGCTTGACCACTGCCAGCTTCGCCGGAATCGATATCCCCGACCTCCACAGGGTCGTCGCCAAACCCTTCAAAAGATTCGTCCGCATGTTCGTTGTCGTTGTCGTTGTCGTTGGTTATCGTGTTCGTCTCGCCGGCCACCAGGAATTGCACCCGATCCCCATCCTTGACCACGTCGACGCCCTCAATCACTTCGAGACCGCCGAAATCTTCGCCGACAGACTTCCACGCGAGAGCGGAGGCGTCAACGGCGCGACGCGACGCCTTGTTTGTCTTCTTCTTGGAGTTTGAGATGTTCTTGGATCGTTTCGGGGCGGGGCCGGTTGCAGTCGGAAGCTTGCGCTTCTTTGCCGGAGGGACCATCGGATGGGTTGGCCTCTTCTGAAGGCGCTCCTTCTTTTGTTGTCGACCGGGTTACTCCTGCTGTCGAGATTCGGTTCCACGGCGGAAGCTTCAAGTTGTGCTTGTGATGGAGTTGGTTGTCAATCTGTAAAAACTGCCCCGGTTTATTTTTCCCAACTTTTTTTCGTCGGCGAATATTCGCGCCGATCACCGACAACAACCGACATCTGCCACTTCATCTTCCAAGAGCCGTCACAGCAGAAATTTTGCCTCTATCGTATTAATAGCGATGACAGCGCTCTCTTCAAAATTCCATAGCTATTGTAAAAAACGGACTGGCCAAAATAATCCCAAATCCCGCGTGTATCCTCCATGAGACAAGCAACTAGTCACATCGCGGACTCTCAGCCACGGTTTAACTATCTAAACCCAAAGTCCCAAGAACCATTCAAAACTCAGAGCAAACTAGATAAAGCGTCAAGAGGTTGAGCCCTCTATATCCCATTCGGGCGTTCCAACGCCTGTTGAAGAAGAGGAAGCGGATGATCTTCGTCCTTTCCGGCGGCATGACCTAACGTGCCTACATTGCCAAATGCTGTTAGCTGCGAGCTCTCCCTAGGTTCTCAGTTGGCTGTCTTACCGTTTATGGTCATCGATCCTTGTCGATGGCTTACCGCATGGGCAGACAAATTTAGATTCGCATGGATGTATGGTTTTGTGATGGCGACGCATGTCTTTCTGAAGTGTGAAGGCCTTTCCACACTCTTTCACTGGGCAAGAATACAATGGCGCTAGGGGTGTGGACAATCCTGGAGTGCCAGGAAGAGGTGAGAGAAGCGTTTTTCTTTCGCTTTCGAAAGCTTGGATAACCATTTCTTCAAGCTCTTGGGCTCGTTGTCTTTCGGGGCCGGAGAGAGTCGCGATCCTAGCTCGCTCATACTCCCGTCGAGCATTTTCTCGTTGATCAATGTCAACTTGGGCTTCAGCGCTGCCACTCACGCCATCTAAGATGCAGTCAGCTCCGAGTCCTCACCAGCTCTCTCACTTCCTAAACTACCTGATGAATTGCCGCCAAGGTTTCTCTTGACTTTGTTCCATAAGTTTGCGACACTCTTCTCTAAGCGTCCTATGTGGCGGATGATGTTCAGGTCGGACTCTCCTAGTCGAGGCATACTGGGGATGAGCGATTCGCTGTGCAAGTTGAAGACATCCAGCGTGTCGACAGTGTCTTGGCCAACGAGAATATCTGCGTTGAGGTTATCCAGCACGAAGAGCTCAAGGTCAATCGGTTCCCCACGCGGATGAAATCCTAGGTCATTGACGTTTCCCACGACGAGTGAGGTCCTGATGACGCCCGAGGTGTAGCCCACGCTACAGTCTGCAAACTCGAGCTGCTCGTATGCGGGTTCAATCTTGTAAGCTCTCGCCTTGGCAAACGCGGGACTGACGAGATCCAAGTCCGATCCAGTATCCACGGTAGCACAGCCCACGTAGGTGTCGAGCCGGCAGATCAAGCTTCGCTTGGGTCTTCCTACACTATTCACTCTCAGTGACTGCATAGCTGGAACCACTTGCTCGACAAGCCGATCTCTGTGTTTGCTCAAGGTCTCCGTCTGCAGCAAAAAGTCGACGCCCATGATCATAGGAACGGCCAGAGTGCTGAAAACATGAAAACTACACTCGAAGTTCGTCATCTCCGAAGGGGCACCAGCAGCGAAGCTGCAACTGGTAGTGACTTGCCCAACTGCCGTGACGATCTTCCCGTTGGCGACTGTGAATTGTCTTGGCACATCGGAGCTGGTTTGCTCCATCTTTAGTCCCAAGCTAGTTGCCAGCTCTAGAGATATAATGTTTTCGTCCGAGCCGCTGTCCGGACAAGCCATGACATCGGTGACTGCGCCTGAGGGATGAATCACAAACAGAGGAAGAGCAAAGTGTTTTCGTCGCCTTCTTGGTTGAGGACTCTCTGGGGCCTGTGGCGTTTCCGAAGTGGAATGGAGGGCATCATCTGCAAGTTGTCTGAGATTTGAGGCTTCAGGTTTGCCTTGGTCCTCCAAATCGTCATGGGAGCGTTTTCGATCTTGAAGGGCTCGCTTCATGGTCATAGCCTGCAAGAATCCTTATATTAGTTCTTTAAATCTTGGGGAAATGAACGATGAAAAGCGAAAGGAGGTACCGACGCTCTCTCTGCGACTCCCAAGATGCACTCCATCTTTACTTCTCCAGTCGAAAAAACCCCTGGGCAAAACTGGCGCAAGCTGCGGCGATTTGGGAGGTCTGACGTCTTCTGGGTAATAGTATTCCATCGAGTCTTGAGGCTTTATGGATGTTCGTTCAATGAGTGAAGGAGTTGGAGTTGGAGTTGGAGGAAACGGGGGAATGTTGGGATGATCAGCTACCCCCGATAGCTAAGCCACCCTGACGGTGTCGGTGAAGCCAAAGCAGGGCTGCCCAACACTTTCATTCTTTGCCAATCAGGCGCCTATATGTGGTAAGGCATCTCGCTGGGCTGTCTTGACATGCATGAGTGCACGTGAGGGTGGTGTTCACAACCGCGACTGCGTCGGGAAATAATACAACCTCTTTGAGTTGCAGCAAGCAGAACACCAGTCCTCCCTAAGTCCCTAGCTCTGCCATCGGAGAGATAAACGAGTTGTGAAGCACTGGGGGACGACTAAACTCGACTTCAGGCGTTGTTGGGCCCTGTGCTTTGGACATGCAGGCGCAAAGATTCTACGTGGACGGATTTCCATCGCTCGCCAACTTCATCGCAAGCGATAGAGATGGAACATCTACTATATTCAAAAGGTTTAACCGCTTAGCAGCAAGAAACTTGCTCATGTTACAAAGCGAACTAGCAGAGCTGGAAGCGAAGCTCGACGAATACGATAGTGAAGACAAGGGCAAAGGCGCCGATGCTCTACAGTCTCTGAGAAACTGGGAAGACTACAAGACAATAAACGATAAGGAATCAGATCGAATAAAGTTACTTGAAAAGATCAGGACAACTTTGAAGGAGTACAGTATGAGACCCAGCCTGAACCCCAAACAAACGCTCATGTCGCGCAGGGGAAGCCATGATCTTCGAGAGCACCCTCGCCACAATACCGCCCCCAGATAGAAAGACACTTAAGGCATTTCGAATCAATTTCTTTCACGGGAGACCGGAAGATGCCGGATCCTGGCCTATTCTTGGCGGCCATAGCTCTGATCTATACGATGATCCCGACGACTTGGTGGTTTTACATACGGCAGAACCCCCAGACAGACTGACAATGTTTGTCCAGGACTATTTTGGCTTCATGTTCAAGGTAGGTACTTCCCCATGATGATCCGCATACCTTTTCAAGCTCACAAGCAATAATAGGACCAAGATCATCACAAAGCCACTACAAGTTCTTCAGTAGGATACGCGTCAGGCAAGAGGATCTCAGCCTTTATCTCATATCTCAGCACCGTCTTGGCAGCATTACTATTAATCGGCGCCATTGTTGTCTTGTACAATATTAAGACGGACAACTTGAAACTGGGCTTGATCGCTCTCTTCACCATCATCTTTGCGGCCAGTGTTGGGCTACTGACCAACGCGAGGCGAGCAGAAGTGTTTGGAGCTACTGCAGCGTACGTACACACACCTGCCATCAAAGATCCTGTTGCTAATCGTTTTAGATATGCTGCTGTCTTGGTTGTATTTGTGAGCGGAGATCTTGGGAACTAGTTTTTGGCGGACAACTTAGATGCTAATGTGGCAGGCCTTTGCTGGCCTGGCTTCGAGCCTAGATGAATGAGGAGGCATAGAGTTAATTTGTATAAAGGCTTCATCTTAGCCATATCGCAAACTTTGGGGACCCTGTTGAGTACGTTGACTTCGTGGCCACTCTCTGTTCTGCACGACGCCCAAGAGAAAAGGCGTGATTGAAAATAGCATCATCCCAGCGATACACAACCACACGACGCCTCGACGACCACGGATCCAACATGGCACATGAAAGAGTCAAGGCGAAAGCCAAACACAAATACCCCAAAAATAGGGCATCTCCATTTATCTTGACCCCATAAGCATTAGATACATGAACAAAACAACACCCTCTCTCCACGATCTTGTCTTTGAAACCATAACCCTTTCATATCAATAAAAATAAGGAAATTGTCTTTTTGTTGTCCGTAGAGGAGCCCCAGTGATAAAAAGATACAATGCTTCTGTAACATCCTTTGCAAGCCATGCCTCATCCCAAACCGTCTTCCTGCATTCAATGTCAAATCGCAATACATGGATGCGTATTTTCTTGTTGTACATGCCAACTCCCATTACTCGTCCCGTCTTCAATGCGCCCCGCGAGCTCGTTTAGCTCCTCCTCCAACTTCTGAATCACCTCTTGGTCGCTTGTTTCCGGGCTGGAAATCAGTGGCACCAGGGTTCATTCCACCTCGTCCTCCTCCACGTCCTCCACGACCACCTCGTCCACCACTACCTTCACCACTCGCCGCTCGTCCAGCTGGATGTGTGTAGGTACCACCACGGCCACCACGGCCACCGCCACGGGGCATGGGAAGTCCAGTCCTGACTGGCTGTGGGAGCGCTGACTGCTGAGGAGCTTGCTGAGCTGGTGCCGCAAGTAGTCCTTCCTTAGCACCCGCTGCTCCTTCAGTCTTGGGGGCGAATGGGTTTGGAATATCGGTACCGGCAGCATTGCCGGCAGCAAACGGATTGCCTGTCTTGGGTGCAGGAATTCCGCTTGTTACTGGCTGAGCAGCCGGTACCGCCTTTGCTCCAGCTGGTGTCGCAGCCGGGGCCTGGGCTTGGGCCGGAGTCGCTTGAGCAGGCGCAGGTGTTGCAGGTGCTGGAGATGGAGGAACACTGGCGATCGAACCGCGAGCAGCAGTCGCCTTCGCGGCAGCCGGAGGAGGCGGCGCTTGTGCCGTCTTGGCCACTTCCCAAACCTCAACAACAGGCTTCTGCGGCGTCTCAGACGCTGCCTTCTCAACAACTCCGATCTTGGCGTTCGCAGATCGGAGCTTGTTTTCCGCCATGTTAATGCGCAACGTTGACTTCTTAGACTCCATCAGCTGAGCCTGTTCCCTGGCCGACGTGATCTTCGATTCATATTCGTTCTTGATCGTCGACTCCAGCTCAGTCTTCAGCTTGGTGCTCTCCACCTCCAGCTTCTTCTTGATGTTAGCCGCAACAATGTTCTTGACTGTTGGGTTGGTCGAGAGGAACTGTCGGATACCAGCATCGTCCAATTGAGACAGATCGGCCGGACCAACAGATGCGGGTGTCGCCGGTATGGCCGGAGCTTCAGCCTTGGCAGGTGTTGACGGGGGCTGCTCGGTGGGCTCCGTCTTTGGTGCATCTGCAGGCTTCGTGGTGGCATTCTCGGCCAGCCAGATCTGCTTCTCTTGCTCAAACTTGAGCTTGAGATCTTCGTCCTTCTTCTTGTACTCCTCCTCCATACGAGCTCGGCTTTCCCTAAGTTTGGCGTTGAGAGTATCCCGCATCCGGTCGGAACGCTCCTTGATCGTGCTCTGGATTTTAGCCTCCACTTCATTCGCCTTATGCTCAAACTCGGCCGCCTTCGCTTCGGCAGCCGTGACCTTCTCCTCCAAAGCCTTCTTCTCCTCGTCAGAGATGCCGTTGGGAGCCTGTACAGGGGCGTCACCAGCCTGGAGAGCAGCTTGAGGTGTCTCTGGTACACCAGGTGCAGTCTTTGCGGCTTCGGTTGCCTCCTGCAACTTCTTGGTGGCCTCGTCCCGCTCAGAAATAGCGGTTCGCAGCTCGTCGCGAAGTGTCTCGAGTTGCTGCTCAGCTCCCTGCTTCTGGCTGTTGATGGCCTCAAGCTCCTTGCGGGCATCAGCCAGCTGCTGCTCAAGCTGCGACACAACCTCTGAAGAAGCAGAAGCCTCGGCTGGTTGAGCGGGTGTGGACGCTGACTGGGCAGCCTGCGCTTGTTGTCGTAGCTGCTCCACCTCCTTCTGGAAGTTTTGGATCTGGCGCTCGAGCTCAGTCTTCTGGCTTCCAAACTCCTCGGCCTGCTTCTTGGCACCCTCAAGCTCGCCGTTGGCCTTGTCCAGGTTCTCCTGAAGATGGTTGGCACGCTGAATGGCCTCATTCTTCTCACCAGTAAGCTTCCTTGATCGCTCCTTAGCTTGTTCCACAATCTTGCCGCGAGTGGTGCTCCAGTTGTTGCGCTCTGTCTCAAGGGTGTTCTCGAGGTCGGCTACCTTGGTCTTGAGGGGCTCCTCACCCTGCTTCAAGGCGTCTCGTTCCGTCTCGAGACTGGTGATCTTCTCCTTAAGTTGTTCCATCTCAGCAGGGTCAACTCGTCCATACTTGGTCAGAATGCCCTCGGTTCGCTTCTGCCATCGGTCGCGGTCCTCCTGGATTTGCTTGATCTCATCCTCGAGGAACGACTTCTGTGTCTTGAGTGTGTCGATTTCCGCCTCGAGTGGCTGGATTCGTGCCTCCATCTCTTCAATCTTGGTGTTCTTTTCCGTGATCTGATCCTTCAGTTGTTGGTTCTCGTTCCGGAGAGTCATGCTGCTCTCGCGGTACAGGTTGAGCTCATTCAACTTCTCCATCAGATCCTGGTGTGTCATTGATGTCCGTCCACTCTGAGCAGCCTGTGTGCGTTCCTGGTCGAGCTTGAGGCGCGCCTCGTCAAGCTGAGATTGAGTGTACTCGAGTTGCTGTTGCAGACGCTTGGACTCCTGGGCCTTAAGGTCGTACTGAACCTCGAGGATCTCCTTCTCACGTCGAAGGTAGCTGTTGAGTTCGCGGAGACCCTCAGTTGCGTCACCGATAGGAACAGGCGACATCCTCTCGTCCTCGTTTTCGTCGTTCTCGTTACGCTTCTGCTGGAGGGCTGCAACCTGCGAAGTCAAGGCCTCCAACTGCTGGTGAAGGATCTTGTTCTGCGAGTTAACATCCTCCCGTCGTGACTTGAGCTCAGCCATCTCCTGCTCCAGCTGCTGTCGGCGATCCTCCCATGAGCTCTCGCTTTGCGCCAAAGTAACCTTGGCAGACTCTGCCTCGGATCTCAGGGAAGCTGCTTCGCTCTTGAGTTCGTTGTGCTCAGCTCGCAGTTGTTGAACGAGCTTGGCGGCCTCGGCATGCTTCACAAGCTCTTGCTCGTAATCCTGCTGAGCCTTCGAGGCAATCTCAGCCTGGGCACGGAGATCCTGCTGATGATATCGAGTAGCCTCCAAGTGCCTCGCGCTCTCCTCCTTGAGTCGGTTCACCTCTTCTTGCAAGATGGCCTTCTCGTCCTCGTACCTTCTCGCAACCTCACCCTGAGAATCGCGTAGGCTCGAGAGCTCAGTGTTAGATCGAGACAACTCGGCAGACACATCCTCAAGTCGTTGGCCAAGCTCCTTGACCTTTGCATCCTTCTCTTCAATAAGTGCTTCCATCTCTTGCTGGTACTGGCCCTGGGATGCTCGCAGATCCTCCAGTGCCTCCTCGTTGGCCTGGCTGAGCTCCTTGAACTGCTCAGCCTGCGCCTTGGCGTTCTCGAGGTGAGTGTTGGCCATGTCCAAGTCTCGCTTAAGGTCGGAAATCTCAACGTTGAGCTCCTGGATCTCAGCCTCAAGCTGCTGCTGCTGTTCGCTGAGTTCGATGGTGCCGGGTCTTGGCGTAGGTCGGGGCTGGAGACGTCCAGCCCGCTCCTCGGCGTTTCTCAGTTCAACCGACAACTCGTCAACGCGAGCCTGAAGATGATCTCTGCTGGTCTTAACAGCGACATGCTCCTCCCGGATCTGGCTGAGGCTCGCCATGAGCTCGTCGATTCGCTTCTGGGCCTCCTTGGCCTCAAACTCCTTCCGAAGCTGCAGCTTCTTGGTCTCCTCTGCCTCATAAGACAGCTTCCTCTGGGTATCACTCAATTCCTGTTCCAGGCTCTCGATTCTGGCCTGAGCCTTGCGTCGCGTCTCGGATTCGGTCCTGTTACGCTCGTTCTCGAGAGACTGTTGGGTCGCAAGGAGATTGTTGAGTCGGTTCTTCTCCTCTATCAAGTTCTCGTTGTCCTTGCTGAGTCGATCCTGGATATCCTTCCAAAGCTTCTTCTCGGCCTTGAGATTAGCCGCCTCGTTTCGTACGCTGTCGAGCAAGCCCTTGGCCTCGATGAGCTCCTCGGCAACTTGTTGGGTTCGGATATCCTGCTTGGCGGCGGTTTCCGACAGGGTCTGGTTGCGCTTCTGGAGCTCGCGATTCTCGCCCTGGAGAGCAACAAAGTTGGTGTGCAACATCTCTCGTCGCTCAGACTCAAGTCTAGCCTCGGCGTGAAGCTTCACCTTGTCTGTCTGCAGCGAGTTTCGTTCGGCTGAGAGGCTGTCGATCTGATCTCGCATATCCTTGCGAACTCCATCTTGGGCATCGCGGAAACTATCGTACTCGCCCTGAAGTTTGCGGAGGGCCTCATTCAGAGCTTCGGTCTGCTCGGTCGCTTCGATACTAGCCAGAGGTGGACGCTGACCACCGTCGAGAGAATGACGCATCATGGATGCCTCATCACCGTTAACGCCTCGTTGCTGCAACAGTCGTCGGAACATGTCGCGCTCCATCTTGTAGCTCTCCATCGTCGTCTTGATGGACTTGGTCTCCTCCGTCATGTGAACCAGCTCCTGTTGAAGCTTCTCAACCATGTCGTGGTCCTCCTTGGCCTGATGCTTGGCCGCAAGTGCCTCCTCACTCTCAAGTTGCTCAGCAAGTTCTCGAGTGATGCGCATGAGCTCCTCGTTCTTGGCCTGCAATGATTGAACATCCTTGAAGACCACTAGCTTCTGGGTAATGAACTGGTGGGTGTCAGACATGTCAGACAATGCCTCCTCGGTGATCTCGCCCTTCTCCAGCTGCTTGAGACGGAAAACCTCCTCATCAGTCAACTGCTCCATGCCCTTCTCGATGGCATAAATGTTGAAAACGAGCATCTGGATCTGGGTTCCAAGATCACGCAGCTGAGTGCGCATGATCTTGTTCTCGGACTGGGCCGTCGCAAGTGCGCCCTCTGCCTTCCGTGCTGTACGTCGAGCAGCATCTCGTTCCTCGAAGCTCTGTTGCGACAGCTCCGACATGCGTGTGATCTCTTCTCGAAGAGTCTCCGACTCAGCTTGCAGCTCTTGCATCTCTGGAGCCTTGGCCTCGAGTGCCGACATCATGCCGTCAAGCTCTTCGGAGAGCTGCTGGTTGCGGCGTCGTTCGCTGGCAAGCTGGGCCTTGACCTGGTAGAGTTGGTCAATGGCTTGTGTCGCGGTCATCGCACCCTTGCTACGGATGGAAGCCGGTGTTCCGAAAGGAGATGAAGGTCGTAGCATGCCGTTGGGACGAGGAGTCGCGGGTGCAGACTCAGGCGGGGGGACATTCTGCTCCAGTCGAACTTGGAGTCCGTCAATTTCGGACTCAAGCTGCTGGATGCGCTCCTCCATTGCGCGCGAGTTCTGTCGCTCCTCCTCAAGCTCGACTCGGATGCGTCGAATCTCGTTTTCGTAGTTGTCCTTCAGGCGCTCCTTTTCAGATTCGAGGTCGCGCACACGTTCCGAATGCTTCTTGCTGAGCTGATCAGACATGTCGACAAGGCGTCGCTGGTCCTCAAGCTCATGCTTGTAGCTCTCGACCGTCTGGGCAAAGGTACCCTCCTGCTTCTGAAGCTTAACGAGGGCCTCATCTGCCTTAGCTTGCATGGCGTCAAGTCGTTCGCGAAGTTGCTGCTCGGTTCGCTTCAGGGCCTCGACTTCGGATTGAATGTCTTCGTTCTGGCGCTGAAGTTCGGCGATGCGGGCGCCCTTTTCCTTTCGGTACTTGAGGCCCTCCTCACTCTTTGTCTTGAGTTCATTCTCGAGCCATTCACTGTTCTTTCGGGCCAGGTCGAGCTGCTGCTGAAGCGACTCCTCTCGGTACTTGGCGCTGTTGAGCTGACCCCTGGCATTCTGTTCGGACTGCTGAAGAGTTGTAATCTCGCGTGCGAGCTCGACATTTCGCTGGTGCTGCTTGGTGAGCTCCTCAGTGATGGTCTGATCGCGCTTGTTGTTCGATTCGATGATGCTTAGGTTAGTGCGATTCGACGATTGAAGGGTTTCAATCTTGTCGTTGAGAGACTTGATCTCGGCATCGTAATCAGACTTCTTGGCCTTCAAGACCTGAAGTTCGTTCTCGACGGATTGGCGCTTCGTTTCTGCGATGGGGATGAATGTCAACAACTGTGTAACCTCGCTTCGCGCATCCCCACCAACACATACCTTCGTCCTTGAGAAGCTGTCTAGCCTCTTCCACGTCTTTCAGGGCCTTGTCGGCGGTAGCCTTGGACGTTTGCGAGCGCGACTCGGAGCTACGAACCGCGTTCTCTAGCTCAATATCCGTCTGAAGCTTCTCAGCGTACAGGGTGTCGAATTCGTGCGCCTTGGCCGCGATGGCCTGAAAGAGAATGTTGACGAGATCAACAGTCGGCTCGGTCGCCAGGGTCGTCAGGACAGGCTGATCGAGGCCAAGGTGGCCTGCGATGTAGCCCACATCCGCGGCCGCCATGGTGGTGATCGAATCAGGCTGAGAGCGCGGCACTCGTCATTCCCGCAGCTGCGCGTCGAAAAAAAGGCAGCTCTGGTAAAAGATCCACGTGATTGATCGCGTCGCTGAGTATCGGGCGTCGTGAAGAATAAGTGTGGGTGATGTTGATGAAATATCACCGACAAAGGAAAGGATTTCGTTGTTGGAGTGAAAGAATCTGGCTGGAGCTTCCAGGCTGAAGATCTGGAGACACTGTTTTTGGAAAGTCAACACCCAAGGCTGTTGCTGTCTGAGTAGCAACGTGCACGGGCCACTTGGAGCTGGACCTGCGCTGGGGGGTCGGAGAATTGCTTTTCCGTACAACTACCCTGTATTCACCCATTGAACTTGACGGGCATTCCTGTTGTCACAAAGGAATTAGTTGGTTTCTATCTATCATGTATCTTTATTTGAGAACCTACCATTTTTCTCATACTATTCAAGTATTGTCGGTGTACTTCCAAAGCCACAATAAGAGTAATGTCGGTGGGCTCAGTGTAATGTTACCCCTTGCAGCTAACGAATACATGTCTCCACCATCAGCAAGTTTGGCAGAACAAAGAGCATCTTGTCAGACACTTCCTTGCCATTGGCCATGTGATTCAGCTGTTGGTTTCCAGCCCCGGGCCGCTGTAAGCCATGCCTAGGTAGTCAACAAAGAAATCTGAATAGCTTGTGCAGGAAGCTAAGGCACGACAGGTGACCTTTCCGTCTTCAAAATGTGGTATAGAGCATAAGAACAATAGTTTGGTGAATCTAAACAATAGGGAGTATTGGGTATCCAAAAACAGCACTCTTTAGTCCAAATATTGCATACTACGGATATAGGGGCTGCTTAAACAACTTTTCAAGAGCTCACTCGTATGTCACGGCATAGAAGGCCGTGTGATGCTCTGAGCTATTGCTTGCTCCAGGGGGGCCTAAGCATGAACTAACACGATGGATTGACTTCAAAGTGAGCTCAAAACTGGTGTGGCTGTGGCCCCTACAACCACAGTATAGAAGCATTTATCGTTACCTCTCCGCCCTGTCGATAGTCACCTATCTTACTCCGAGAGTATGTGCTCACTGCTGTTACCACCTGAGAGCTCGATCAAGCTTGATAAACCGATCTCCAAGATCCGAGCTAGTAGTCTTGTAAACACTGTCATATCTATCCCCTCACTCTAAGATCCTAAGACACTGGGGAATAATACGCGTACAAGCTTCACACATCACAAACCCTGACCCCGATTTCACACCTGTAAGAATACAATTTAGAATGTACGTCTATCTACATGGTCAATCATCTCATAATACACCCGAGTCTAACATATCCAACGGTTTTGTAACTCGTTACTCCAATCCCAATCCCAACGCCGGCTCAGAAAGACAATCGCTTATGACACCCATCTACTTTGCCCATCGTCCTACATTCGAGTCCAGCTCATACGACTCCACAGGTCCAGACTGAAATCCCATGTTTGACTGCGGATTATACGTCGGTGCTGGGTTCGAGGGGAATTCGTACACGGGCTGGCCTCCCCATCCGGCCTGTTGGGGGTTCTGTGGTGTCATTGGCGAGACGTAGTTGGATTGTGGTGAGGGATGGCCGTAAGGGTTCTTGGCGGAATGAGATTGTAGCTCAGGGGTCGGTGCGTGATTAGGAGGGAGTTCGACGACCGGCTTTCCTCCGTAGAGCTCTGGTTTTGGGGAAGATGTTGATGAGAGCTCAGACACGGCTGGTGGTGCGTAGTGGCCTTTGATGTACTCGCTGTTCCCCATGAGCTCTGGCTGACCGGTGTATTCTGGAGGACCATCACCGCGACCGTCGCCAGCGTTCGAGATTTCCACACCTCGGGCCTGACGCTGTCGTCTCCGTCGGATCAACATGAACAAGCCAACACCGATGGCGGCGACGACAACGACGCCGGCAATTCCTCCCGCGATTGGGGCGATGGGCGTCCCTCCTGATTCGTCCTTGTTCTTGTCGTTTCCTGCATCGTCGCCGTCACCGCTCGAACCCGAAGAACCGGTTTCTTCGGGAAGACCGTCGCTGCCAGTCAGAGTCGCATGTCCTGAACCTGTCCGAACAGGACCAGTCGCTCCAGTTCCAGCACCAGCTCCGGAGCTCGCAGTCGGGTACGACTGATGAATGGATTCACCAACAGTGGCGACAACCAAACTCTCAGCCGCACTGCAGTAATACCGGAAAACATCGACAGCCGAGGTCACGTTGCCGATATTCGTGCTGTCGCAGTAACCCTTGACCAACGAGGTCAGACTGCTCGAGATGATCTTGGACATTCCGCTTTTGATACACACGCACGAAGCGAGTTCCTGGGGTCCTTCGCCGCATAGCCAAGAGCTTTGCTGTAGTTGAGTTAGCAAGAGAAAGTACACTAAAAATAGTGATAGTTACCCCCAAGACAACAGACTCAATACCGCTTTGGGCGCACTTGTTGAGGGACTGATACTGAGGTAAAGCGGTGATGTAGTAAGACACTAGAAAGGGTCAGCATATACTCCCAGAAGTAGGTCGCATAACTGACTATCTCCAGGAGGACCCTTTGGCGGCGCAAACGATGTAGTACCATCGTTCATGGCGCAAAACTCGCTGTAAAAGTTTTGCGCCGAGGTGACATCTTGGTTGTTAGAGCAAGACCATTTGACTGAGCTCTTGAGTGTCTCGGTGATATCGTGCACGACGTCCTTCTTGTTGCAGACGCAAGGCGCATTCAACTCGGCCGCTTCAGGGCATCGATACGCAGCCTATCCCTCTGTCAGCCATGAACATGAACCTCCGACTCCTCAAACATACCACTCCAACAACAGCATACGAGATTCCTGACTGCGCGCATGGCGGCAGATAAGCCAGCTCCGGAAGATCGGTGATGTACGCTTCGACAACGTTCGTCGTCGGAGAAAAGAATGTGATGTCCTTGTCTTGGTGACAGTACTTGTCCATCAACTTGGACGCGCTCGAAAGATCATCGCTCGCACTTGAACCGCAGCTATACGTGACGTCGCTCGAGATGGAAGACGCGACCTGGTTGAATCTGGTGGAACAGATGCACTTCTGCAGTTCAGTCTCTGAGTCGCCGCACATGGTCGAGTAGGTCTGCATCGCGACATTGTATGAGATGGCGCTGGACACACATGGCGCCTAAGGGGTCAGTATCACTTCAATGTTATCGTCCAAGAGGCATACCAGGTATGTGAAGATTTCGAGATCAGTCACGTAGGAAATGTCCGCGGCGGTCGAAAAGGCGGCCAGGCCGACCAGAGCAGCCAGCGAGAAGCCGTGTAAGTGCTTCATGGCCCAGTCACAACGAGTGTATTCAACGAGAGAAGAAAAGGAACGGCACCCTCAACCGAGGGGATCACAACCACGAGAACTACACAGAAGGAAGTTTCCGAGAGTAAAGGACCAAGCCCAAAAGCCTCGCTCGAGGCTGCGAAAATGCCCATCTCTCTCTATCTGGTGGGGGAAGGCCCCAAAACGCGCCTTGGCGAGTCCAGATGCAGCTGGCGCCGGGACCCCTGAAGCTAGCCCTGATGGCTTCTCCAGCTGAAGGACCGGCTGCATACAATCCCGTGCTGACATTCAGCGTGTTCCTGCATGAGTCTCTGATTTGCAGAGAGGAAAAAAATCGACTCCTGAGATGGATATCAAGGAGGATTCATGCATATTGGTATGCTTGGGAGATGATCTTATCGTAAGATTGGCAGCCCTTGATGACCCGGTTAGATGTTAAACGCCATGAAGGCATTCGCACACTGAGCGTGAATTCCAAGCACAGGTTTGTTTTTTCCCTTAGCGTCCCTGAGATGAACGCTCCGCGCCATGGTCAGAGCGGAAGGGTAAAATGAGTCCTTTTCCTGCCTAATGAGCGGGCAAACACTACCTACTGTAGATACCCAAACGTCGATCACAATGGACATATGCGGTCAACAAGCGGATAACGGATATCCCTACCTGATCGGCTATTCAGGATCGGATACTCGTATATCCCGTAGGGCTGGGCATTAAAGCACTCACTTGTTCTCTCCTCAGCAGTCGGGCGAAGAGAAGATGGAGAACAGTGCTCCGGAGAGATACTGTCTCCATCTCGCAGAGGGGCAGCCATTCCCCAATGAAGTCAAGGGCCGCAACGCCACTCGGATAGTGACTGAAGCAGCTCAGCTCCCATTGGCCTCTTGTGAAATTAGCAGAGGCACCTGCAGAGCGCTCAAACAACGCCAAGTGTGTTGAACGGCACAGAGGAGCGAACGAGCGGAGGGCATTAGGCGAAGCCAAGCGCTGTTTGGGTGATTCATCCGACGAGGGAGCAAGCAGCCGATTGTGATGGTTGCTTCCCCCCCCCGCTGACTAAGTTTATGTGATGCCGAGGTCGCATCACGTGGGTACCCCGGATGCTACTCCAAGCTTCCCGCGGGTCGGTCCAACCACTCGGACCCTCGGCTATTGAACCTTGTGGCAGTTGAAAGCTCATGACGTCTGCCGCTCAGGCACCACCCACTGCCGGCATACAAGGTGGCTTTGAACTGACAGCTCGATCACAGAATCAAGGGACGGGAGGCTCAAGCTTCTTTGTTGTGAATAGTTCATGTCTGTTACTAGTAATAAAATGGTATCTGAAGCTGAAGCTTTCTCAGCTATGTAGGTATAGTTAGGTATTCCGTTTCCGTTGTTTCCGTCCGCCGGCCTTGCCATGGTTCCAAAACGCCATGCTCAAATAGTAAAGTAAAAAAAAATATAATAGTATATCGGCCCTTTTTTTAAACAGCCGTTTCCCAAATCGCTTGTGTCCCCAAAAGCATGTACCAGAAACCCCGAAAAAACAGTAGTAATCAATCTTTTTTTCATCGTAGGGCCCCTGCCTATAGGACCCGCACGATCTTGGGTAGTCGGTACCGCGATGGGCTGTCGTAGTACTCGCTGATCATGCCGTGAGGCGCTGTGGCTCTCCGCGGGGGGAGCTTGCCAGAGGCGGTTGATGGTCGTCGCATCTGATCTGTCGCCGAGCCCCGCCGCGAATCTCGAGAGTCTTCGCGCTGGCTATATCTGTCGGCTGATGTCTGGCGCGATCGTCCGGAGAAGTTGTCGGAGGAGGTGGTTCTTGAGCTGCCGCGGGAGCGAGAGCGAGGGGTGCTGGTGTAGTCCCAGTCGGCGGGCTCCTCGCAAATCTCATCGAGGAGGTCGTCGTCAAGCTCGTCGTACATCTTTTGTTGCTCAATGTTGCTGCTGAGCGTCTCCCAGAGGTCGAGGCCAAGATCGTCCCAGATGACGACGGCCTTGAAGAGTCGACGGCAGGCTTGTGTGCCCTCTGTCTTGTCGAGCTCGCCGTAGGACTGAAGCTCGCCGAGGCTGGGGAGGCTATCCCAGGCGATGGAGATCTGGTCGCACTGGTCCTTGAATGGAGAGCGCTCGAGGTAGTAGGTGAGGAAGTCGGAGGTCTCTGCCTTTGTCGCGAACTCGGCCTCCTCGAGGGCCTGTAGGCGGAGCTGCTCCTCCTTGACCTTTTGCTCTTGCTGCTGCTTCTGCTTGCGCTTCTTGGGGTTCCCAAAGAGGGGAACCTTGGGGACGTTGTGGGCGGTTCCTCGAAGCATCATGGTGATTGTATGTGTGGTGGTTGTTGTTGTGTGAAAAAGGGAGTCGGATGTGTTGAGAGAATGGAGGGATCGCTGATTATATGAGACAGGAGTCGTTGGTCGAGTAAAACAGTGTGAGTTGTCGTGTCGTAAGGAGCTAATAAAAGCAAACACACAGCTGGGCTTGTCTGATTGGCAATCGAGAGTCCAGCTCGTCGACTCGTGTTGGGTCTGGACTGACTTTGTTTCCAAGGTAAAACAGCAGATGTAGGGGGTGAGAGGTGGGAGGGTGTTGGGTATATGAAGGGCTGGGGAGGGGGGTGGTGGTCTCGCTCCGAGGGAGAGGAGACGAGAGAAAAAAAGCTTTGTCCGGGATTATTGGAAATCAGATAATCGCCAAGAGTTTCCAACAGGTAATAAATGTGATGGGGATCCGCGGCTATTTTGGGTAGTAACCGTAGTAAGCCTTGCGTGGTGCGTACTACGTAGTATGCATGCGGTGGCCGTAATTCCGGGTCGGGAGTTCGCGGGTCCTTGCTTTGAAGATCGTAGATGGAGATGGAGCTTCACAACAAGAGATCTACGGCCTCGGGAGGGTCTGCTTTTTAATAATGCCTTTTGCTTGTCAAGGGCCATGATGGCTAGATCACCCCGACAAGAGACGGAACATTCCCCCGGAGATGCCATCAGTGCCTAGCCCAACGGCGTATTCAACAGAGTTTCGCCAAGTGCGCCAGGCCAGCCCAAGGACCCGGGCCGTCGTCGTCTTCGTCTTCGTGAGAGAAGAGGAGAGGAGAGGAGGCAGCCGTCTCGAGCCTAGCCAGGGAGCCCGAGTAAACAGCCTCGAGGAACCAGAGTTTAGGCGACATTTCTTGTTTGGCCGCCATTCTATTGGATGTCCACACCCCAGACCGGGGGGGTCATTTGCGGCTTGGGCTTGAGACTAGGGAGGGAGCGGAGCCGCGACACACGCTCATCACAAGCAAGCACAGCCAAGTCATTTGCTCTACGGAGCACTCTGCTCCGTGCTTGTTGCTTTTTCTACAGTGTAAATTTTCTTGTCCGGCGGTCTGTCTGTGTGTTGTCAGGTCCAGCCGGTTCCATTGTTGGCTTTGTACGTGGCTGTCGTCCCGTCCACATCCTTCCAAGTACCGAGTTGGCCGAAAGCTTGACCGAAGACCGAGGGGGGTCCCATCTCGGTGGAATGTTGTTGGTAAAAGCAGGCAAACCCGGTAAAATTGATGACGAGGCTTTCCATCCCATTTGCCCATGTCACTCCATCTCCATCGCATCGCGTCGCTCGCTGGGTGTTTGTTACCCGCCGAGCAATCCCCCGTTGCTGGGAGGGGGGTCTGGTCTCGGAAACCACTCCTTCACTTCCCCGACACGACACACACTCTCGCGCGCTACCAGACACGCTCCGTGATTCCGTCCCGTCCTTAGTGGGCAGCTACCCGTGTGTTCCTAGTCTCCGCGCAACACGATCCCGCCCGTGCGAGCAGCAGGCCAGAGATTCCTCAACCAGACACTGGACGGGAAAAGGGGGCACGGGGCACGTCAGGATCTCGCACGGTTGGGGGAAGAGGACCACCGGCATCATGTTCCGGCGGACAGAGCTGCAGGGGAAAACACCGTCCTAGACATGGGGGGGTCCCCTGATGGCTGGAAACATTGCCTCTTTGCGGTCTGGTGCCACCAAAGCTGCCTGACAGGGCCTGACACAAAGGGACAAGAGACAGGCATTCCCTCAGGGCGAGCACGTCAGTGCCAGGTTGTCCCGTTATTTGGTACCGACCCGACACACTGTAAGCGGCTAATCAGCTGCCCAGGTCCCCTAGTCACTTTACAAGGAGGGGAGACACACTCCCGCGCAGGGCACGCTCTCCGCGGGACCCCGTTCCATCAATAGCAAGGCGGACGCTATTGAAGCCTCAGCAAGGGCAACCGGCAAAAGCCATGTCCACCGTGGATACAGACTCCAATAGAGCAACCGGCATGTCGACCTGGACCAGGCAGGCTCCTCTTTTTCCCTACGGGCGGGCGTTGGGTGTCCTTGAACCAGGTCGTCGGGTCCCTATTCAACATCCACAATCACCGCCGCCTCCGCCGCCTTGACCCCCCGTGATCAGATCCCATCGAGTAAATGCCATTGAGTAAACCCCAGATTTCATTCACATCATCTGTCAATAGCGTCTTGAAAGAACGGACGGCAACTCCCTTTCTGCCACAAAAAAAGAAAAGGGCTGAGGTCCACAGCTGTTGAGCCTTTATTGTCGTCCCGCATGTCGCGAGGCGTCTGTCTTTGATGAGTTTGAAACGCACTTCGACCGACTTTCTCTGCTCCCTTGCCTTACTCGCAACGAATGCTGCAGTCAGCACTCTACCTACAGTGCAGTAGTAGCCCTCTCGGTGCCGCAAATAGGTGTGCGTTGTGTTTCCGAGACTCGGCAAACTAACGCGGACCGAGCAAGCCCGGAATATCCGTCGGCTTCGGAACGCCCTCCTTTTGCACTGCCCATCCTTCTGTGATGAGAAAATCAAGGTTTCCAACTGCCAGGTGACAGCAAAACTCTCTTTACACGGCATCTTCCTTGTTGTTCCCCCTTTGGGACCGAGTCCCCATCCTACCCATGCCGACGGAACGTCCAGAAGAGAACAGCGGGGGGGGGGGGAGGGAAAGTGTTAATCTGCGTAGGTGGCTGATCAGTATAAACGAGACCGAAGTCGCTCTCTCAAGGTTGCGGCCACATTCCATCCACCCGCCAGTCCCCTCCCTCTTCACTCTGAAGCGTCTTGGCCTCTGATTGGGGCGCTATCGGCGCATGTGATTGGGTCGCGTCGGTTTTCCCAAAGAGGCATCTATCCGCTATCCGCGACGCGACAGGCACAATCTGGCGAGGAATGAGGACGAGACGGCGAGGCGGAGCACCGGGCACCGAGCGCGGGTCCGGCGTCCGCCAATTCGGGCGGGTGAAGCCCAGAAGCCTTCTCATCAAGCCTCTCGACTCGGTGGAATTCCAGACATGCTGGGCCTTTTGTGGGTTATGCTTTCATTGTGACGTGCCTATTCAGATCGGTTCCTGGTCTTCGATATGAGGTTTCCGGTTATTTGGAAAACGGAGATGTCCAGCGTTGTTACCAGGAGACTGGGATTGTGGCTCAAAGTCTCCTGGTATTGTATTCTCGGCCAACCTGACAATGAGGATGAATCAAAGTCTTGACGGAGGCTTCAGGTCAAGTCAAATCGCCTGATGTGGGTGTCAAGGGGCCTGCGACAGAGCCCACTCTCGCCCAGACACGACTCCGTGTTAGAAGGCGATGGAGACAATAACCCTTTGTGCTATGAAAGTGGTTCCAGATCTGAGGCTCTTGATTAAGGGACTTTGCAAGTGCAAGATCGACCCATTGTTACCCTGAGCACGGACGTTATCGATCAACATGCCATACGTTGTGTTCATTTTTTGGAGGTGCAGGCTTTTTTTTTTTGCAACACGCGTTGACAGCTGGCGGACACTGGCACTGGCACTCGCGAATACCCTCACTTTTTGAACATTAGCGTGCACTGCCAAACAGCCGACAAACGCACAGAAAAAATCTCTGCACAAGGCAGCAGCCAAAATGATTTACAATGGAGAAAACCTTTTGTTTACTCTTCTTCACCTGCATTGTTCACGCTTCTTCCATCACCACAACCGATCAAGCAAGAACAACAGCAACCTCATCCCACATCGCAACCCTTCATATTCACCTTCATCCCGACAATATTTTTTTTCGCCCACCGTATCCACTCTGATTCACTCACGCGAAAATGTTCTTTCGTCGCAAACTCGACTACGATCCGAAGGAATTTCCTCGGTATCGCGAGCTCTTCCCAGAGCAACGATCCTTCTTTGAGAAGCTGCTCGACTACAAGCCCGCTGTTGTCAGCTTCATTGCCGCTAGCTGGCACATTCTCGTTCTCACCTGGAACATCATGATTCAGTTCTTCAACATCATCGACTACAATGTCTTGAACGTCCCCACCGCTGTTAGATGGCTTGGCAACGAGTTTATCACGGCTGATGGCTGCAACTTCACACACGGTTTCTTGCTCATCTTCTGGCTTTATCGCACCAGCTACTCTCTCAGCTTCGTTCTCTGCGACATTTTGAAATGGCTCCATCAGAATTGGGTGCCTTTCTACAGCGACATCTGGCTTGATCGTCTCCGCTATGTTGGAAACATCCTCCTCTACGTCTTCTTCAGCATCCCCAACGTTCTCAACGTCATCAGCGTTCTCATAATTTGCGGCGTCATTGGAATCCCCTTCGTACAGATTGCTATGTACCTTTACAGCATTTGCCCCCCTCGCCCTGAATGGCTTCGTCGCCCTGACTGGCTTCGTTTCCCTGAACCTGAACCCCGATGCAATCAGCGTGTTCCCTTTTCGGTTCGCTTCTCCAACCCTCCTTCGCCCAGGACGCCTAGGACACCACCTCCCCCTCCATCGCCTCCTTCGCCCCCCCGTGCATTCGATTTTACTGCACCCCCCGAACCCGAAACCAGGAAACGATATCCCTGGCTCTACATACCTGGAACTTCTGACATCAGACGCAATCCCTTCTCCTCTATCAAGCCGCCCGGAGCTGCCTACGTCAAGCCTAAGCCTGCACCACCTGTCAAGCCCAAGCCTAAGCCTGTATCGTCCATCAAACCCCCTGGAGCATCCTACCAGAAGGTCTCTCCCAAGGCTGAGCACTATCTACGCTCTCACGGCATCAACCCGAAGCACCTCACGCCTAAGCGCTCCACCAACTTCCAACGCATCAACTCTTCCCAGCAGGACCGGCCTGTTGACACTGAGCTCAGATACCAGTGGTTTGGTGGCATCCTCTCTTCCGCAGAACGTGAGCTTGTTCAGATGAACAGTGAGGCTAAGCACCTCAAGACTCTCATCAACCAATTCCACAAGCAAAGCTGCGCTTCGATTCAAATGGCCTCTATCTCACCTACCACAGCTCTCCTCCCCCGCCCCGAGATCGCCGCTGTCAAAGGAGACAACGCACGCGAGAAGCTCCGATTCAGGGCCCTGTTGGCCGAGTATCCTCCCGAGATTAAGAAGATCGTGACTTACATCCAGCAGTCCCACCCAAGAATACGAGACGCACTCACCGACCTCCAAGCCAGAATCGACCCTCTCGATCAGAGCGCCGTCGCATGTGCCATGCGCGCCGACTACACCGACTGCCAGGAGAAGCTCACCCGCATTGTTAGAATCACCGAGCGAGCCCAGATCAGTGCGGAGAACACCAAGCAGCGATGCATCCGCCGGATCGAAGAGCTGAGCGACGAGATCGCCAGACTCGACAGCATCGACCTGAGCCATAAGAAGCTCAAGATGGCGGCATACCATTAGAAGCGGGTGCCTCACGCAGCGAAGGATGCAAAGTCCGCCAAGAGCGGCACAGCGCTGAACACTAACATTCAACGACTTACACTTAACGACTAATGACTCTGCGACATCATGTTCGCGAACGACTGCATTCACATGGAAGGCATTGGAGGTTGCTACACATATTTGTTTGATTGACACAAAGGATATAGACGGACAAGGGATTTAGACATGGCCTGGCAAGGGGCCCGGAAAGGATTGTACAGTTTCGTGTTGTATACAATTGAATTTGACAAAGTCTGAGTAATGACGTCTCACAAAGTGATATGCCGTTGGTGCTTGTCTGTAGCATTCATCTCAAAGTGAAGTCTTCATCCACATGGCCAAGTGTCTTTGTTCGACCGCTGCCAAGCCTGACCAGCTTCGCCGGAAGCCTAGACGACCTGGACAACCCTTCGTGACGCTAGCTACTGTGTTCATCGCGATTTCGCGGCTCGCGACTGCGTCTGGGACGAGGAATCCGTCTTTGACATTTCGCAAGCAGCCTCTACATACCTGAGCTTCCAAATCATTGCAACCATGACCTTGGCGATGCCCTCACCCACACACCCAGCCAAGCCTTGTTGAAAATTCTTCCATTCGACGGAGAAATCCGTAGTGTAGCTGCCGAATCCGGACTGATATTTATTCCTGTGGTGGCTATGGCAATGCCTTTATGCTAGCCTCATTCGCCGTTAAGGTGAGGAATGCAGTCCAGTCTAGCCACTCTGCGCTATTGAGTAGGGTAAATAGACAAGCCTCGATTGGTGAATTCCAAATTCCAAATCATCACCATCGTTTTTTCAACTCATTATGCTACGTGTATGTGGACAGAGGGTGTTGGACTCTGCCCTCTTGAGTGGTAGCGAGGAAGACCTTGTTTCCCGGTATAGGACAAGGGTGAGTTGGGTGTTCTTCCTAGAGTCTAATTGTCCTCTTCCTCATCTACTGGCTCTAAAAGAATCGTGCAGACTGCTCACACCATGAACACTCCCGGGCCAACCGAGAGTTGTTTCACAACCAGCTGTCAGCATCTCGAACTGCATCTTCAAGTCACACAAACACATCAGAATAGAGTCATGCATGATCATCATGTAGGCGACAAGGCTTTACAAGCTGTCATCTTCTTGCTTCCATCGGGTATCGTAACAGGTAGAACAGAATCGACGATCATCAAGATCATCCACAACCACCGTCCAGATGACCCTCAAGACCAACCCATCTAGTCACCCTTCTCAGAATCGTAAACCTGCCAGTAAAGCTTGGCCTTCTTCCCAGCATCCAGAGCATCGCAGTCGACAGATCCACGGGCTGCCATCAAGAAACCGGAAGAGTAGTCCTGCAGCGTCTTTTGCACAATCCACTCGACGTCGTCGTCACCCAGCATAACACTGCCCTTGGCTCGGACACCCAGGGAGCACGAGTCTGACTTGACGATGGGGACGAAGCCAGTGCCGTACTCCTTGGCAGCGCTGGTGACGGCGGGGATGGTAAAGGTGCCGTTGTGAGGTCCAAAAGCCGAGAGGAGGGATGCGCAGTCGCGGAAGTCGCCTCGCTTCACGTCGGAGGGGGCGAACTTGGCCTTGTAGGTCGCCTTGTCACACGTCTTGCGAGAGTTGTCGCTGGGCACCCAGAAAGTTGAGGCGATGGGAGTGGCCGAGGGGGTTGCGCAAGCCGTAGAGGTAGAGACGGCGACGATGTCGTCAAACAGGGTGGCCGAGGGAGCAGGCGCAGGAGCAGCAGCCACAAGACCCATGAGGGCAGCTGTGAGAACGAAGACGTGCATGATGACTTTGCTGGTGGTGGTTTGAAAGAAATGTCGAGGGGAAAAAGAACCTAGAGATATAGGTCGAGGGTGTGAAGGTGATTCAATGAGCGTGGGTGAATGGTAAAAAAGGTGATCAACACCTTGGTTAAGGAGAGACTGAGAAGATAGAAAAGAAGGTGCTGCGCGGCGGCACAAGGAAAAGCGTAAAGAGGCAGATGAGGAGTGGAAGTTGATGGGGAGATGGTGGGTTATTATCTCGAGGAGGAGGTATGTGGGATGCGATCATAGGAGGGATGGGGTGTTTCAAGTAGAGTAGATCGTCTGTTGTTGACTTGGGATCACAATGAAGACGATGATGTTTTGAAAGCAATTTTTTCTTTAAATTAATTTGTGATAAATGTTGTTTATTTCGTGCGAGGCTGCCGGCTGGTTGACAGTGCCAGCGTTTGAAGCCCGTTTGCTTCATTGGCCATGATGTTTCGATATTCGTAGCTGGTGTTTACCCTCGACGTTTCTCAACGGCTTTGTTTCGAGTTAAACGTGGGATTCATGCACAGACATGGTAGTTGACAGGTAGACTTGAATCATCGGATGAGCCGTGCTTTTTTAATTGATTCAATTACCGGCATTTCCATCTTTGAGGATTCGTCCCATCTCGCATCGTTGACCTCGTTAAGAACGCCTGATTCTGCTCGTTAACTGATACCTATAGTGGGATCTCTTACCCTTGAATAATTGTATAGATGGGTAATTGATAAGGTTGAAACAAGTTGTCTGCCTTGCCTTGTTCTGAATGCCATGCGCATAAACAACCTCAGCTCAGGCCCCTGGATCCCGAGGGGTGTGTAGACGAGGATACAGGAGCCAGAGAGATAGGAATGATCTTGATTCTTGCTTACACCATTTGGAAGAGATATTACCAACTAATGCAACACTACTCAGACGATAGACGACCATGATCGATTCCCAGGTCAACATCCATCATCCATGGATCCCGCCCAGATTGAGGCCATACTGCTAGTGATCTGCAAGCACTTTCAGTGGAGAGGCTCCGCTGAAGCCCACTAACCCGACCCGTAGTTCATCCACCCCGCGGTTGAAGAAAAAAGTTGGATCTGGCTAATACGCACTTCATCACTTGAACATTTCCCAGTATAATATCTTATAATAATAGCTGGAATAATAACTATACTTGATCTTGTATAGCCTCTTCTAATCCATGATTACTCTTATATAATAAAATCAAGAAAAAACCTGATGATCAACCCGCCAAGCACAACCTCAACATCGCCAAGTCGGCCCCATCATCATCCGTGCTCCGACCGATGACGACCCCCTCCCTTCTCGGCCGCCGCGGCACGGCCAACAACCAACAATGGATGTTTGCCCGGACCAGAGCTCCAAGCTCTGGGATGACTTCATCGACCCCACGGATCTTCTGGGCGTTGGAAACCCGCTCGCTCCTGACTCGTCGGCCCTTTCTTCAATTCGCAGACGTCACTGGTTCGTTTACTCGAGGCGTCTTGACATCTCGGCCGATTACTAGAACGATGGACCTCGTGATCTTCGCTGCTTGCCATCTTGGCTCCGAGCGCTGGGTGTCACCAGAAAAAAACAACTGCCGTTATGCCGGGATTCTCTCGTCAGATCCAAGAGACCCATTGATCCGGTTCCCCCTCACTTTTGCCCCAGATCGTTCCTTTTGGTTCTGGTGGTTCCCCCGTTGGGGTGGTTCACGATGACGATGATAGACTATCAATAGCCCGCTTCAGCTGGGCTTATTTACCAATTAAACAGGATTCGTGACCCTCTGTAAGTTGCTTCTTGTAAGGAATTGATCCATCTCTTCTTCTCTCGCTTTCCTGCCCTTCAATGAATACACTCGTCGTCAGTCCATACACCAGCTCTATACCATCAACATGAAGACCTCCACACAAGCATCACCAGGCCATCTTGGCTCAGCTGGCAAAGTAAAACGCATCGTCGGTAAAATTCGTCGTCATACTCATCCTCCCTCTGTCACCTCCAACTCCTCTGTCTCTGCTCCATCCTCCACCCACGCTTCCAGCGTATCATCGAATTGTCCTCTGCGCTGTCACAGAAATAGCGGGAGTCGTCGCGGGTCGGCAGCAGAAGAGGAGCGCGCACGCGACATCGAGCTGTGGAACGCAGCCTACGATGCTCTCAAGAAGGATGCTCGATCCAACGGTCTTGTACTCGCCTACGAGAACATTATCGGTCACGAACTGCCCGAGGCGCATAGACCCGGCCATCATGGTAACCCGAATGAGCTACCGATGGATGGCGAGCGACGTCTGGAGCTCATGTCCATGATTGCATCTTCAGGCCTGAACCGCGAAGTCAGCGTTACATCCAAGTCGGATTCGGGCGATGACGATGCTCGCGAGATTCTTGTCGAGGCGAGATCTACTGTCGCTTCGTTGGTACCTCAACAACCGAGTGCTGCTCTAGCCTTCGCCGGCATCTGCTCTTTAACACCTGTAGGCACACTGCATCTTTTAATAGGGACTAGGCTGACTGATATAGCTCCTCCTCGACCCTCTCCTCCGTCACGACGACCTCCGCAGCGGCTTCGTCCATCTGATAGCCACCATCCCACACTACATGAGCCTCGCCCGGTGCACATACCCCTCGTCATGGGCATCCCCCGAAGACTATGAGCGTCTACAACTACAGGTCCGACAGACGCTGCTGGATCTGTACCGCCGCATCCTCGAGTACGAGATGAACATTGTCTGCGCCGCTGCTAGCGCCTGGAACATGGCTGCTCGCAACGTCGTCGACTGGCAAGGTTGGCGGACTATGGATGATGCTGTTAAGGAGAAGGATGTTGAGGTGATGGGGGAGATGGAGAAGTATGGGACTGAAGAGGCTCGCGTATTGATGGAGGAGAAGAAGCCCGTGCCAGAGGGTGGAGGAAGAGGAAGCATGTCTTCAAATACAGATGATGAGGATAGGCATTGACAAGTATATTTGCCCTCCGGTTAAATGGCTGTTAGCGACGCCATCTTAGCGGCAATGCTCTAGCTAGGTTAGACTTGTTCTATCTTCTCAAGGCTCTAGGTAAACAGCTGGTCTGTGATTCGCGTTGTCCGCTTTGTACAGCCTTTACACAGCCTAACTATGTTGTCCCATTAGGTAACTCTGCACGCATGATCCCTCTGGGTGAGCTTGTTCCTCTACCTCCTTGGTCTCCTCCTGCAACTCCTCCAACTCGAGCAAATCCTAGCACTCGAGTTGATGTCCAATGGCTAATTCGCTTCATGTTGAGTTATACCTGAGACCAGTTACTATTTCGTCAACACTTCACGTCTAGAGAGCATCATTGGAAAACACAATGCGGTCAGCTTATAATGTGTCATAGATTCGCGTTCACATGTCGTGGATCCTTTCGAGGTATAAAAATCATGATCATTTTGTCTATGTTACCATTCACAAACTCCAAACTCCGGATTCCGTGAAACCGAGGACCCCATTCAGCGATCCTGCTGATATCCCCGTGATTCCTTTTGTGTTCCAAACGCCAACCTTGTCGGTGTCCTCAATTTACATATCCAGAAATAGCACTACAGCTCCCTTAACGCCCTGATGCTGGAAGAATGCCTTGGCTGTCCAGATCCTTCAGGTTGCTAGTGTACTGCTGCAATCGCATCTGCCAGCGGCCCATGTTCGGCTTGAACTCGAGAGCCGCCATCATGTCAGCCCATCCCGGCATTTGGTCACGAGTCGCAAGATCGTACACGTGACTGAGAACCCGGTTGAAGTCAGCCTGCGGCTTCATGGCGATGCTGTACAAGTGTCGTACCAAGTCGGTCCAGCACGAGATGAAGTCGGCGTCGAACGTCGACTCTGGGTAACGAAACTCGAGTGTGTTGTACTTGCTTACGACAAGAGCACAGCGCGTGGTCGTGTGGACGGGTCCCTCGTTGAACTTTCGAAGTGCGACTCCGAGGCTGGTGAGGTCCGGTTGGGCCCAGAGCCGCTTCATAGCTCCAACAAGTTTCTTGTCAACCTTCTTGCGGCCCTTGAACTTCCCCATGAGCTCCGTGAGCAGCGCAACAAGCGCGGCACCTTCACCTGAAACTGCAGGCTCGGTCTTCTCCATGGCGATCGAAGACTCGACACTAACACGCATCGAGAAAGCTGACTTGGATCGATGGGGGTGGCACAACGGGTAGAGCAGCGTATCCTCGAGGTGCCACACCAAGGTCACAGCCCGGAGCGCCGTCTGTAGCTTCATGTTGCCGGCGTCGTTGACATGTAAATGCAGACCACAGCCCGAATTGAGTCCAACCACCATGTTGTCCTGGATACCCTTAAGACACTTTCTCAGTGTGGGGAGCCCTTGGCTGAATTCTTGAGGTCGGATGAGGATTGGACTGTTTATTTCAGTTCCGAACCAGGCGAACTTGACAGAGGGCGTCTTGCTGGACTTACTAACGCAGTCCTGGGTCAGATGTCGCTCCGGCACCACGAACCAGTAGTTGGATGGTGCCACGGTTCCAGAAATTGATTCCGCAGCCGCTCTATTCCAGACCCGGATGAATTCACTGGTCTTTGTGAGCCGAACGAGGCAAGATCCGGAGAGTTTCCCAGGACTGGGCGTGGGAAGCGGCATGTCTTTGCACCCAACGGGGGCACCGCCACTGGCCATGACTTGGCATACCTTGTGAATGCATGGAGCCTCCATGGGCCTGAAGTCGCCAATGGCGAGGCCATCGGCATCTTTCTTTGATGCAAGGCATATCCACCGACTTTCACCGGGGGGAGTTCCAGTGGTCGATATAGCCACCAAGAACTCGACTTCCAAACCAACACACACCGAGGCTGGGATCGACATGTCTTTGCCGGTTGCGATTGTTCTCTGTAGGTAGTGGAGTTGCGGTTTTCTCTCTCGTCGTCGGTAATGTCTTGAATCAGTGATGCAAGATGCTGCCGAGCGAGTCGACGAGAAGTGAGCCAGCAAGGGCTCTGATTTTATAATTGACGATGCCATCTTGGTGAACGAGCTTGACGAGTTTGCGCGTAGAAGATCCGTGTTGTTCATGGTCAATTCCTGGAGGAGATTTTCATGGAGGAGATTTTCTGTTTAAAAGGATGCTGACGTTCAAGGGTGTTCCGAAACATGGCTGGGCAATTCGCCAACACTCGTTGAACGAAGAGCGGTCAGACCAAAGGGCGCCTCAAAGAACGGAAAAAGGGGAATGTCACTTTGTGTGTGCCCACCATTGACAACTCTTACGCCCCAGAGGCTCCTCGAGGAAATGCTGCAACACAGACAAGAGCATCTACTGGCACAGATCCGGCCGCTCCGCCGGGAGGGGGTGGTCTGAGATGATCATGATTTCCAAGTGGTGTTTCCCTCGACGCCCTCAATCACGGGCAGCCTCTAGGATCCATTCCAAAGGGGTCCCATTGCGACCCAAGGACAAACACAGAGAGTGGCACTTGTCGCCCGGAGGCGCTTCTGACCGGTCAAGAACATGTGATCCAAGGGCATTGGTAGGGCGATTCTTGCATCCAACCATCTCGCACATTTGCCAGGGGGCAAAGATTGGAGGATGACTACGGTGCAACTCGACGAGGAGCAGCAGGAGAACCTTGTGATTTCCGAGGTCTGGAAAAATGCTCGTGACACGCCATTCAAGCCTTGTCCGCACTGGAATCAGAAAAGGAACGTGAATGGACAAGAGGCCGCATCGTGGGATTGGCCCAGAGGAGTTGTTGAACAAAGGGACTCGGTGAAGGGAACTTACACGGGGACAACTGGAGGGGGATTAGCGCATCAAAGTTGCTCCGGGATGGCCAATAAGGTTGATGGGACGGTTTATTTTGGGGAAGGCATGCTCTGCAAAGCCCCAGTCAATCGGTGGGCGCTTGTCCAATGACTTTGTGCCATTGGTGGTGAGCGCGAGTCAAGAAATAAACGAGTGTACAAGCAACTCGAGCTCTATCAAGGCTGTGACGTTTCTGATGACTGGAGCTATGAAATGCAATAGAATGATGGCAGATTATTGTATAATAGTCCATATCTATGGAATACTTTACATGTTATATCATCGAATTGTTATGTTTTATTGTCACCGCTGAGCAGAACAAGCCTACACCTGTTCTGCTGTGCCATTTCTCCTGAGGTGACGGCCGTGCCCCAGTCTAACCGGCTAGACTTGCCCAATGACTGACTGCCTGCGTTTGCTGCTTGGAGGCAGGAGCTGACCCTGGCTTTTTTTGATTGACGGAGCTCGAAAAACGCGACAGCGCGTCACATCCAACATTCAACTCCAACTTTAGCATCACCATCACCAATTATCACCCAACGCTCTCCACGTATTTCACCGATTATCGCTATCGCATCACTCTCACATTGATCGCGAACCAAAGACAAATCACCTCCGACAGCGATCCCGATCCCGCCGTCCTTCGGCTCAAGGGTACCTCCCATCGCGATCGTCCCTCGGGCATGTAGCTCGCCCTTCCAACATGCACATCATCAAGCCTTCATGGCTGAGCCATAGTGGCGAGCAAAAGGACTTTGAGGTCTACAGTTGTCATGTTTCTCCCGACGGGAAACGTCTTGCGACAGCTGGTGGTGATGGACACGTGCGAATCTGGTCGACCGAATCCATCTACAATGCCAACAACTCCGACTACAACAAGCCACGTCAGCTTTGCCATATGAGCCACCACCTTGGCACGATTCACTCGGTTCGATTCTCGCCTAACGGGCGCTACCTTGCCAGCGGCGCCGACGACAAGATCATCTGTGTGTACCATCTCGACAAAGGACCTCCCGCGGCCACATTTGGCACCAACGAGGAACCCCCGGTTGAGAATTGGAAGACGTACAAGCGTTTGATTGGCCACGACAATGATGTCCAAGACCTTGCTTGGTCCTACGACTCGTCGATACTCGTCTCCGTTGGCCTCGACTCCAAGGTGGTCGTCTGGTCCGGCCATACCTTTGAGAAGCTCAAGACACTGCCCGCCCACCAGAGTCACGTCAAGGGTATCACCTTTGACCCTGCTAATAAGTTCTTTGCGACCGCTAGCGACGATCGTACCATCAAGATTTTTCGATTTACCTCGCCTGCGCCCAACGCGACCCAGCATGACATGGTTAACAACTTTGTGCTCGAGACTACGATTAGTGCGCCGTTCAAGAGCTCTCCTCTTACAACATACTTCCGACGATGTTCCTGGTCCCCTGATGGCAACCACATCGCCGCCGCCAATGCTGTAAATGGACCCGTCAGTTCTGTCGCTATCATCGAGCGGACGAGATGGGACAGCGAGATCAACCTGATCGGCCACGAGGCCCCTACCGAAGTCTGCATGTTTTCGCCGCGACTTTTCCATACTGTAAAGCCGGACTCGAACGCAGCATCTGATGCTAATACTGGGTCGCTCGTGACGGTCATAGCATCGGCCGGTCAGGACAAGACTCTGAGCATCTGGAACACAAATACATCAAGACCCGTGGTTATTCTTCAGGACCTTGCGGGCAAGTCGATATCCGACCTGGCGTGGACTCCGGACGGCCAGACTCTGTACGCCTCGAGTCTCGATGGCAGCATCGTGGTTGCCAAGTTCTCCGAGGGTGAACTGGGTTGGGTTGCACAGCCTGAGGAGAACATCAAGGCCCTACAGAAGTATGGCGGCTCGAGAAAGGGAATGGGCATCGCAGAGGATGTGGAGGGTCTCTTGCTGGAGAATCAGAGCAAGGCGGGCGAATCACGAGCTGTCGAGTCGAGGATGGGTGCGCTGATGGGCGATTTTTCCGAATCTACAAAAGAGTCGACACCAGTCACTAACGGTACCAAGCCAAATGCAGCCTCAAAGCCGACAACAAATGGTCAGACAGAACCAGAAAAGGAGCCAGAAAAGCAGCCAGAAGAGACTGCGGACAAGACTGCCGAGCGAGTCAAGGAGCTCAAGTCACGAGTCACCATTGGCAAGGACGGCAAGAAACGAGTGGCTCCTCTGCTGGTATCATCATCGGGAACTGGACAATCTTCACTGCCCCAGACACAACTGGTCGGTACGACTACTACCAATAAGACGGCTCAGAACGATGCGCCAACTACTGTCCTCGACCTCACCAAGCCATTCGATGGGCTGCCCAAGGGGGGCATTGCTGCGATGCTGCTTGGTAACAAGAGGCGTATGAACGTCGATGGCGATGAGGAGGATGAACATGTCTCAAAACGAGCAGCAACTGGTCCAGTCCCTATCGTCACTAATGGCCCCGACGGCGCTGAACCTGCTACTCTTGCACCTGTACAGAATGGTGTGGTCCCGACGCCCGAGTTCCTCCGACCAGCCGTGTTGAATCCTTCCATAGCGTGGGCCTCGGTCAGACTGGCTGTACCCAAGGTGAGGTCTCACATTCTGCGGCCGTTGGAGAGAGGCGTTCTCCAAGGGGACAGCTCTCTGGAGGATGCGACCAAGGTGGCAGAGAACATCATTCTAGAAGCCAAGAATGACGCCAACCCAAGGGATCCCTCGCACGTCATGGTCACTAAAAGGGGCGCTCTTATCTGGGAAGAATTCCTACCGCGAGCCATCATTCTGGTAACGGCAACTAAACATTTCTGGGCTGTGGCCTGCGAAGACGGGTCCATTCACACTTGGACACCTGCAGGAAGAAGGTTGCTCAACCCGATGGTACTCGAGTCTCAACCTGTCATTCTCGAAGCTCGCGATCACTGGCTGCTCTGCATCACAGCTGTTGGCCTTGCCCATGTCTGGGACCTCAAGACGCAAACCTCGCCTCATCCTCCAGTCTCCCTAGGCCCTCTCCTGGATATTGCTACAACCTCGCTTAACCAGCACAGCGCGACGCCGGGTCCAGGAATCACGTCGGCACACCTCAACACCACCGGTCATATTATCGTCACATTGAGCAATGGTGATGGCCACTACTACGCCCGAGAGATGCACATCTGGCAACGTCTCAGCGAAGCCTGGTGGGCTGTTGGTTCTCAGTATTGGAACTCCAACGACTCCTCCATTTCCGCCTTGCAGTCTACCGCCGTGGGTCCGAACTCGAAGGAGGGCAAAGACAAGGATCCTGCCAAGCCTACTGTGTCATCGGGCATCATACCATTCCTCGAGCGACATACGACCAACGAGTTTCTCCTCAAGGGCAGGTCCTACAGCTTGCAGCGCATCATCAAGATGCTCGTGCAGCGCAAGGAAGCTGAGAATCTGGAGAGCAGTGTCAGCATAGCGCATCTGGAGAACCGAATCGCAGGTGCCATGCAGCTGGGAGCACAGGACGAATTCCGGCTCTATCTGTTCATGTACGCCAAGCGACTAGGCGCCGAGGGTGCCAGAGGCAAGGTAGAGGAGCTCCTCAACAGTCTCATGGGTGGCATCCTTGATGATGGTGAGCAGAAGAAAGACGATGCCCGTGGTTGGTTCAGCAAGGAGGGCGATCTGTGTGGCTGGGATCGAAAGGAGCTACTCAAGGGTGTGGTGATGATTCTCGGTAAGTTCTCGCGGCGTTTATACGTGGAATCAAGGAGCTAACAAGATACAGGCAAATACCGCGAGCTACAACGATTGACGGTTCAATACGCGAGAGTGCTGGACATCAGCCCAGAGGACGGTTCGGTAGACGTGGAGTCGATGGACGTGGAGACTTGAGAGGGACTATTGTAACCTGTATCAGTATAGCTGCCTCTCTGTCTATTTGGTCAAAGGGGCGGATGAGGCTTGTTTTCTGCTTGGGCGAGGCCGGCGTTCGGGATGCATCTATTGGAGAGGATGCTTGTGGGCGATTTCAGGTTGGGGACACGGGCGGTAGGATATCGCTGATTGTTGATACAAGGACCAGTTGAATTTTCAAGACGGTATCTTCTTTCTCCGCAGAAGGGGGTTTCTAGGTAATCGAGCGTAGAAGCATGGAATCACTGTCGCTTCTTAGCACTTCATCCCCGCGTGATCAAGGACGAGCCTAGAATCTCTGCCTCGTTATCTCTTCAGAACACATGCCTCAACCTAGCACAACAGCTTGCATGCATCTTGATTCAAACCTCTGCCTGCTGTGAGGCATGTCGCACTCGCCGCGTCATTGAGGCTTTTGCTGATCAGCGCTGCAGGTGCAGGCTGTTCCTTGAGGGTGATTCGCCCTGAATGATTGCCCTCTTCATGCTCTTTTCTCCTTTCCTTCACAATCACACATCTTCAGCATTAAGCCTTCAATGATCATCTTCCAAATCAAGCTCAGGCCAACTGCCTCCTGGTGATGCCTGAATGAGCGACCTGCTATTGTTCATCTGAGATCCATCGGACAATCCCCTCCGGCATCGGATATTTTCTCCCGCTTCGCTCCTGTTCTCGGCCTTAAGATCGTGGAGTTCCTGCCTAAACCTCAGATCGATCAACCACGAGCGGGATCTCGGTGAAGACTGGCACTGCTAGCAACTGCCCCCTCAAGCTCGCGGTCACATGCATCTCCATTCTCGCCTCAGGCTTCATCTACAATAAGGCGGAGTCTCCCCATTCTTCTCTCCCCTCTTTCTGTTCTTGTCATTTATTTATCCTTTTGATTCATCATTCTACTTCATTCAACCTTGAATTGAAACAATCTCCGCCTTCGGCACGTCTGAGACGTCAACCTGATACTCTTTTCCCCACGCTCCTTTTTCATTTTCCTTTCTCTGAACTCCTTTTCGTTCCTTCTTTTCTCTACCCTCTCGGTCTGCTCCCTGTTCATACCTTTGACCGGACGCCTACTCCTCTCACCACTTGAACTCGAACTCGAACGGGCCGCCTGAACATCGAACCGGCCCTCAACATGGCGAAGCTCCACCTGTCCGCCGTGCTGTGGGCATGCATCATGGTCCTTGTTCAGTTCACATCGCCTGTACGTGGCGTTTTCTCGCCTCCGTCTGCCGAGGGGGCTCCACGAGCCGCCTTGGTAACCCTCGCCCACGACTACGACCTCGATGCCATGCTCTTCACCATGCAACAACTCGAAGAAAAGTTCAACAACCGATACCAGTACCAGTGGATCTTCTTCAGCACCGAAGTGCTTGGTGACGACTTCAAGGAACTCACGTCCAACGCTACCAATGCCACCTGCATCTACGAAGTCATCCCCAACGAGAACTGGGCCATTCCCGGATGGACCGATTCATCTCAGGTTCCGAACCCGCAGGAGAACAACATGGGAAACGGCGCCAAGACACGGAAACCGATTGCCAGCATCCGCCAGATGAATCGCTGGAACTCGGCCCCGTTTGCCAAAGAGAGACGTCTTCGTGACTACGACTGGTTCTGGAGAATTGAGCCTGGCGTAAGTGGTAGTTCTGGTTTGTGAGCTCGGAATAATTAACTTATGACGATTTCTAGGCCCAACTGACCCAGGACATCCCCTTTGATGTTTTCCGTTTCATGCGAGACAACGGTATCGCCTACGGATTCAACCCAGCCATCTTCCAACGCGCCAACCTGCGAGACATCTCCCCTCGGATCAAGTCATTTGTCGACAAATACCCGGATCTCCTGCACGAAGATGCCGACATGTCGTGTCTTTTGGGTAATAAGTCGGACCCAGCGATGCGACCTTGCGATTCGGATGACGACATTGACGACCTTCTAGAGGATGAGGACAAGAGTGGACTGAAGATGCGGATCGCCTAGAAGGACCGTCTCGGCCACGAAAACAACTCAGACTCGGAAGTGTCACGGAATGGCGAAGTCGATGAGGGAGCTTCATCGTTCAGCGTGTGCTTTGCTTCTTGGATGAATGGAATCTCTGGAAGCAACCTTTACCCAACGTTTGAGATTGGATCTTTGGCATTCTTCCGCAGCGAGAAGCACATCACCTTTGTTGACCATCTCGACAGTGACAGCAACTTGGGGCATCACCCAGTCGGCGATGTCGGCGATGTTTCACTCGGTTCCCTGAGCGCTAGCTTGATGCTGCCCAAGCAGAGTGTTTGGAACTTTCGCAATCACATCGGACAAGGACCAAGCCCGGCCCAAGCGACTCCGTACCCCGAGAGTAGCGCCAACGCCAACATCGACTCGGTCAGCTGGATGGTCCGGAGCTACGATCCCATGGAGGCAAAGACGGCATTGCTTGCCGATTGGGAAGTGATTTTTCAAGACTTGACGCAGCAGGCAGAGAAGCCCGGACTGAAGTCAGGTCGCACGACAGTACTTGATGAGGGAAACCTGGTGACTCGTCTACGGTATGGACTACTCATATGCATTGAGATGACGATTTGAAGAGAGATGATTTGGGTGAGAGAAACAGATGCGAGCTATTGCACAAGCTGGATGGACGATTGGGGATCAAGGAGTGATATGTCTAGCAACAGCTGAGTACATTGTCTCGCAGGCCGAGAAGGCAAAATAGAGGTTTATTACCTTTGACTTTGGGGATGCTTCTGAGTGAGCGGTGAGTGATGAGGTACAGTATCATGCGGTATCACGGGTAGTTTGTCACTGGATCATATCACAAGATCATATCGTGAAGCTAAGACGTTGAATATGACCCAGAGCACACCAAGTTAGTCCAGCCCCGTGTAACGACGCGTCTGTACTAAGCCGCAGTTTGTGTCACTAAAAGATTGGATTAATTGCCGTTACGGATCTTGCATCCTCAAGGCATGATTGACGTCAAAAACGGTGGCTACGTGGCTGGGTCGCGTCAAAGCCATGCGCGTTCTACGTCACCAAGCATGACGTTGGAGCAGACGTTGGACGAAAGAGAAGTTGACAGAAACGGATTACGCCATGACTAGTGTATCAAAGAAAGGTGAATTATTAAAAGTAGAGCTCGTAACAATAGATTCATCCCCGCGTATTTGTATCAAATCAATGACGCACGAAACAATGAGCCAGGTTGTTTAGCGGAAACTCGGCCTCGACCCAAGAATTGAAAGTGGAGGTTTGTGGGGTTGGGGATGAGGATCGGCGCCGGAGACGGGATCGGACCCGGGGGAGGGGGAGGGATGCTTGTGAAGCCGAGGAGATGAGTTTTGATGGAAGCAGTGCGGAGAAGGAAAATATGTTTGGACATGTGCTGGGTTCTAGGATGGTCTGGCGTGAGGAGGTGGTGAAGCTAAGCTAATGGGTGGAGATGTGGTTGTATATTTGACGAGGGAGCGGAGTGTCTAGCCTTGACGAGAGATGCATCTTACCATAGCGGACTATCAGGCTGGAAAGAGATCTCACCATGGATGCTCGTGCGCGCATATCACATCGGCTCAGCCCAGCTCAGCCATCCCACACCGACACACGGTTCACATGTTGTACGGAGAAAGGTCACTCGTGAAAGCATGGACACACCCTGATGCCCTCTCTCTCTCTTTCTGGAGCTATTTCCCCGCTCAATAGTGGGAACAGGGGTAAAAGGTAGCTAAGCCTTGCTTTGACTCCCTCCCACCGCTTGACGTGGGTTCCAGTTTTGTCTAGACGAGGAGATGAAGCTCCAGCAATGGCTGCTAGTTTCTCATATTTAATACGAGTTTGTTAACACGCCGGTTTAGAGACACGAGGACCTAGGTAAAAGCTTTTTTTTTCTCTCTAGTTCCTGACCCGGCTGGAGAAGGAAAAGACATGGGGTGCATCCTAGTGGATAAGGGGTCAGGGGCACTTTTGGGAATTGTGACAGGGGTTGGTTTAAGGTGCTTTGGTTGGGTCGTATGCAACCATTTAATTAATTGTTCAATTAGAGAGAAGGATAATTAGACGTTTAAAAAGGAGGAAGTGAATAATGGAAAGACTGTTAGAGTCAAAAAGGGGTCATCCAATCGTTGACAAGCTGCATGAAGCTGGAGAGCTTGTTGTGCTGAAGAAACAAGAAACAATCGAAGGAAGCAGCTGTGCCCCCTGTCCTGCCCTGTCAGGCCCAGTCAGTCCCCCCCGCCACCAAAAGAAAATAGTGGAGAAAAAATGGGAAAGGGCACACCACATGCGTTCCTACCCTTCTCAGCCTGCCTTACCGTACTTCGGGCTGCCCTCCATTCTCCCCTTTTTTTCCCTTTGCTTATTGAATGACAGGGGAAAAGGCTTGGTTGGTTCGGTACACTTTCCATGCTTGTACTTTTTTCCTTCTTGGCATTTTTTCCCTTCTTCTTCTTGTTCTGGACTCTTGTTTTCACTCCCCCAGGGTGTGTGTGTCTCTTGTCCTATGCAGGTTTCCTTTTTTGAGGATCCTCCTCCCCGCCTCTTTTCCCTCTCCTTCCTTCTTTTCTCCCTTGCTTCGAGTTTTCTTGTCTTTTCCTCTCTTCTCTTTATTTCTAGTTAAAAACAAAACTTCGGTGCAGCTTGATTAACGACATCCATCCTTTTTCCGAACACTGCGAGTGTAAACGAGCACGGACACACGCGACGCCGAGAGACGACCGAACCCCTCGAAATTCTTGGCTCCCGAGCCTTGGCAGCACGGCACGCGCTTGCGATCGCGGAGGGGGCCTCGACGAAGGGAAGAGGAGCTACCAGCTATTGACGTTAATTGAGCGACGCAATTATTCGAGGGGTCGCGAAGAAGACGGGCGACATCTATCGGCTCAGCAAGCAAAAGTCACAGAAAGCCGCTTTCGTTGTTGCTGTGTCGCATTGCGCCTTCGGCAACTACCGTCGCAAGTTGGCTCGTCGCGGTTTCAGGCGCATTTCACTCCTTTAAACCCAAGGTCGTCGAGGGGATACACCTCTTTTTTTCTTTTTTTTCTACAGCATCGCGTTTGCTTTACCTTGGGGATTCACCGAGCTTGAACCATGGCGATCCTCCAGTTCCCTAAAGCTCCAGCTGCGAGCCAGGGCACCTTTCTGGGGCTCACCAAGAAGCAATGGTCGCTTACAACGGTATGATCAAGCTCTGCCAGCTTCTGGCACGTGGGATTCTTTTGCGCTGACTGCTGTTATAGCTGACCTTTCAAAATTCTGCCCTCATCTTGGTACGCGATCATGTTCTACAGCTGTAGAAGGAATACTAACGACTTACAGATCATGCACTACTCCCGCATGATGCCCCCGACTGGCGACCACCGCTACTTTACCTCGACCGCCGTCTTCCTCAACGAGATCATTAAGCTCGCCGTGTCCCTCTCGCTAGCCATCTACGACACCTCCAAAACTTTAGCTCCCACGACACCAGCCACCGTCCTGTTTGAGCAAATCTACAACTCTGTCTTTGCGGGCGATGGTTGGAAGCTTGCCCTAACGGCTGCGTTCTATACCCTTCAGAACCTGCTGCAGTATGTGGCTGTTGGAAACTTGGATGCCGTCCACTTCCAGGTGCTTTACCAGCTCAAGGTTTGTTGCTGTGCTTCACAATGCGCCGCCAGAACAGCGAATTGACAGACTACCAGATCCTCATCACGGCCCTCTTCAGCGTCGTTCTTCTCCGTCGACACCTCGGCCCTAAGCGCTGGTTCGCCCTCATCATCCTCACCCTTGGTGTCTCGGTCGTCTCTCTACCGCAAGGCAGCTCCTCGTCCAGCCCCTCCTACGTCCCTCTGCGCCACATGACGGACCACTTCTTTCCCCGCTCGCTCCACGAACTCGGTCACGTCCCTAGTGATGGTACTGGAAAACTGGCCAAGCGATCTGCGACCTACCAGGGCATCGACAATGACTTGCCTCCTCTTGATCCCCTCATGAACTATTCGGTCGGCCTTACTTCTGTTCTTGTGGCTGCTACTGTGTCTGGCTTGACGGGTGTGTACTTTGAGAAGCTCCTAAAAGAGAGCCCAACACAAGCCAGTGTCTGGATCCGAAATGTGCAGCTGAGCTTCTACTCGATCTTCGCTGCGGGACTGGGTGGTGTCATTTGGCAAGATGGAGAGGGTATCAGCGAGCATGGCTTCTTTGAGGGCTACAACTGGGTCGTCTGGACTGCCGTTTTCCTCCAAGCTGCAGGCGGTATACTGGCGAGCGTGGTGATTCGCGATGCCGATAACATTGTCAAGAACTTTGCGACAAGCATCAGCATTGTCATTAGTTTCTTGATTAGCGTCTTGGTATTCCAGTTTGAAGTGTCTCTAACGGTAAGTTCTCTCAGCCGGAATGGTGGCGCCATGGTTGATACTGATATCCGGTATAGTTCATTCTCGGCACTTCCCTTGTTCTCCTCTCTACCTGGATATACAACGCCTCGGACCGTGTCATTCGTCGCCCTCCACCAATCCAGATCCACAGCTTTGAGAAGGCGGCCATTGAACCCTACCAGACGCCTCGCAACATGGCACCAAACCGGCTGAGCGTCAACCCGCTGGACGGTCCCCTTGGCTTGACTACCAGCAGACCCAGCAGCCCAATGCTGCCCAGAACGCCGAGCCGGCTCAACGTCAAGAGAGAGGAGTGATCTCCATTACCACTTGATAGCGAAGTTGACTATTTGACTTCAAGTGAGAAACCAGTCTCGCTCGGAAAGTCACATCTCACGAACTCAAACGAAGACACGAATGATACGCAACCTGCACTACAGTACCTATATATAGCCTGGATCTCATTGGTACATTTCTCGGATAGATAGAGCTATTTTACCTCATACAGCCGGGACAAGAGGGGCATGCTGGACGCTTGACCGTTTGGGGCAAGGCAGGGGAGTAAGCAAAAGGATACAGGACGTCGCCCCTGGAGAGGGGCATGATACGGATGAATACCCCTGGACGGAGACTTTGGATCTTGGAGGGCGTGACAAGAGGAATAGTGTATAGCACGGCTCTTAGACGGCATAAGAGGAGGAATAGCGTGTAGCACGACTCAATCGAGACGACTCCTGATGGAGAGGACTTGGACGGAATTCACGCCCATGTTGCTTTTTTTCTGGTATACTCACTTGATCTATCATGTGCCGCTTTTACTGTGCGCCAACTGAACTGAAACACCTCGTCTGCTTTCATGTGCTGTGCTGGTCCCGGCTATATACCTCCTCCATTACGTGCTGTGCTGCAGCTTCAACAAGCAAAGCAGATAGCATCCTAGGCTTTTATCATGCATACATTGTGACAAAGGACAATGTTTCTGCATGTGTCTAATGTGATGGGTGTACAGGCAGTACTGGGCTTACATGATGACTTCGTTAGCGACATCCTATTGTCTGTTAGCATTGGTCCATCGTCATGATGCTGTAGGTAGCTTACCCTCTTAAGCTCCTTGTACGGCAGGCAGACACAGTTCTGGACGCGAACCTCGTCGCCGACACCACAGTCCTTGCCCAGGATGGTGATACTCTGGACCTTGACTCCGTTCTTGATGATACTCGTCGAGTGGCTTCCAACAGGGGTAGGAGTACCCTCGACACGAGCCCAGGCGCCAACGCGGCTGCCCCATCCAATAATGGAGTAGAGAATGCAGGCGTCGTGCTTGATCTCAGAGTCCTCGAGGACAATGCTCTCCTTGACACGCGCACCAGCGCCAATGTGGACTCGGGGACCGATGCTCACGTTGGGACCGAGCTTGGCGGTGGGGTGGACATCGGCGGTAGGGTGGATGAAGACGGGGGGGACGATGTGCGCGCTGGGAGGGGCGAGCTCGTCGCTCAGCTCAGACTGCGCGGCCTTTTGGAGGTAGAGGGCGTTGGCGGGGACAGCTGAGCCCGCCGTCTTGATCTGGCGCCAGAAATCCTTTGTCTCGTATACAAAGAACTGCTTGTTGTCGGCCATGTCGCTCAGAATATCCTGCTCGAGACGGATAACCTCGCTCTTCTTCTCCTCATCGTCGTCATCGTCGTCGGGGAGGATGAAGCTGTTCTCCAGGTTGTCGGACGAGGGGTACGACACCAGACGGGCGGGGCGGTCGAGACGGCGCTTGATAGCGGAGCGGATCGAGGGGAAGATGGCCTCGGTGGAGAAGAGGTACACGCCGCAGTTGATGAGGTTGCTGATGCGCGACTCGGGCTTCTCGACGTAGTGAAGAACACGGCGGGTGTGGGCGTCGGAGACGATGCAGCCAAAGTTTGTGGCAGCCTCATCGCTCACACGAGTACCGAGGATAACAGCCTCGGCGTCCTTGTCGTTGAAGAGCTTGAGCATCTCATCGAGAGGGAACGAGCAGCAAACGTCGGCGTTGAGGACAAACAGCCTCTCAGGACGGCCCTTAAGAATAGCATCTCGGAAGTGGTACAGACCACCAGCGGTACCAAGAGCCTCGTACTCGCGAAGGTACTTGATAGTAATGGCGGGGAACTCCTTTGCAGAGTCCTTGATAAAGTCGCGGAAGACGGACTCGTCGTAGTAGCCGATGATGTAGACCTCTTGGATCTGCTTGTTGGGGACGCGCGCGACGGACGAGAGGCAGTGCCAGATGATGGGGTGGCCGGCGACCTCGAAGAGAGGCTTGGGGACGTCGAGGGAGAGGGGACGGAAGCGCGTGCCTCGGGAGGGACCGCCGACCTAAGAAGTTAGCTGTTTGTTGAGGTAGAGAGTCAGGAGGTGAAGCTATACCAAGATGACGGCCTTGGTGGCGCCCTGATCCTTGGGGCGATGCGCCATAGGAACGTGAAGAGACATGATGGCGTAGATTTGGAGAGGAGGTCAGGAGGGAGTGAGGAGTGAGAAGCAACAATCTTGCGAAAAGATTGAAGAGCTGTTGCTGGCCTGTTTTTTTGTTTTGTTGGTGTTGGCGCTGAATGAGGGGAGGAGGGGACACCCTGGAGAGAAATAAAGGCGGTCACCAAAAGGGAAATCTCAACTAAATTAGTTGCCAAAAGGGAGGAGGGGCCTTCTGCACGTGTAAGTAGGGGGTGTATCGTTTACCCTATACGCTTTTCTTATTACAGTGTTAGTATTAAAAGAAATAATCAAACGCATTTATTAATATTTAGTTAGACTTGAAGACGTCTAGTGTTTTTTAATACTTTGCATTACAACTATCGTTAGAAAAACTCCCTTGGTACATCAAAGGTTCGGCTCTTCGACGTCAGCTGCTTGACCGTGCATCTCGTAAAATCGCTTCTCAGTCCAGTCATATACATTGTCATATGCAAACCCCTTAGACTTGAACAGTTGTCGGAAACGCTGGCGTAGATGGGCATAATCAGGCTTGTCGTCGAATGCAAGCGCCCGGACATACTTGATATACGCGGCAAATTCCTCGGGCAAACCTTCGCATATCGTTTCTACCGGCAAGTTGGTCTTCTTCTCCTTTACCATCTCGTCTTTTTCTTTCCCATTCGCAGCCCGCAGGCCTTGCCAAGGCAACCTCCCCCGAGCCAGGTAGACGAGCATGTATCCCAGGGACTCCAGATCATCGTTCCACGACTGCTCTGCACCGGTGCTGTTAGCAGAGGAAAGGGTCCTGGGACTTTATGTACATACCGCGTCCGTGATGGTTGTTGAGGCTCGCATATCGCCTGGTGCCACCGAAATGGCGACCTCCCAAGTGCCGATCCCTTTCCGCGTCGCAGAATTCCTTGGCCAAGCCAAAGTCGATGGCGTACAAGACGTTGCCATACTCACCAACGCCCATGAGAAAGTTGTCTGGCTTAATGTCTCGATGAATGAAGCCCTTGGAGTGGATGTACTGGATTCGAGAGATGGCCTGGTCGGCAATGAGAAGGACGGTCTTGAGGGATAAGCGTCGATCACAGTAGTTCAGCAAGTCCTCCAGGGACGGGCCAAGAAGTGTGTGAACCAGAACGTAGTAATCACCCTCTTGGCCATACCACATGACTTGAGGAATCCCAACCCCGCCGGACAGGGCTTGATAGGCGTTGGCTTCGTCCTCAAGCATAGTGCGCTCTTCTCGGTGATGGATCAGCTTAATGGCAACGTCTGCATTTCTGCGAATGTCGGTTCCTGCGAGATCAGTCTCGGATCGTCAACATGAAGCCACTGACCGAACATACCGGCATAAACGAGGCCGAAACCGCCTTTGCCGATTCTGAAATCGACACGATACGTCTCTTTAATCAATATATCCTACAAATGACCTATTGTGAGCATATGATATTATTCTTAGACATGTGATGAACCATACCTTCATTTGAGACACTGACTGCGATTCCGAGGAGATTTATGGCCTGTAGATGTGCAATGAATCAATATCGTGAGGGTGAAAGAGATGAGTTGCTTGAAAGGCCTGGGTAGTTAAATCTCTTTGTCTTCAATTACATGGCAAGACGGGGTCACATGAGGTCACATGACGGGGCCAATGCGACGGGATTCGCGACATCCAACTTGCAGCATGCATGTTTGCTTCATGGCTGCAATCGAGCGCTTAACGAATGGTCGATATCAACATGTCGGAGGCATGAATCGCTCAGCAGGCGGGCGTTGCACCAACGCGCCTCAATCGAACGCGTCCATCGGCTGTGACCTGCATTTGCGACCCTGGCCGCGACCCTGACAGAGACCTTGTGTCTCTTCTTTCTGCTGCTCGACAATGGTCACCCATGGCGGGATCAGAAGCCAGAAAACGACAGCGCGATGGCGAGCTCTCGCAAGACGGTCCGCCAGCGAAGACGATAAAGGCAACGGCTGAACGCAACTTCCCGCCGTCGTTTTGGGATAACTTGTCAAGAATTTGGCTTACACCCCGCGCGTTGAAAGAGATCGATCGCCGAAACACATCACGTCCAACTCCAACAGCGTGTCCGCCTCGGGCGCGGTCAAAAGATCTTGCTCAGTTTGCAAGACGTGGTGGGCCAGACCTTTGTCACCTTCGAGGCGTACGATGCTGTTTCTTCCCTTGACAGGATGTTTCCTGACTGATGCCCTTGCAGTACCCCAATCCCGAAGTTTCCACACCCGAAATGAGCTCGAGCCGCTCTGCCACATCTCGAAGTCGAAATAGCAACTCGACAAGGGCAACAACCGTTGCCAATCGAAGCGGAAGGTCATTAGCATACGGCAAGGAGTTCGAGCAACACCTCAATGACTATAACATCTATCTCGCCGGCCACGACTACAGAGACGATGTGTCCACTCCTGAGCCCCAGGGTTCGAATTTGCGGCTAGAATTGATGGTTGAGAGAGTGTCGCTATCGCCCTCTCGCTTCCCCTCTTTCGCATTTCGAGAGTTCAAAAAGAAGAACGCGCGAGCCGAGTTCGAAAGCGACATCGTGAAAAATGTCATCCCCGTGCTCTGTGGAGATGCCAACATCCCCAACCAGCAGAACATTCTCTTCACTGAGCTCGACGTCATCACCGATAACAACGCAGTCAAGCCAAAGCCTGACTTCTTCGACGGCGCTCTTCTGCAAGAGCTGAGCAGGAGCGTCAGGGATGACCCAGACCTCAGGCGGCTAATCATCCCAACGAAACACCGCGGTGTTCCGGTGGCACCCAACTTTTTCCTCGAGATCAAGGGCCCCGATGGCAACGCTGCTGTGGCACAGAGGCAGGCATGCTACGACGGCGCTTATGGAGCCCGCGCCATGCACGCGCTTCAGAACTACGGGCGGACGTTGCCAGTATTTGATGGCAACGCCTACACCTTCAGCTCAACCTACCATGCCAACACGGGCACGTTGCAGCTCTATGCTCACCATGTGACGGCGCCAACGACCGAGGGAGGGCGGCCGGAATACCACATGACGCAGCTCAGATCATTTAGTATGACAGACACTCGTGAGACTTATGTGGAAGGAGCCGCAGCCTTTCGGAACGCCAGGCTTGTAGCGAAGAGGCGCCGCGATGCCATCATTGAAGCTGCGGGGAGGTCCTAGGGGACATCAGCTTGTCCTCCTCTTTAAGATGAGAAATGAAGTATGATGATAGTAAAATGGCCAATAAAATAGATCTATAGTAAATACAATATTAGGATATCTCCAAGCATATTTGATACAAATTGTGTGTTGAATATTTGAAAGAGTTATGCCTTGCTTCCCCCTACCCACAAGCGTGTCAATAGTGGCCTCGCCCCAGACAGCTATTCCACAGCTCTTCAAAACAGCACTTGAGAACAAGACCAATAGCTGTTACAGTTGCAGTTACGCCTGCTCCGACCGCGATGCCGATAATCTGGGCCTTTGATAGACCTGTGCCAGCGAAATTGTCTTGGAAATGTTAGTTAGCAAGAGCATGAGAGGTTTTGTAGCTGCAACTCACCATCATCATCCTTGTCTTTGTCTTTGCCCTCGTCATTGTCAGCATCTTCTACGACAGATTCATACCCCGTTGGTATATCCTCTTTTCGTAGTGGATGCCCCATATCCTCACAAAACTCGAAAAATGTCCCAAAGGCCTCCAAAGACTCTTCCTTCCCACAGTGCGACCAAACGCACTCCCATGTCGCCGTGATGATGGCTTTGTACGAACTTGTACAGCATTCGCCGCTCGCGTAGTCGCAGTTGCTGGCAAAGTTGTTTGGGTATTCGGTTCCGTTGTAGGAAAGGCACGTAACGGCGCAGTTGGGGTATTCGTCGTATGTTGCGTTGTGGATTGTGCCGTAGACGACGAGGACTAGGCTGAAGAGGAGAGGGAATAACATCTTTTCAGTGGCTCAAGGAAGTAGTAGATTTGATGAAGAGTTTCTGGCTTGAAAGGAGAAAAAGGGATTCATTCTTTTGACGTATTTATCACTAGTAGAAGCAGGCTCTGATCCTCTTAAGCGCCTACGACATCTCCAAGGGCGCAGTCAAAATCAGGCTACGAATAGGCAATTGGGACTTTTGAAACAACTACAGGGGCTTGGTAAGGCGCTGTGCAGCTGAAGATGCCTGGGAGGGTGCCCCGGGGGCTTGGATGAACGGCCGTGGCGACTGTGGCCTCGATTGACCAGTCGGCTCGGCCCGTGTGAGGCTTGGATGCAAGCGAACCTGGGCAGGTGACGAAAGAACGAAAGGTCGGTTTATTTTGATTTGTTCATTGACTAAGGTGTGTTGTTACGTTGGTTGCGGTGACCGCAGTGTTGTCTCGGACGGCCAGTCCATTATTTTCACGTCTCCCTGCAATTTGAGCACCACTCGTCGCCCGCGGTTAAGCCCAGAATCTCTGATAAGCCTTGGTGATGAACAGTAGCTGGCTACCTGAGGATTGTGTCAAAAGAAAATCATAAAATTACTCTCCAAAGTGACGGAAATAGTTCTGATGCCCCTAACAGGGTTGAACATCGATAGGGTTGTGTCTGAAAGAACCCCCTCTTTTTTTGTCGTGGAAACTGCCAGTTGATTTACCCTTCAGAAAGTTTGACAACATATTTGTTTGGAATATCGGTCGTTGGTTAGTTGCTGGGCGTGACCGGGGAGGTCGATGAACCTCACTGCCTGTCGGCTGAGCTCAGCCATGGCTTTTCAACCTGCGGCCACCCACCTAGCGGACTAAACCAATGGAGTATATCGCTCTGGCTAGCTGAGTCTTCGTGAAAGTGCATGTCACTGGGGAAAGCCTGATCTGAAGGAGTCGTCAACTGGCCGCAGCAGCCCAGAGCTGAAACCCCCTGGTGCTGTGTTGTGCAACCTGTGGTGGCATTGCATTGCGAGGCTTGCATTGCCGCAAGAAAATTGGATAAAATTGGGGTGTCTACAACTGAATACGAAACTTGTTTTATCAATGTGCGTTGAATAAGCAGTTGGTCTGAAAATAGTCTGACATGTCTCAGGGCAAGCACTGAATACGAACAAGAGATTGTATGAGCACAGGCTGGCATCGTCCAGACATTCTATGTAGACTAAGGCGCTTATAGGAACTCGGGTTTCCCGAGCCTGGTTTGCCTTGATGTGCTAGCCATCAGGCTGTGCTGCAGGGTGGGAGAGCTCTACAGCCTGACTCACGGAGGCCTTGGTTGATTGCGTGCGTGCGTGGATATTCGTAAGCGTATTATGTATTGTTATTCTTTGGTAAAGTTATGATGGTTGGCTGCGGAGCCTCTCTAGCCTCGTTCTTGAGGGTACGGAAAAGATTCCTGAACTCCCTTTGATCAAGCTGACTGACCATGCCTAGTGAATAGCTTGAGGAGTCTTGAGGGATTGATTGGTTCTTATCACGAAGCACTGTTGAAAAATACACGAAAGTTGAATGATAAGAATATCTTGATAGAAAGTCCAAGAAATATCTGCAGGGCAGTAGTCAAGCTGTCGCTGATTCACAGGCCCGCTATGCTGAGGATGATTTACAAGAGCCAAGCCAAGAGTCCGCCGTTCGAGATGATGATCCACCGATGAGTTTCGTGTCCAGCTTCACGTCGGGCTTAACACACGAGTCATTGTCTTCGAAGCGCCAACGACAGTCACACAGCTCATCCCCAACATCGCCAGGAGGCCACGCATCTGAAAGCTGTACACAGTCTACCATATCCCAGTGGGTAGAAACGTATCGCAAGCACGGTAAGGTGTGCTTTGCGGACTCGGAGGGTGACGAAGTGAAGACTAGGGCAGAAGACTGGGCGGAGCACGCAAACGATGATACCCCATGCTATTATTGGCAAAGCCCCAAGTCAGGACGGACATTCTGGGCCAGGGAGATGCCCAAGGAAAGGAAGAGGAGACGCTGAGAGGTGACTTTTAGCCCGACGTACAAGTGTAAATCTCAGCGAGTCTTATTGCCATATACCACTGCCAGACTCTACCGAGATGCCTTTCCAATGTCAAGTTTAAGTGTTTTACTCGTATGACTTAATGAGACTGAGATTAATAATTGCTTGACGGTAAAGGTCAAATTGGGATGGCTTCGATAATCTTGTTGAAGCTCTAGCCGCACCTTTTCGGCACCGTCTTAGCTTGTTACTTCAAGACAACAACCCCAGACATATGAGGGATATAAGCTCTGATAGATTTCGTCTCTTCATAAAGGGAAAGGGAGTAAATGACCGCTTGAACCGTCGAGGAATTGACAGGTTGAGCCTCCACTTGGAACAGCCCAGACGAAGTGATTACGGATAGTTGGAGATGGCGACAAAAGGGCCATAGTACACCAACTCTAGCGCACGGCTCTCAATCGAGACGAGGCGTTTCCGACTTGACGCGCGTACTGAAGTCGTGGTTGGCCGGGTCGGACGTTGGTGTGAGTGGCCCAGTGTTAGGCGGTTCCTGATTGATACTTATGGCCACGTCCACCCCCAATCCTCTTTATCCTAGCTGAGGACGTGATGTGGTACATGGCCACTAGATATCTCATCTGTCCATGGGCCATCTATCAAACTGCCATCTGAAAGGTCCAAGAAGCCATCTATAAGGAATCCACCGGCTTCAGGGCCTTCTCGATCCACAGCCACAATCTCTTGTCTGCAATAAAGTTGGGATTCATTGCCGACATGAGCGTGAGCTTTCTTGCAATTGCAGGACTATTATACTTATCTATATGACCACGTCTACCGTTTCCCTGCTCTTCTACAAGCTCCTCTTCCTCCTCAGGCTCATCTTGGCACAGCTTAGCCAAGAGTGCTTTGCCATGTTCTTGCATACTCTGTTCGTGAAACAGCCGGGGTATATCTTCCGATTCCTTCTCATACACAAGGTCATACAGCAGTTTGAAGTGGGTGTAATCTTGTGTAGAAAGCATTCGAACGAGACGAGCAAAATGCCACATTCCCTTGGCATTTGCCCACTGCTCCGCTTCAAATACTTGGCCTCCTTGACAAAAGCCTGATCTGAAAGCAGCAGCAAGCGACTCCTTGGGCGGTGAAAGGGAGCCGTTTAGTCCTGGGGTGGCGAGCAACTCCACCATAGGACCTGACGATGCAGAGCCCCAATCGATAATGGACGTAATGTTAAACTCGTCATCGACAAAGATGTTGCCAAGGTGGAGGTCGGGGTGAGAGAGCACAAACTTGCCATTCGTGGAGGCTAGGTGAGGTATCATTTCGAGCAAGAACTGGCTAGCAATACAGAAAGAAAGTCGATTCTCGCTCCCTTCCACCTTGTCACCAATCGAGCAGAAAGTGCGCCACCTTTCCACTGCCTGGCGATAGCTGGTCCAGTGAGGATATTCAAAGGGGTCAGGTATCGGGGCGAAGAAGCTATGAGGTGTAAGTGGGAGCTCTTTGGCGTGAGCTATGAATGCCGAAACTAGAGACTCGAGGTATTGGCTCTCTTGATCAAAAGGGCCCCGATCTATGCCTTGAAGCTCATCTCTACACTGCCAAAGGAGTGACGGGCCGAGGCATTCACCGACGGAATAGTTCCCATCACCATCCTCGAACAGAGATCCAATCTTGTCAAAATGAAGCTCTGACACATGGGACATGATGATTCCAAGCTGTTTCATTACATTCTCTCGATCATGGTCCACAATGGGCAGAAGCGGGCGTCTGTTTGGGTACCCCGGTATTCGGGAGAGCTCAGCCCAGTCATACTCGGACAATGCGCGGCCAGGGGCCTTGCTCATGAGGATATACGGCACCCCGATCTCATTAGTATACTCGCCACTGTTTTTGGCAGATCAGTACAAGAGATCACGGCCTAAGGGATCGTCCAGGCGAACCTGAAGGAGTAGACTTCCGGGACTGGGACGGAGCTATGAGCCCTGAGGTACTTCAATGTAGAAGCCTCGCTGATGAGCATTTTGGATGCGGATTCCTTTGTGATGATGGCGCCCCGGCCGCTGCGTGGCGATCGGAAGACCCATTCAACGCCATCGTCGAACGTGATGAATATGACCCAATTCAGGCTTCCAGTTTTGGGTCTCGTTGACACGTCAACCATACATGGTCGGCCTCGAAGCTAGTGAAATGAGTGCATCGAGGTTGAATCTGGCATATGCAAAGATCTTTTGTTGCATTGTATAGCACGTGCTTTCAGCTCGCAAGGCGCACTATGGAAAGCGAGAATTGGGGGATGAGGAAAAAGGTGGTATAAAAGCGTGAGATGGAAACGATTGAAGCCGCTGTTTCGGTATAAACAGGGTCACGTGCTTCAGCTTCAGCAAGAACACACAGTTGCCTCGCCCCACTGTTATTGTTCTAACAAGATGATTTGGTTAGTATGGTCGTATGTTGCAAGGAGGACTTCTTGCTTGGGCGAAACCTGGCGTTGATTTAAGCGCCCCCTATCGTGGCTACCGCGGAAGTGTCTGCCAACTCACGGGATAGGACTGCAAAGGCCATTCATTGCTCTCTGTTCTCGAAAAAAACGACAGCTGCTGTGGATGTGCATGAACCAACAGCAGAACGTTTGAAATCACCACTAACTAGGAGCATAGTCTTACTTGGTCAGTAACGTTACCCTTGGCTGTATGAGGGCCTGGATCTACTGGAATATTTCCCCTTATGCCTTGTCCACCGTGAACGAATCGTTGGTGTTCATTCCGTCAACATGATCTTGGTCAATCCACAACCTGCAAAATCTCGAGCACCTGAAACTTGTGGCCTGTTTCTTCTGGAACTGATGCCTAACTATCGACACTGGATTATTAGGAAGAACGTCATATGGGTCATGTGCCCTGATCTTCGAGCACACATCCGGGTGGCTGCGTAACCTAGACAGCACCCTATGGAAGTCCGATGTTGTAACCAGCTGTCCTTATCACGGGGAAAAGACTCGAAAGCACAAATGATTCTGTCGGAATAGCCGAGTTCAATTTCGCAAGCTATCGAGCCCTCGTTTTGGGGCTATGAGGAAATAGACTACTTTTCCATATTGCTGTCGCTTTCTCAATGCTTCGATCGTGTACGTTATATATAATCATCGAGTCGCAGAGTCTCGCAGGAATGTATCGCCTCTACTTGCTCGCAGCCGTTTCGCCTGACGATTCGGTCGCAGGTGCTGGCTTGCCTCCTCGGTAGAACCACCAGAATCCGACTCCAACGGCAACAGCACCAAGGCCAAGCAACTTGTTTCTGGAGCGATCAATTAGCTGATTAGTTCTTCGATGGATCGAGGCCCAGACTTACTGGTCGCCTCTAGGTTTCGGTTCCTTCGCCTCGTAAGGGTGCGGGTCGTCCTGACGAACGGCGCTCGACGTGCGGAGACCGCGTTGAACTGCGGGGAGAGGTCGAAGAGCGACCACAGAGCGAGCGACGCGGCTTCTGAGGGCGGACATGATGCTGGAGCTGTTCAATTGAGGTTGAGACTTTGTGTTTTTGTGAGCTTTAGACCCCGCAGATCAGGGAGAGAGCCGAACTGTTGAGAAGGTTGGGGGTGTTGCTCTTTAAAGGAGGTGAAAGGCGGGAAATTTCATGGCGTCATGGATGCGTATGCGAGGCGTTTGAGTGAGATTATCAAGGTTTCTCAAGAGGTCACTAAATGGTATTTGGAGAAGCAGAGAGGCAGATGCACAAGCAGCCACGATACGTTTGGGATACATCAGCAGTACCTGGACCCTGTCTCACTCAACCCCGGATTTCCCCCAGACGGCAGTCCCGCGGGGTGTGCTGCTACCCCTGGATGAAGAGGTCGTTTCTGACTGGAGGAGGAGCTCCCTTGCATCCTGGATGACCCGAAATGCGGAGGTGAATCGACTGATCAGGGTTGCATTGTGTGTCTAACCGAGGGAGTTGGGTGGTGGTCGAGCGCGAAGAGAGAAGAGGCTGGGATGCAGTGAGGGGAACTTTGTGAGGCACCTAAGTAAAGAAGTGACAAATTTATGATTACTTCAGGAGTTAGTATGAGATAGTTATCATACGAGTACAAGAGTACATAGCTAATATGTGAGTATATTCAGGTTCATTCTCGTCCATAGTTGCCTCTTTTGGGAGGAAATCAACCTGAGCGTTTGATGGGCTAATGGATGATGATTAGCGACCGTCTGGCCTGTCTTGTCTGCTCTTCCTACCCCCCTCGGCTAACATACGACACCGGTCTTTTCCAGGTACCCAATCGGACATTTCATATCAAGCTTGTAACCTGTAAATCACTGCTCAACAGGCCATGTCGTCGAGAACGGGTCCTCTCTATCTCGAACTGCCGAAAACCTCCACTCTCTAGCAGGGATCGTTCCCGCCCGACGGCTCCGCAATCGACTCCACCGTCATCGTACCAGGGACGATGTTCTGACATGAGGGATAACCTTTACCGAGCGACAAGCGGTGAACAGCTTTGCTCGAGAATAAAACATCATCATCATTTTCAAGAAATCATCCATTCCATGGTGATGAGACTCAAGCCTCCCCGGTTCACTTCCCCTCCCTTCCCGTGTGCCGCTGATGAATTCTTAGAGACCACTTGAACCCAGCGAAGGACGAAAAGAACCGTTTGTATCGAAGCTCCTCCTCCACCTCTGCTCCGAAATCATGCCACCGTCTTTTCTTCTGGATGAACGGCATCTGTCGTGAGACTCTCTGGGACGGCGGCCCTTCTTATTGCGGTAGCTATACAAGACCAGATGGTGGAAAGATGAGGCTCGCGGGCAAGATGCCACCCTTCATCTTTCTAGGGGAGGATAGATGGATGGCCGTTATCCTCCCTATGGAAGAGGAAAGATGCTGTCTTGACTGGAAGACTTGTCTTTCTACTATTTGACATTGTATGCTTGCCACGAGAAAGAAAGGCTGGCCGATTCCCGAGCTTGATAGTTAGTATGCCTCTGGTGCTAGTGTTGGTCGGCCCTTGGGCTAAGAAGCGAAAGGAAGCATGTTCATTGGAGAGGCGTATACCGCAAACGGTTCAATTGATAGCCCGGAGTGTCTGTTTGAGGCAGCCCACGCATTCGCAACGAAGGTCAAGAAGAAGAAGGCCTTGGAAGTCTGGCAGTATTGCTGTTGTATTATCTCAATGACGGCTCCGCCGTGCACATGATCAAAGAACACAATAGTGAACAAATGGCAGTAAACCCTGTCATATGTTTATTATTGTGGTCTTTGATCTTGTGCACGGTGGATAGGTTATTGAAGTAACAACAAAAGAAGCTTTGTCTGATGGTAGATAATTCCCTTACTCTCTGACATCACTACTATCAAATAACAGAAGGATACATTCATAAGATTTGTGAAGGTTAGGCAGTTATCCTCGGTGGGCAGTGTGTCAAAAAGCAAAAGTGTTATGTCAAGTACGCGTTCCCATGTCAAATATTTACTGTACAGCAATAATATCCATCTCCAGACTTGCACCCAGTGGTAGCTTTGTGGCCTCGCAGGCGCTCCGAGCTGGCTTATGAGGGAAATACTCGGCATACACCTCATTCACTTCCTTGAAATCATCCATATTGTGAAAGTAGACCTTGTATTTTCTTAGCAGGGCGCGTCATGATCGTTCTCAAGTACCCACCGTAACCTTGACGACCTTGTCCAGGCTTGAACCGGCTGCCTCCAGGACTGCCTTGGCATTCTGACACATCTTGTGCGCCTTCTCAGCGGTGGTACCTTCGATCAACTTGCCTTGAGGATCGGCTGGGAGCTGACCGGAAAGGAAGACGAAGCCATTGGCCTTGATGGCTTGGGAGTAGGGTCCGATTGCTGGCAATAGGTATCAGCCCCGGGTTGGTGGAGCAATAAGAAGCACTTACGATGAATAGCCTCAGGGCTAAAGACTGGTTGTATGAGAGCCCTGAGCGGCATCGAAGAAGAGAATGTTCGGCGAGGATATGTGCCTGGTTGGTTGTGAATATGGAGATTGTTTATTGGCCTGAGGCTCAGAGGTGGAAGGCTGGCAAGGGAGCTTCCAACGCGAAGGGAAGAACGGCAGAGAGACATGGTGACAAAGGAGAACAAATTGGGCCTTTGAAGGAAAGAAAGTCTACATGAGATAAATGGGAAACGTTCCCGTGGCTATCACGGCGTTTTGAAGTGAGGACGGAATCTCGCTCCGTTTGGTACGTACCGCCGGAATGACATCCCGCTCCTGAACCGGACAGGGGCGGAAGCCATTCCCAACGAACAATAGACAGAGGTAGATAAATGCAATATAATAATTGCGATATTTCTATCCATTGATTTACCCTCGAATCATCATTAAAATAATGTCAGTCTCTATCTTGCGTTCACTCGCCCGACCCTCCTCGGCACCGAGGCTCAGCCTCTCCACTCTTCACCAAGCACAACGCACCATGGCGACGGGCGTAGCAAAGAAGGAATGGCTTGCGATCATTCCTGATAGGTCTAGTGTTTTGGAAATCAGAAAAAAGGTTAAAGCGTAAGTCGCTTGAGTTGCTTATAGTATCATAATTCACATCACGCTTCGAAGGACGCACTATGAAGGCATCAAACCATTAATCGCTTCCGGGACACTACCAGCAGGTGGTAAGTAACTGACGACGAAAATGATCATTATCTAATAAATATTGGTAGGAGCTATTTTCGAAAAGCAACCTGTTGATGGAGAGCCGGCTCTGTTCAAGGGGAGTGTTGTCGTCTATTCCGCCGAGAGCATCGACGAGGTGCGCACAATCATCGAGAATGACATATACGCAACAAGCGGTGTGTGGGACCTTGAAAAAGCCCAGATCCTGCCAGTGAGTCTAGTATAGAATCTGCCATCCAAAATGGACGTTACTGACGCTCTGTCTTACAGTATGTCCCGGCGGTTCGTGAGCCTCTTGGCAAGTGATGTTGGGTGCAGAAGGTAGAAACATCGACTTCTGATACATCAGTTCTTGAATAGAGACAGGAGAGACAAGCTGTCCAATAGAACTATCTCAGACATTGTTATGCTTGTATTAGCTTCGTCAGATTAAGTTATGGCCACGCCGTCTCTATCTTTGTTCAAGACAATCTAAATCAGAATGTATTATATTTTGAAATATTGTGAGAAATGGCATCTAAGCTTAAACCAATGTGAAACGATATCTGTGCCTTTTGTCTCTTCTCAATGACCATCTTCCCCTTCCTGGTGCTCATCATGAGGTGCATCTTCATCAGAATTGGCTTCCTCAGGCATTGACTCAAAATCATTATTTTCGTCATCATAGCTACAAGACCAGAGCAGCCTATGTAGTGGAATAGGCCAGATACCTATGCAATGGAACTATTTAGTCTTGGGAAGTATGGATGAAAGTGATTGCACTTACCAGTACGCACGTTGTTTACGTGCTCTTGCATCTTCTGAACCTCATCTTCTTGTGTAGTATAAAGATCTTTGATTCGAGTGTCCCAATAGCCGACTAAAAAATCAAGTAGAGACTTTGTCTGATAATCCCGCTGCATGACATTGGAGAATTCCTCCGTTAGGGCATCGAGGAGCTCAGCGTTCCTTATCTCTTGCTCGGACTGTCGAATGTCTCTGACAGTGCTGGGGTTGCAGTTCATGATAGCCGTGGTGAAGTCGTGGTTCTCTCCCAAGTTCTGAAGCATGCAACAAGTGTGCGTCATTTCGAGAGCTTCGAATGTCAAGAGGCGAACAACCTCCAGCGCTCGCGTCGATGGCTGTGTATTTGTGGTCTGCTCTCTTTCGTTCTGGTTTTTGGCACTCGGTGTCGGAGTTGCTGTTAGACCCTCAAATATGCCGAAGTCAAAGAGGAACCTCCTAACACTAGTAGCCTGAAATTCATGTTGCTTGTGTACCATGATACCTGCGCAAGGGATTGCTGGGTATGCATAGGACTTGTAGAGGAGCTTGAGTGGTGCACAGCCGTCACCGACAAAGTTGCACCAGCAAATGCACTTGTCTCGATGGGAGTCCCTGGCGAATTGCCGCAAAAGATCTGCAGCTAGAGACAAGTAGTGATCTATGTATTGTTGATCATCATGTTCGAGATGAAAGCTTGACCCCATTTTAGCAGCGATGCAGTGGGCACCGGTTGCGTCAACATTAAGTCCTAGCCCGAGTGGATCATGAGGCTTCTGGCCAAGAAATCTATGTTGCCGGAGCCATGGAATGTTGTGGAATATCCAAGTTCGGTCGGCAGGCACGCTCTCCATGAGAAAGGTCTGTTGGTGACAACAAAATAAGAAAGACCTTTTAACGAACATCGGGGGCAGCCCCCACTGATCGCGTATGTTGACGTGCGTAAACCCATGCTCGTAGAAGATGGGGAAGAATCTGAGCGGTACATCAGGAAAGTGGTAAATGGTAGGAACCATGTTGTCGCTCATGGGCACCCGTGTCGATGGATCAATCGACTGACCCAACTCCTCAAGAGCAAGGCACCAGTGGGCTGCCGTAGCAAAATCCGGAACGGAGGGATCGTTCTGCGAGATGATTCCAAAATGGGCTGCTAGTTCTGACAGTCGCCAGAGCCTTTTAGAGAGATGCTCGGCTATCGCTCGTGCGGCTGCGTCGGTGCATTTTGAAAGAAGAGTTCCTAAGGTCTTGTAGTTGTTGTCCGGAAACAGTGTGTATCCTGCGTCAAGCAGAGTGCTTAGGACAGGGGGGGCCAAGGACAGGGAATAAAGAGGCAAGAACAGATTCCCTCCGTTTGGCATCGGCTCATGAAGTAGCACCCAAGCACCGGCCTGAATGAGTCTCGTGAAGCCTTGTGGCCAAGGCCTTGCGAGTTGGAGCGTCGTGTAGCCACAAGTTCTCTCAAACACCGAGGCCGGGGCGCGTTTGAGTTGGTATTCAAGCTCGGGAATGGACCTAGAGAGAATTGTCCAGACCATTGGGGACACATCCGCTGCTTGAGCTATTAGCAGAATATTGTTGGTGGCTTAAAAAGTCTTTCGACTTACGCGGCACATAACCCATCAGAAGCGGGTGAATATAATCCAAGGTGGAACTGACACATAATTCGATGACGCATTTGTCGCCAGGCTCAACAATATCCAGAAGGCATCTGAGAAAGTCAAGCATGATTGCCCTGTTCTTGTTGTTGTCTGGCAACCCAGCTAGCGAGCCTTCCCACCGGCTAAATGAAAAGAGCATCCTGTACATAAATACCGGTATTAAAATTTGGGCAGGATGGCATGTAAGCGAAGATCTGACCTACCAATTTTCGGCATTCTGTTTGGCCACCTCCAGAGCACTCGCATGGGCAAGCCACTGCATTATGTCAAGTGAAACCCTGAAGGCTTCTTCGTCGTATCCTTCCCAGCTGAAAGCCATGCTCATACGAAATAGTAGGTACTGGGAAACGTTAACAGTCGATTTATCCGCTTTATATAAGGGCCTTTTTCGCCACCATCTATCTATATCTGCCTATCGACTAGGAAGGGATGAAGCCGAGATGAGGTGGGATTGAATGCAGTTACGATGAGGAAAAACGAAAGCATTGGGCTGTGGAAAATAGGGCATGGGGACTTTTTAGACTTACTATACAGTATGGGGCACATACAGTCTGATCGATATCATACGGCGATGCTACCCCTTGCTCGAAACACGTTGTAATCTGCCTTTTCATATACAAAAGCCTATCCGCCATCTTCTCTGCTTGCCCGCTGACATTGGAAGTTAGTTTTGGATAGACGAAGCCGTATATAAGCCGCGACACAGGCCCTCTTTCGGCGAGGATGCGCACGCATCTCAAGCCTGGACTTAGACTGAAGCCTCCTGCCCCAGTTGTTAAGCACATGCTGATGTCGACCAGTGTTGAGAAAAGGCCTCGAAGGTGGACACAAAATCGCGCTCCAGCTTTCGTTGTTGAGGCTTTGCGGGAGAATTTTGCAAAAGGACAGCCGGCATCGTGCTCCGAGATAGTGGTCTGTTCAAAATAGGCTCCCCAACTGGGCTTCGAAAAAAAGTCGTCTCTCATTCTGGGCGGTGGGGGACAGGCGCAGTACCTTCGACGGCGGTGAGGTTGTACACGGTTGTTGATCCTCCTGGAAGACTTGTAAATTATATCAGTGTCAGTGCTGTACAAGTCACAAGCTTCCTTGAGAGAGCTTGGAGGAACTCGTGAGCTTAGCGTTGCCACAAGTAGAGCATTCTAGTGATTGGAGGTTAACTTGTGCCGTTTGTCAAGGGATCAATACCCTAACCTGGTTGTGAGCCCCTGTACTCTTAGAGGCTGTTGAAGCGGCGTTGATCTGAAGACTAAGATCCCTTATCATTCCAACAAGGAGCTGAGTATTTTCAAGACTCTCCCTGACATCACTGTCAACAGAATCCAATTGGCTGGCTGAACGGGTTGAAAATGCTCGAATCTCTGCTCTGGCTGAGAGGAGGCTCTTGTTGACATCAGAAACATCTCGCCGAGATGTGACATGAAGGCTTTTGAGATGTGTTGAGCTGACTTCAATGGCAGCTTTCAACTCGTTGGCGTTGGAGGTGGTACTCGCTTGGAGAGCCTTCAAAGCATCGGACTGAGAAGCACCCAAGTCCCTGTAAAGCTCTAGTTAGTTTGAACCCCGTGATTCAAGAGATAGAACAAACATACAGATCTACCGTCTGCAGAGCGGCTGTGAGGATTCCCAGTATAGATTGGACATTCTGCCGGGCGGCCTCGAGTTTGCTTCTTTTCATAGGGTAAATCGCCGCTCGGTACGTTTCTTTCATCTTCCCCTTGATAGTGCTAGAGATGTTGACTGGGATGCCAACCTCCGTCAATGCGTCCCCCAGGCTGCGGAGTTTCACTTCAGCCTGTAGGAGGTGTTCGAGGAGCGACTTGGCATTCTCCGGGCTGTCGGTTTCGATTCGGGTGATAGTTTGTTCGAGTGATTTGAATACGGCCAGCAACGAGCGAACCTCGCCCATGCCATCGTTCACGTCCTGTTGCCGCCCTCGGATTGCGCCAGCATACTGAATGAGTCCTTGGCAGACCTGAATGCCCAGAGAGATGATGCCGACGGCGCTGCCGGCGACGGACAAGGGATCGCTCATCGACAAGGTGTTTCGAAGGCGTTTTGGAAGCAGTCGCTCAAAAGCTTCCCTTGCAACAGATGGCCTGCGATTCCGTCGGAAGGAGAGAGCTGAAGTAGGGAAAAGAATCGCGTTTGCGGAGGCAGCTGCGAATTCATGCCCCAGAGCCTGATCTGCCCAACAAAGCTGCCTCGGCGCACCGTGGCGCAGAAATCAGGCTGCATGAAGAACCTTAGAGTACCTATTAGAGCGCATACTTGGCTAACAATGAATTCATCGCAAACCCACAGCTCAACTAGTTGGAACCAGCTTTCGAAGAAGACAAGAGATGATATGTTGAGTTGCCACAACTCGGCGTCTCTTGGGTTTTCTGTGTTGGAGTTAATCAGAGGCAAGCCCTTGCTTAAACCTCCCTTGTTAGGGCCGTGTATTCATAGTACATGAAATCAGCGCCTTGGCGGACCATGTGTTGGCTGATGCGCTTCGCCTTCATGCAGCCACACGACCAATAGGACGACAAGGCATATCAGGTCAGCAATTTTTTACGCTCAAGAGCTGAACTATTTGGCATCACTAACCAGAGGCTGCGGGATGTCGCCGTTGGCTGTTGTACAAAAGATTTTTGCTCGGACGTCGAAATAGACTTGAAATCTTTATCTAAACAAACTCAAATGAGTTGATGTCGTAAAACGAGGAAAAGTTTATTCTACTATAATCCACCATAGGTTTTTAAGGTAGAAGAATATCAGATCAATCTTATATGACCTATATTGAACTAACAAATCCTTTGGCTTTTCTAATGTTTAGATGTGGGTCAATGATCTCGCAGAGATGGCCAGAATCGAGACAACCTTCTTGTAAAAGTTGGGAATAGTTTCATTTGGGGACTGACGTGGGATCCACCCGTAGGATCAAATCCCAGCAGGTTGTGGGATCTTTAACCAACAAGGCATCAGCCCCGGCGGTTTAGACGCACAGAGCCGTAGTCGTCATCTCCACCATTGGATCAAGGCTGATTCTCCCTTGTTTCAGCAGGGTAACAGGCAAGAGATTGTTCGCCAGCAAGGCTGACTGCATATGACAAAGGGAAGCCAAGCCCCGTTGCTAGTGCTGATTTTGACTACGACGACAATGACGGGCAATCCTGTTGCAGATCAGATCCTACCAAAGTTAAAGCATGACTCCAACGGCTTTGCATTATCCTTGTCATTAATAAGCCTCCACCTGGTGCCCGACTCTTCGGTTCAGTCAAGCGAGCGGGAACCTAAACGCTTAACCGCACAATATACACCGCAAACGATAGGCCTCGCGATGGCTTCAATCGCCCACCCTCAGTCTTCGGCCTCGCCCGATAACGACTCATCCAATGCCGCATCCTCCGGCCTTCCCGTGCCGCCGCGCCAGAACGGCGTGGCTACCATCCCGTTTGACCGCCCCGTCGCTCTCACGGCGTCGGGTGCCCCGCTGTTGAACCCGCGGAGTTGCGTTACTTGTCGCCGGCGCAGGGTCCGCTGCGACAAGATGATGCCTTGCAGTAATTGTCGTCGCGCACAGTGCGATTGCATGTATCCAGCGCCAGGTCGCGCACCGCGTCAGACAAGGCCTAATGTGCCCTCCAAGGCTGTGCCCACGGAGCGAGAGGCCGATCTCATCAAGCGTCTACGGAAACTTGAAGGTCTCGTCCAGGAACTCAGCGGTGGCAGTGCGGGCGCGTATGATGCGGAATCGCCCAAGGCACAAGAAGATCACACTAACTCTCAATCCGACATCGTGAAAGAGACAGCCGATGAAGTCAAGCGAGAGACGGAGAGTCACAATTTCACAAACATGAACAAGCAGCTTGGTCGATTGATCCTTCATGATGGAGAACCGACTGCGCGATATGTCAACAGCGGCTTCTTTGCCAAGCTGAATGATGAGGTACCATGAGTGAACCCGCGATGGATATGAGCATAGCTAACGATGGCAGCTTGACGAGCTTCGCAATGAGATGGAGGCTGTGGACGACCTGGACGATTTCCAAGACGACACGACACCTGAGCAGTCGCCCCCGCAGAATCTCGCTGCCGACTCTGACCATCACAGCTTTCTCTTGGGTTATCGGTCTGCAGACGTCGACCTGGCTGGTCTTCATCCTTTGCCCGCGCAGACGTCTTTCCTCTGGCAGATTTATCTCGAGAACATTGAGCCATTGGTCAAGGTGTTGCACATCCCAACCATGAGCAGGCTTATGACTAAAGTGAGACGTGGAGAGCATGACCTTCGTCCTGGCGATGAAGCTCTTGTCTTTGCCATTTACTACTCAGCCGTCGTCTCAATGGAATCGGACGAGGTAAGAGTTCACTCCAACAATAACCACTTCAATCTCACTCACATCCTTAGGCCCAAACCAACCTCGGAGCGTCCAAGTCGCACTACATCTCCCAATTCCGCTTCGCCCTCGAGCAAGCTCTCGCAAAGGCCAACCTTCTCACCACGTCCGACATGGCTGTCCTCCAGGCTTTTGCCATCTACCTCACCGTCGTCAAGTGCCACGATGACAGCCGTTTATGTTGGACCCTCACCAGCCTCTGCGTTCGCATGGCCCAGGCCCTTGGCCTCCACCGCGACGGACAGCAGCTTGGCCTTCCGCCCTTTGAGGTTGAGATGCGACGTCGGCTTTGGTGGGCTGTCGTGGCGATCGATCTGCGTTCTGCTGAGGAGATGGGCTCTGATCTTATTGTTAACGATAAGAACTTTGATACGCAGTTGCCTTCCAACATCAACGATACCGATATCGACCCGTCTTTCACCGACATGCCTACGCCTCGTCAGGGCCGGACTGACACAGCGATCTGTCTCGTGAGATATGAGATTATCGCTCTTTCTCGTCGCCTGTTCACAGCAATGACACAAATGCGTCCAGTCGATCCTAAGAACGTCGAGAAGAGTCTCGAGGACCGTGAACGAATGCTTGTCGAGGTCTACGATCGCATGGAAGACAAGTTTCTCAAGCACGTCGTCATGGACGAGGATCCTGTCTTTTGGATGGCTTCTCTCATTTCGAGAGTTATTATGGCAAAGATCGGACTCATTATTTACCAACCCGTGCTGTTCCCAGGTACTGGGCCCGAAGCGTCGCAGGAGATCCGGAGTCGACTGTGGATGTCGACGATTGAGATTGTCGAGTACAACCACATTCTCAACGTCGACCCGCGATGTCGGCAATGGCGTTGGCTGTTTCAATCCTACAGGCAATGGCATGCTATCGCCTACATGCTTCTTGAGTTATCCAGACGGCCATGGAGTGTCACGTCGGAACGAGCCTGGGAAGCCGCCCAGATCTTGCAGTATGACCATCCCATTGAGGGCACGAACAACGCAGAGCACACTGCGGCATGGATGCCCATCAAGAGGCTTTACGCCAAGGCTAAAAAGCATCGCGAAGCTGAAATGCTACGTCTGCGCGCTGACCCTGCCGCTGCAAGACAACTCGATATTGAGGATCGATTGAAGCCCGTACTCGAGCGCATCGGTCCAGCTCCGGGCATGGAGACTCGCATGTCGGAACTGAGGCTTCGATGGCGAAAGCTTTTCCGATCAGGAGACTTTGCTTATAATCCGGAGTATCCCACGAGCATCATGCAAGAGCAAGCGCAAGGGCCTGGTCCTCAGCCTACTCCTCAACCAAGGACTGTCCAGGTACAGGAACCAGAACCCCCCAAACAGAATGCCGAGGCCACAAATAATGTATTATCCGACGCCAACCTCAATCAAGTATGGCAGGACGTTCACTCCGGCAATCCAGGAATAGCAGTATACTTTGAAGGAGGCACCATGGATGCTTCCAATCCGGGCGGTCTCTTCCCAGGCGGGGGCAGTCTCGGGAGCATGTCAAGCATCGCATCACCCGCCGCATCTGGCGCAGCAACTTCAACATATCACGACCACGATCCTCACCAGTACCCAGATAATCATCTATCGCCATGGCCGGGACAAAATGACTTTCAGCACAACCACAACGGCGATCTCGGCGATATAGACGACCTCTTCCAACACGGTGCACTGAACCCCAATGGCTTATCGTCAGTGACACAAGGAATGGATCTGAGCATGGAACTCGGCGAGGTGGAGGATATCGATTGGAATAATTGGGATGAGACTCTGAAGCTGCTGAGCAAGCCAGCGATGAGCGGTGGTACGGGTAGTTGGGGAGGCATGTGAGATCTTTGATGTTGCGATGAGAGATGCGTGATGGATAGAATAGTCATGTTCCGCGAGGAGTTGTTTATGGACGAGAGTATATACCAACATTTGCGTTAGAGTTATTAAAGGTAGGTCAGAGGAATGATAATAGTACCTCTGTTGTTTTGACGCTTCGAGGATCGTTATCTTCCAACTTGAAGGATGATGTCTTCTAGACTTTTGTAATATTTAGCATCTATAAGCATCAGATTCTAACTATATTGGCGATATACTCTTCTTAGGACTTCCATACACCTTGTGAAAGAGAAGCATGAAAACATCAACCTCATCCTTTGAATACCGGAGTATCTTTATAGGCACTTCGTTGGGGAAGTTAGTTCTTATCTGGACTGGTCTTGGACATAGCGGTGGACATGGCGAAAGATTAGTCATGGTGCTCTGTTTGATTTCTACGGCAGTCCATATGGATAACACTCTCGTGATGTGCTTAATTTCATAGAAATTAATGGAAACTAGTCAATATAAATCCAACTACAGCAATGACACCCGGTCTGCCCACGCTTTGGCCATTCATCAGGCAACCTAGCAGGCATATGCGGTCATCCTAGTGACGTTATAGGTATTTCTTCGGGTCGTTTCAACGAAAGCTCGAGTGAAGGCAGCATCTCTTTATGCCCATGAGGCTCATATTTATTAGGGTTAAGAAAAGCTTTAACCCCGATGCCCAAACCACTGGAGAGCAGCAGAATCCACAGCAGCAGCAAATACAGGCTGGTTCCCCTTTCTTTCGACAAGTATTCGCTAGGCATTTGTTAGATAATATCCAGAACACACTTATAATGCCATGCACATGCCTTGCGAAACCTAAGACGAGAAGAAAAAGGCTGGCTGGATATGTGGTCACGGCGTCGGCATATTTAAGGTAGAGTGTCCTGTTTCTCTCGACGACGTAGGCCCAGAGTTCGTCGAGCGTGGCATTATCGGCGTCTATAATATGTTAGAGTCTAGTTTACCGGAGCCCATCAGCCCATTTCCAGAGCCCATATCGCAGTAAGAGATAGCATTTGGGGAAATGCTGAGGAATACACGCCGAAGCCATCGTCAGCCTTGGTGGGCTTCGGAGCGGGAGGAGGTTCGCGCAACCACTCCTCCAGGGAAATGAGCTCATCGGCAGCGGCAGGCAAGGGAAAAGGACAAACAGGGACTTGCTCGCCGTTAGGTCCCGTGATATGAACAACAGTCTTGGAAGACATGGCGTCGAAAGTGTGTTGTTGTTTTCTCCGAGAAAGGAAAAAAGAAAGAAATAACAAGCGACGGTGATCTGTTGTAAGGTGTTTCATCGGAGTTGTTTATCAGAGATGCACAGGAGCTTCATCAATGTGCCAACGCCTGACTTCTGAGCAAACAATTTTGTTTGCACCTAGTCACATATCGTCACTTGTGGCGATAGGGGGAGGGGTTGTGATTCATTGAAGAAATGAAGCAGAAAGGCGAGCTCAGTTACAAACAAGGTAGGTTCATTGGAGGTTGCAGAAGCGAACTCGTACGGCGCTGGCCTCAGGGTGTGTCGTCGCTTCGCATCGCGTCCAGATAGTTCGTCGGCGACGCTGTAGTAGAGGCGGCCATGATTGTGCGAGGGAGAGGCTTCGACGGCGCTCCTATGGATCAATTGAGAGATCGTCCAACTCCCACATCCAGCCCCCATCCAGCAAATTTGTATCCAAAAGGTCCGCCCCCTCAAGATCCAAATCATCGATAACTGATAAGATAGCTTCCGGGTGCGGCTGGACAAACATGTCATCCCCATTCCTGATGTGCGACCACACAGGATCGGGCGAGACACCAGTCTGGCCGGGATGAGCGATAGCATATCCAGCTAGGCTCGAGGTTTGTCCAACAAGCCCTGTATCACCGATATTTGAAAAGGCAGTACCATCTCTGCCGCGTATCTTGCTGTGAAGCTCGAGGAGCTGCCTGAGATCCGCCCGGTAAGCTTGTGCTGGGACGACGTGCCTGGAGACGAATTCATCCAGAAGGCTCATGACTTGAGGTAGATCCCAGAGAAGTTCATTCGCGGGCCTAATAATATCGACCAATATTAGAGCAAAAGCTGCCGAGAACAAGGCGTCGATGTCGTACGGCAAGAAGATGTCTGCGGAAAGTTAGCATGCCCTCAGGATTATTGACTCAGGATACTCACCACACATCATCTGATGTTTTAGAAGCGACATGATCTTGAGAATGTGTATCGCCGAGTCGATACACATCCTCAGCATAGACTCGAAGGCAGGAGACAAAGGCCGTGTGTTGTTTGAAGAGGGTGTGTCGGGACTCAGGAGAGGCTTTACCAGGGAGAACAGGACCGGTCGGACGGTTAAAATCACGCACTAAAAGCCGATGTTAGCGTTTGATCCTAGTTTGTCAATCATGACAAACCTGGTGAAGCAACAGATGCAATGTGGCAGCTTCGCGATTGACCGACTCCCTCAGCTGTTGAAGATCCAGGCACAGGTGTGCCCGAAGCACAGAGGAGGTCTCTGCCAGACGCGAAAGAATGGCCTTTACTTCAACGAGGAAGTTTCTTTGTTGGCCGTGTATCCCGTAAATAGCTGCCATCTGTGAGCTAGAGTCATCAGTCCAAGAACTCGAGCGTACCGTCTAGGATCTTGCCCAAGTGGGACGAGATCCTAACATGTATGGCAAAGGTATTCTGCGCGTCATCTCCCTCCTTGATATCGGGGAAAGGGATCGAAATATCGTCGTCGCGCATGACAGAAGGGCTTCCCAGCATGGCAGCGCTCTTCCTGTCGATACAGTATACCGTCCACCAGAGTCTCCGCTGGTACTCGACATTTGGCGGTCGCAAGGCTTCAGGGAAGAGCTTGTTCATAACATTGCTGACGGACATGCGCAAGGCTTGTCCTATCTGATAAGAGTGAGCATGTATACTAACAGGGGGGACATTCAGCTAACAGTAACGTAGGACTCTTGCAGGAGGTCTGTTGCGTGCATGAACAAAGCCATCAAGCAGAGAATCTCGATTGACAGCAAAGGGTGTTCATATAGCCTACGGATGTCCGGCATGGCCTCAATCGCGTGGGTAAAATAGACCATTCCAGAAGGTCCCTTTTCACAGTGTTCTCTGGAGAGTATGGACTTGCCAAATGCCAGGACAAGAAGCATCTGGACGTGCCATAGTGTCGCATCGGGAACATGGCCTTTGCCACGTTCGGTATAGAATGCTCTCAGTTTCCAGAGAAAAGATTCTGGCTCAAAGAGGGAGTAGAGCGACCCGAAATGCGCCACCACGGTGTTGGTCAAGTACTCTGCATACGAGAGTCGTGGCAGCGGGATGCTAGCAAGATCAAGCGCAATCGGTGGCAGGCTTGTCGTGTAAGATATGTCTCGACGCTCCACGGACACGCTTCCGGGATCTGCGATGGGTGATGATCGTTGAAGGAGGTTGCGTACATTTCGGCTAAAGCTGAGAGTCGAGCTGTGCCCAAGATAGGCTTTGGAGGTGAGCACTGCAGATGTCTGGAAGACGAAGGAGAGACGTACCAGGATGTCCGTAGCGATGAACTTTTATTTGGGGTTCCGACGTCACTAAAGTGTTTGTCAAGTCCTCTGAGTCAAGGCGCTGATGCATAACGGATGTCTCTTTTGGGTCTTGACTCTGTGAGAGGGCAGAGGCTGGCGGTGGCATCTCAGGATCTGGGAGGGGATTTTCGAATGAAGGATCTGACGATCCCTGTTCTTCAGCATCACCATGAACAGATAATTGTCCCTCCGTCCGTGAGCTCTGCGTGTCTTGGAGTTGAGCCTCGAGTGCCTTGATCCGAGCATGCAGTCCGTCGAGATACCTACAAGTATCAGACATGAAGCGTCATTACCCCAGCAAATCACTCACTCGACAGAAACTGTAGCTTTTGCCTCTTTTTCTTCAAACACACACGGTACCTTGCGGCTAACGCATCTCTCACAGGGGTTTCTCCCAGAGCATCGGGATTTGCGATTGCGACAGCCTATACACCTGCAACCATGTGTCAATTGTGATGTGAAATTGCCGAGATGGCACAACCTTACGCATTGGGGATCTTCCTGCGACGGCGCCGGCTAGATGAGGGCGATTGGACCCGAATCTCATCTTCCATGGTTAAACGTTGTTGAGGGAGAGCACAAACTGAGCCATCAAGCTGTCCGTGACGATGCCCCGAATGAGGGGTTCTTCATAAGCCGGCCATGGTTTAAGACGCCGGGAGCTCGGGACGGGAGCGCCCCAGCACAGGAATCCACCACAGGCCCCGAGATCTTAGGGGATCGGTAGTGGGAAGCCGCCGTTATCTCAACGCCCATTGGATCCTTGCCAGTTAATTCGGCTTCTTTATGTGAATGCTGACTAAGGCTTGCACTTCACCTCTCCGTTTGGTGATGCTCAGCTCAGGGGCAATGCAGGTACGTACCTTATCTGCCTGCAGCCTGGGGCCCAACCACCCCATTTTTATTCTTCAGGTCAACTCCATGCAGCAATAATTCCTGTTAGGACATGGGATGACGGGTGCGTCGCATAACCTCAATGCTGGATGATGATGATTTGAATGTGCCATTTAAAATAATATCTGAGTTATCAGTGATTTTTATACACAAAAACGAACGATTTTCTTTCAGAATTTCCTCTCAATCGTGGTCAAGTCGATCTGCCCCCTAACATTTGGTATCGGGGCAGCGTGTTGCCCCAGAGCAACGGGTAGCGCCCAAGTGAAAGAAGCAAGCACAGGCAACCAACCGCAAACCGTGGAGCTGCATGGCAGCAAACCTCGTGAAACTCGACCTGTCCTTTCATGCCCATGATAACCCATTGTCTCGAGGATTGAGTGAAGAATCTCTTTATTTTTCTACTATCAACAATTTCTTTTTACGTCTGCTGCTCGACTGTAAAATACTCCCCGCTGTCACCTTGGGCCGGCATTTGTGACCCGCAGGTCCAGGGAATCAACATCTCCTATCGTCTGTGCAGCAAACACACAAAAACAACGACATCATCTCTTCTTCGACAAGCGCGCAATTCATTCACTCGAGTCCTCGGTCTGAATTTTAGGGCTTTTCCCCTCGCAGGGTGAATTCATCCACCTAATGTCTTCCCGCGCAACCTACAGTTTCTCGGCAACCACGATGCCTCACTCTCACTCATCAACACCACGGCGCCGACCTCGCCAAAGCCGTATCAAGCAAGACCCCGACTCTGCCACGGATTCTTTATCTATTTCAGAGTCTGGCACTTTCAATCTTGATATGCGCAATACTCCTTCTAATACTTCGAGCTACAGCGAGAGTGGCCACATTCCTCCCAACCAGGCCTTTTATCGTCACGGCAGGTCCGATGCCCGTAAGTTTACCCTGCATCAGCATCACTCAAGAGTATTCTATCTAACGATGGCGTTATTAAAGCGACCCCAAGTGAGCGCCTCACAGAGCCTGAGCCTTTGCTACGGGAACTGAGGATGCGACCGCACGCCGCGGCTGAGAGCCCGACCAGCCAGGTCCCTGTTGATGGGAGCTTCTTCCAGACATCCTTCCAGGATATTGGAAAGAAGCTCAAGGCCTGTAACGATACACTCGGTGAGCTTCAGCAACTTGGTGTCTCTCACGATGTCCCTCTTCCAGAGCTTGTCCTCGTCGGCGACCAGTCTGCTGGTAAATCGAGTCTCATGTCAGGTCTCGCCAACCTCGATCTTCCTCGAAGTGAAGGAACCTGCACCAGATGCCCGTTGCACATTCGAGTCTCACGAAGTCATGATCCGTCATGCCGCGTGTGGCTTCGCAAGGAATACTCCTACCAGCCCCCAGAGTTCCGATCCATCAATGAGAACGACGTCACCGATCGGGATCCCTTCTTCCCTTGGCGAAAGCTGCCGACTACTGTTGTGCATGAGTTCAAGACCATGATTGACCACAGTGACATTGAGGAGGTTCTTCGTTGGGCCCAGATCGCCATCCTCAACGATGATAAGAGCCACGAGCTCTTTGTCCCCGGCTCCGGTGGCATCGCAAACACGGTTCCGATCGACAGAGCCGCCGAGACCGTGGCTGCCAAGTTCTCGCCAAACATCGTTGCCCTTGAGATCAAGGGCCCTGAACTCCCTGACCTTTCATTCTACGACATGCCTGGCATCTTCCAGAACCCGGCTGACGCCCGAGACGACTACCTCGTCAATGTCGTTAGGAACTTGTCCCGGGAGTACATCCAGCATCCCTCCGCGATTATCTTGTGCTCCATGCCCATGAACAGCGACGCCGAAAACTCATCAACCTTTGGCCTCATCCGCAGACTTGGAGCTCTGGATCGCACCATCGGCGTCCTCACCAAAGCCGACCTCATCCCAGAGGGCGGAAACCATGAGCAGTGGCTTGCCATCATGAGGGAGGAGGCACATACCACTGGACTCGGGTACTTCATCACGTCGCGACCACAGGGAAAGGATCTCGATGAGCTCAAGAGGTGGGAAGAGCACGTGTTCGTGGATTACGGCTACGACAGATGGCCAGCTGCATTTCACCCCTTCACTGATCGGTGTGGTATCGAGAAACTGAAGGCATTCCTCTCTGAGAAGCTTGGCCAGGAGTTCGCAAAAAGGTACGTTATCACGCCCATGCCTGTAGAGAATGACCAAGAAAAGTGCTAACCCTTCACCAGCCTCCCTCACATCAAACAGACTTTGAAGCATCATCTCAACAACATTGTGGAGCAGTTAAACAAGCTTCCAGAACTGCCATCCAATGTTGAACTCGAGGTTCAGACCAGTTGCATGGAGTTTGGCGAGCAGGCTCGATCCAAACTGAAGCCTGCCGAATTCTCGAAGCATTTTGTCCCACTGCCCGAGAACTTTCGCGAGTGTCTGCTAGATATGAAGCCCAAGTTTACTCTTAAGGACAATAGCGACATTCCAGTTCTGGAAATCTCTGACGACGAGTCCGATGCGGGTTCGGTTGTTACCATCACCACCACCAATACGCCAAGTAAAAGACGAGCGATGGGGCCACCTACGACCCCTTCCAAGCGAGCTCGCACTGATCCAATGCCCAACGGAATCAATGGACACATTAAGCCCGAAGACATGAGAGCCAGTGTTCCGCGGTTCTCTCCCGCTGGTGGCCCTCGACGGACTGCCTTCCCGGCTCCGTTCACTCCGTTCACGGGCGTCGGACGAGGATTCAGGACTCTTCGCCAGGTTCGGGATGAGATCAAGGCCAAGACCAGAGCTGGCATGCCAGACATCATCACGGAAGAGGTCTACAACGACATGTGCCGCGAGGCTATTCAACCCTGGGACGGACCCATGAAGGCATTCCTCAACGAGGTTATGAACCTCCTGAGCACGATGCTTGAGTCAGCCTTGGAGATCTCGTTTGCTCGTCTCAACAAGCGTCTCATCTATAAGGAGTGTCGCAAGATTCTCACAGAGTACCTTGATGAGCGGCGCCATGAGACTCTTGGTGCGCTTGATGTGGTGTATCGCCTCGAGACATACGGCCTGTTCACTGTCAACCAGGAAGCGTTCCGTCGGTACCAAAAGGACGAGCAGATTCTGTTGACGCGATACCGCCACCAGATGCGAATGCTAGCGGCCGGGTACGGCGATGGGCGACCCCCAGTTCCTTGGGAAAGCCTAACAGATGAGAAACGTATCCAGGACGAAAGGCGACGCGAGACCGATCTAGCCAAGCTTGGCCCGGATTCGTTTGAGAGGGAGCTCGAGGTCGTGGCTTATGTTAGAGGCTACTACCGCCTCGCTGCCTTGCGGTTCGCGGACGCTGTAGCTCTCCACATCACCAACGGCATGATTCCTCACATCCAACGTCACCTACCTCATCACCTCGACCGCAAGCTCGGCCTGGGAGGTAATGATTCCACAAGCGTCTACGAGAGGCTTATGGCGGAGGACTCGGCCACGGCGACGAGGCGGGAGACTCTCAGAGGAGAGCGCGAGAAGTTTGCAAAGGCCTTGGCGAGCATCGAGGTGTTGGAGGCCGGAGCTGGCAGCAGAGGGTTGTCGGAGGAACAACAGACCGACGAGATGTCAGACATTGCCATGATGAGCGGTGCGCTTCCTGCTGAGTGTTGAGCAGACCAATTGTGACACGACAACGAACGATTGGTGTTTTACCCTTTGATGGCATCGCGGGCCGAGTTATACCGTCTACTATACTTTCAACTTGTCTTGTAAAGATTGGGAAGGATTCATTGGGTGTGTTACGGATACTTGCTATTATTATCTTTCATGTTTGGTACAGGATGGGAAAAGGAACAATGGTCGGACGAAAGGAAGAGGGTAATTTGGCGGAGCTGGACTGTATTGCTGTATGTCTGAGTCGAGACCTGGATGATTTGGGCTTCCTTCGTGTAGATAGGTACCGGATGCCTCCCAACGCGTCTCGGCAGTGTGTGCGCGTCTAGGCAATTCGGGTACAAGCCCCGGCAGCTGAAAAGCCATGTGTTAATTGATGCTGTCGCCAAGGATAGCTTTAGCTAATTCAGCCGACCTCTTGAAAGGATGAAGCAGGGGATGAAGCGTGACGAGATGCATGGGTATGTGTGGAGGAGGCAAAAAAAACACGCGAGCGGGGAGAGCAAAAGTCAAACCAGACGACACCTGGATCGTGACACCTTGATTTAGGCAAAATAAAAGCTTCTAATCCTGTGATGAACCCGACAGCAGCATCTTCGTGGCGCGGTATGAAAGGCGTGGCGTCCCCGGATTTACCAACGGCTGAGGGGACGAGATGGAGGGGATCGCCAGCCACGGCCGAGGATCCGGCCGGAGGAGGGGGGGACAACGGATGCACCCTGCAGGTAACTCGATGCAGGTGCTCTGCATTCTCATCGTGGGGCCACCTGAGAGCGGCAAAGGTGTGTGTGTCTCAAGGATAACTTTGCCTGAATTCCCCAAGATTGAACAGACTGTCTTGACGGCGATTGCCTGATTCGAGACATACCAAACCCTCCTGCGCCCCTTTTTCGAGGCATTGCTATGAAATCCTTCAACAACAATGAGAAAAAAAACTCTGAAATTGTTTTTTACAAGTCGGTCAGTGAGCATGGCCTGTGAGTAAGACCCGTGGTGTGTGGCCCATCTCGTCTGTTCGGCATCTCTCCCGCATCTCCGGAACCCCAAGGGGCAACACACCAAATTCGTAACAAAGGGCCGGGGGTCGTTTTTTCGCATTCTGCAAGACCTCGGTTGGAGAAGGGTCAAGAGTTGAGGCCATCGTGAGAAATGCGCAGATGGCTGGATGCGCATGACTGGACTTGTTTTTGCTTCTAGGCACGAGGATGATGGGAATGGACAGGTTCTCTGGCTTTGAGCTTGTTGTCCCCTCGTTAGTTGGTCAACTGGCTACGTATCTAGACTTGAAAGACTTTCGCTTGTCCCATAAAGGCTGAATTGTTTACATGATACTCGTATTGTTTTGACCGATCATGTCGGTGACACACCGAGCTTTCATGGAGTAGTTGAGGACATCGGCGGCCTCCATACCGCCTAAATGCCCAAGATCAACATATCGAACGGGGACAGGCAGACGATACTCGATCGTCGAACAAGCTCAATACGGGCATACCCGCGAAACAACGGCTCATGCATTTCTTGCTCAAGGATCATGGCCAGCGTCGAGACTCGAGTCCCATTCGTCCAGGTCCGCTCAGAAAGCCAATCTCGGCTTGTGTCAGCTATTAATCATGGGTTAAAGTGGTTTTCGGGCCTGCGATCCGAGAAAGTTGACGCCAAGCCTCGTGGGTCTGGGACACGCCCTGCCGTGGGTGAAACAAGTGATGAGGTTCTTCACAGAGTCTTCATAAAATTCTGGTGCCAGAATTCTGTCAAATTATGGGGCCTTCTGAACGGTTCTTCATGATTTATGATGATGCTCTTCTCATTCCTCATCCTAATAACTTTGTGCTTATTCATGCTTAATTCTTATTTCAACGACTTCAGAGCTGATGTCGTTGACCTCGACGGTTCGGTTGTATAACATGTTGGCTGGGTCTACTTCTCAACTACCGAGGGACATTTGCAGGTGCCTTCATGTGGTCTGTGGCGCGAGCGGCACAGAACAAGCCATGCTCCGTTACAACGAGCCAGGTTCTTGGGTGCCGTGAGACAAACTCCCATGTTGAATGAGAGGGGGGCATCATGCCATGTGAGCTGTAGTTGGCAAATGCTCCATTGGACCTCAATTAAGCTTGGCGAACCAAACGGCTTGTCCCTTTCTTAGGACCCGCTTCCCCAAGGTTACCCCCAGATCACACCTTGCTCGTTTTGGGCATCCTGGAACACAGGGCCGGAGAGCCATTGGGTGGGTGAATGCGGGAAAAGTAGCGGCTACATTCAACCAGACGGCCCTTTTACCGCGTTTGTGCAGGCGTTGCGAGTTGTGTGGTGGGATCGTTCTGCGTAGACTTTTGTTGGAGCTTAGTGCGCTTGAGATCCAGATTCCCTTCTCCCGCCAGGCACTCTAATAATTGTGAAGATTTGGGTGTAGGAGACTCAATTATATCTCAGTGAGAGCTTGGAATGAGTATAAACAAGGTCAATATCTTCGAGTGAGGATCAAAGAGGCATGAGGGTCGGTGTGAATATCCATATCTTGAGACCACATCAACCCATGAGCCGAAAGGAACCTTGGTTAACCTCAACGTCGCTTTGTGGCGGTTCTTTTGGTAACATGCCTGCTTGGAATATCGCTTAAGCTGCGACGCGCTCCAAACTGACGGGTACATGACCTATCCATGGGACCCTTTTCCCCCCTCCCCTCCTCCTCAGCCCAGGAAACAAGAGTCCATTCACGGTCGAGCCTTTCTCTTTTTTCTTCTCGGCTCTCGCATGGTCTCCTGAGACTAGCGGAGCAGAATGCGACGCCTCCCGACAGGTCATAGCTCGTGGATGGGTAGGTTGAATGTGAGCCGACTAGGTCTCTCCACACGGCGCCTCAACCCCTTGTTCAATTAAGCCCATCCCTGGAAAGATCTACCTGGATTCCCGGGGATAGGGTTGGAGGAGTTTCTTTGGGTGACCCTAGTAAAAAAAGAATCCAAAGGTCCAGCCCAGATCGAGACACCACACACCTCCTCTTGGCAATGTGCATTACCCGTCTTTCCGCCCCGGTTGATCTTTTGCCCACCCCCACCCCCGGCTCTATGCCTTCCCCTCGCCGTAGAGGGGAATGCACCCGGCAGCGCAGGTGACAGACCTGGGGCTCCACGCTCTGATCCCCCAGGATGGATCGACAACATGGCATTTATTGCTACGCGAGAAGAGTATATAAGGTGGAACGCTCTTCCCCGTATTTTCGGGTTCCTTTCTCGTTCATCCTCACCCAAGAGCCCAATTCGCTCATCAAAACTCCAACCTGGGTGGCCCCTCAACTCTCAAGCCCAAACACACATTGTTGATCGAGTTAGCCCCTTTCCGCAATGGCTTTGCCAAAGTTTTTGCAGCCGATAGGCTCCAAAGCACCGGTTAACGCTGACCGGTCGTCTGTCGAGGTCGCTCGGGCCGAGGCGCCCCGGTTCGCGAAAGTGACCTGGTACAAAGAGCCTCACTTGCGAAACCTCTACTGCCTCATCATCTTCCTCTTGATCGCTTCAGCAACCACCGGATATGATGGTATGATGGTCAACACCAGTCAGCAGATGGATAGATGGAAGGAATACTTCCCAGAGCATGAGAACGCCAGCAAGCTCGGTATTTTGATCAACATGTACAACATCGGTTCGATCGTGTCTTTCTTCATTACACCCTACCTTGCAGACAACTTGGGAAGAAAGCCCACAATTATGATTGGATGTGTTATCATGATTGCTGGTTCTTTCGTCTCTGCCTTCTGTAACGGTTACGGAAGTGAGCCCTCCCCCCTTTCCGGCCCATCTGACCTATCAGTGCTGACTTTGCTGTTTAGTGTACATGGCTGGTCGCTTTGTCCTTGGTTTCGGCAACTCTCTGGCTCAGATGTCTTCTCCTATGCTTCTGACTGAGATCTGCCACCCTCAGCACCGTGGTCCTCTCACCACTCTCTACAACTGTCTCTGGAACCTCGGATCTCTGAGTAAGCAACTCATCTTCAAACGAGATAACTGAGGGATTCTAATAGATCATTTTAGTTGTTTCCGTTGTCGGTTGGGGCACTGCCTCCATCAACAACGATTGGTCGTGGCGATCCATCACCTTCATCCAGGCCGTTCCATCCATCATCCAGCTATGCGGCATCTGGTGGGTCCCTGAGTCTCCTCGATTCCTCGTCAACAAGGACAAGCCCGAGCAGGCTCTTGCAGTCCTCGCCAAGCACCATGCCGGTGGTGACGAGAACAACCCGACTGTACAGTTCCAGTACCGCGAGATCAAGCAGACCATTCAGGCCGACCGCGCCGCCGCCAAGGCTACCAGCTACTCCGACTTTGTCAAGACCAGGGGCAACCTGTGGCGACTCGGCATCATCGTTTCCCTCGGTATCATTTCTCAGTACTCTGGCAACGCTCTGTTCTCCAACTATATGGATATTATCTACGAGGGTGCTGGTATCAAGCAACAGAACAAGAAGCTCGCTGTAAGTGTTATAGCCATTGTCTAAACATCATGCAACTAACGGTTTCTCCCTTATAGCTCTCTGCTGGCAGGACCATTCTCGATCTTTCCGTCTCCATCGCTGCCGCTTTCTCTGTCGACAAGGTCGGTCGTCGTCCACTCTTCCTCACTGCTATTTCCGGTATGGTCACGGCCTTTGTTATGTGGACCATCGCTGGTGCCCTCTACGAGAACTCCTCAGTTCCTACTCCCCCCACCGATGACGAGCCCAAAGGCGGTGTCCGATACACCAACAGTAGCGCCGGATACGCTCAGATCGCCTTTATCTGGCTGTTTGGCATCTTCTATGATATCGGTTTCTCGGGTCTTCTCGTCGCCTACGCCCTTGAGATTCTCCCCTTCCATCTCCGTGCCAAGGGCATGATGATCATGAACATTGTTGTTCAGGCTATCCTCGCTATTGGAAAGTAAGTTGGCTCCATGACCTCGACTGTGACCCTTGAAATGCTAACGAGCAATAGCCAAACCAACAAGGTCGCGTGGAGCAACCTCCCCCGACACTGGCACTTCATGCTCTTCTACACCCTCTGGGACTTCTGCGAGTTGATCTTTGTCTGGTACTTCTACGTTGAGACCAAGGGCCCCACCCTTGAGGAGATTGCTCGTATCTTCGATGGTGACGACGCTGTTGCCCACATCGATCTCGCCCAGGTCGAAAAGGAGACCAACCTCGTCCGCCAGGAGGAGGACATTAACTTTGATAGTGTCAGGAGCCCCAAGTCTCTGACCTAAAAAGCTCCACCTGAGCTTTTAATGCGGTCCAGTCGCTTCAAAGTCTTATGCTTGCGTTGACGAGTTGTTCCCTGAAGCGTTCGTGTTATGGGTTAATGAATTGCGGATGATACCTCACAAAGTTGGAAACTGAAAACCACACATTTTTGCTTGTATGCTACGATCGTTTAGTCTTTCACCAGGTGGCTAATTACTGCCGCTTGGCTTATTTATTTCTCTTCTTCCCTAAAACATGTGCTTATGCAATTCCGTGTTCGTGACTGATGTGACATCACCTCTGGCTCCGACACATCTGTCGGTCCGGCTGACGTCTAATCTAACGGTAAGGATTTAGGCTTGATGTGATGTACAAAAGGCCAACCTTGAAATATTCCTGTTACTCATAATTGGTGTGAATTGGAGCAAATACTTGACACGCCAACTCAACCAGGCATCGACCAAGGGCTAAAATCCTACTTAAATCTGGGGATTAGAATAGAAGAAACTACAAAGAAGTTCTATAGGAACTTGACCATCGCCTATATTCTTCTCTCCTAATCAATATGGTCATAAGACAAAGGATTGTTGATGAGGATTTACTAAAGGCTGACCCCGGGGGTATGCCAAGCAGCCAGGTTGGTATGCAAAGGGCGACAAGTAATGGGAGAATCGCCAGTGCCATCCTCGTCATATAGGGCCTATAATCCTGGCCTATATTTCAGTTTAGCCGATGTCCGGTTGATCAAAAGAGGCAGCATCTTTACGGTGTCGGCAGAAATGAAATAGGGGCATGATCCGACGATGACTCCTCGGGTCGATGTCAGACCTGAGCGATAGCCATTGTCTTTGTCTCAAAAGGAAGCTTGAGTCAAGATCTAAGTATTCTTTTTCTCGTCTATCAACATATGAAGACCTGCAGAGTTAATGATGCTGTGTATCTCTATCGTGTATCTTGCCTCCCATCCTGAACGCCATCCCATGTAGCCTCATTCTTGACCAACTTGCTCAGAGAATTCTCGTGTACGATCTTAACTAGAGGTGAAAAGGAAATAGTTTGTGGCAGTGTGCCTTCGTCTTGTTGATAATCAGTCATCTTCGGGCTTCCACAGCATCGGACTCGCGCAGATGTTGTCTCGTGCAAAGGCCCTATATCGAGCTAAAATGTCTGTTCGTTCCATACCGCCCCGCTGGCTCCCAAAGCTGTAGTGCACAGCGATGCCTTTTCCATCAGCTACCGCATCTATCATGGTTGTTAGTGGACTGCTTTGTCGATTGAAGGGCACAGTAACTCACGTCTTCCGAGTTGTCGCGGCATGGTGCAAGAAAAGTGATTCTCATCATCCGACTCAATCGGCTTGGCGATGTTGATGTCCTTGCCCAACATGGCAATGAACTGAATGCCCATCCGCTCATACTGAAAGTCCCATGTGTCGAACTTGTACTGGGCCAAGCTGTTGTGCTCGAGATTCTCGAGGAAACTGTAGTGCTCTTGCGCGCCAATCTTCCACTCAGTCCAGCCACGGCCCATGGGATGATACTCGGTCGTTTCGATGGGAGTGTTATCAAGGATATGATCGCCCTGGTGCTTGACAGGGAGCCAACGATGCTGTTTATCATCGGCGTCCCACTCGTCCAGCTTGAAGTCGATCGGCCCTTTCCACCGTGGCAGGTTAGTGACTTGCCAGTCGTACTTCATCGAATCTTTAATGTCAAACGACTTGGTCGCTCCCTCGTTGTTAACCTCAGGGAGGTAGGGTTTTACCGCGCCAAGGTTCCAGTGAACCCAGCTGAGCAGTGGCTGGTTGACAACGTTGGCAGAGACGACGTAATACTCGGGATGCTCCATCTTCTTCTTAATGATGGAAGGGATGACGCTGTCTTCCATGAATACCTAGAGCACCGTTAGTAAGACCCAGTTGGAAGCCCGTTTTGATGCCAACTCACGATATCGTCGTCAATCTTGACATATAGGACACCATCCTCGACCCTATCATACGAATTGCCAAATCCGCTCGTAAAGTTGTCCTCGTCGCTCATCTCGATCTTCCATCTCTCGTAGCTTGACTCGCTTTTCAGCATTCTGGCGAGGAGCTTGAGATCCTGCTCGTCTTGAGTTCGTTCCACGAAGATGACGCCGTCAAGCATACCGCCATTCTTAACAAGATTTCGCTACAATCGTCAGCACTATGATCCACCGTGTTAACCAGGATGTTTGCGATGGGAATTACCTTCAAATAGCAATCCAATATTGAGACGGAATGCCGTCGACCGAAAAACACCATGCCCATGACCTTTTTAATCTCCTTGGGTCTCTTCCAGTACGTCAACTGTCGAAGCTGTTCGTCGTCGGTCGTCCAAAAGAGCTTCTTTGTGTTGTTTGAGGCCTTGTCGTAACCGAGTTTTGATGGTGTATGTGGCTCCAACGCAGGTAGATCGACCCCGACATACTCTCGCTGTCTCCAAAGTAGAGGTGCCACCATGATCATGAAGACGATGGCGCATATCACAATGTGACCTTGTGTACAGCTGAATATCCTGCTACCCACACTTAGGGAGGACGCAGGAACCTGTGGTTTCTTCATCTTGGAAATCTGGATGGGATACATCTGGGAGTAGCGAGTAGCGAAAAACACGGCAAGGCATGGGAATCGTCATCTCAAGTAGTCGAACGACGCCACAAGCATTCTGACGGATATTCTTTGAGGCTTGAGGCCCAGTAAACTAGGTTTAGTGGTCTCGACCTTCAGACCCTTGGCATTTGCCAGGCACAGACAGAAAGAGTATGCCAATGAGGATCCCCACAGCCATTGACACAGGAGGGCTTGCCCGTGACGCCTTTGGCTAATGATGATCAATCCCAGTCGGCAGTCTTGCCTTGATGAGGATAACAAACACAACGGATCAAGTCATCGCGTGTGGTCAAGGGCTCGAAGAAGCAAGCGGTGGGGGTAGACTTCTGGGCAACCCAACGGAAATAACACAGCTATACACAACTGAAGGATCAAGTCATCGCTTCGGGGAGTCCAGTGCTCGCCGCCACATACAGCATGGTTTCTCAATCTTGCTGACCTAGGACGACGGGCGGGTTCGAAGCGCATCCGGCTCCAGGAGCTTTTCTTGTTCTGGCCTCGGGGAACAATAGCAGGGTCTCGCCGGATCTGGCAACGGTGATTTTGGTCAGGGAAGCTCGTTGAGCTTCACTCGGGAGTTTCCAAACAAGCTTAATTGAGGCATCGCATCAGTCCTGTTCCGTTTCATGTCAAAGATGGCATGTTGTGTGTTCGACGGCAACTCCATCCTTTTTGTCTGGCTCTAACGTCCACCCTTACTCAATTTTGAGATTATTCCTCCAAATAGAGAGGAGAAACAAGTTGCCGAAACACATCGGCAGAAGGGATCCGGGCAGTAGTCAGCCAATCTGACTGAGACATGTCAGAGACATTCACACCCAATTCGGAAAAGAAGACTGATAGCTCGTCCCTGGTAACGGCGGGGCGTGACGGCTCTGGCTGGTGAAGGCGTCTTGTTGCGCGAGACGGATACGTGAAAAGCCCCGGGCTGGGAAGACAAAGGATCCGTTAAAGTCTCGAAGAGAGACTGAGGTCTGGAACCGCCGAGACAAACATTAGCAAAGCTGAGCTCCCGTATTTTACTCACACCGACCCGCTCCGTCAAACGCGGTGAATAGACACCTCGCGACAGGCACTTCCCCTTGCGCCAAAGCAAAGTCGTTGTACCTTGCAGATGCTTCCGGCCAGTCAAACTGTCCCTGTCGTCAGTGAGCTACGACAGGCCAAGATCGGCCACAAAGGGGCGCCGCCAACAAGCAAACACGGCGCTCATATAACCCCCCCCCCCCCCCCCCATTGGACCGAGACTAGGCCCCCGAAGGCGATAGGCTTCAAGGAGCTCTTAACGATCGATCATCCACTACCCGGCGATTTGACGGATCCAAAGCCTGGCCCGGCGGCCCCGGGCTGCCAGGGTGCTAGACAATGTCTCATCGCCCGATTTGGTATCGATAGTTTGATCTCCATACCAGACGAACACATCTCACGAGAGGCACGCCAGGAACAAAGACACGTGGCTTGGGCGACGGGAGATCACAGGTCATGGAGGTTTGATGATATGAGTTGTTGGTCGAGCTGGTGAGGAAAGTATGACAAGGGTGTACTGTGCAAGATGGAACATCTGCTATCGCACACTGTGGTTTCGCGGACGGTCTTGGAGCCTTTTGTGATAAGCAACACTGTACAGACATTCTCCTTCGGGGTCCGTGGGAATAGCATCACCAGTTAGTATTGAGCATCTTTCAAGCTATGGTCGAAAAGAACACCTAGGCTTAATTAATCGAATAGGGATTCCCAAATCGATGTCTCTGAAAATCATCAAGCCGACACCGAAAATCGCACCATCATCGATGTAGGGTAAGTGACAAACGAGAGTGACCAAGATGTTCAATGAATGTGAACCAACTTGAGGACTCTGAAAGACTAACGATACGACAAGTAAATAGAGGTTAGTAGTGTAAGATAGAAAAGCTAGGAGTAGACGAATGACAAATTATTCGGGAAGCAAGGGTTCACGCTGAAGAAAAAGTTGGCTAAGTATTCACCCATTCTCATGTTCAAGCAGAAAATTGATTGAAATATTGAATTGAATACTAAGGAAACATGATTACTACATTAGGTACTCATTAGACTGTACAATGACTATTATCCGAGGTCATCTCCCGCATTAATCCTCCAGTATACACATTCCCATCCTTTTTAGTTATACAAAGGAAAACATGATTCATCATCAGAAAGTCTCTACCATTGAACAGAGACGGCAGATCGACGCTTGTTTGCGCCTTCCAGATCACGGTAGCCGAGGGTCTGCTTCGCAGTCTGGGTGGCGGTGGTGGTTGGCTCACCACCCACTGTCACGATCACAGTGTTGTAGACAGTTGCGATGCTGGTGGAGACGGCAGCCTCATCACAGTCAGTCTCTTCAGGGTCGTAGACGCCGGCGTTGTTGTCGTCGTCGTGAGGTCCGACCTTGGTATAGTTGGGGACGTCGATGGAGGTCTGGCTGCCGTTGCTACCTCGGGTGTTGGTGTAGGCAGGGTTCTCAGATTGACCCTTGCCGTTGTCGCCATATTGAGGCTTGTCGTCACCACCATAGTGAGTCTCGTCATCATCGCCGTTGTTGCCCTTGTCATCTCCGCCGTAGCCAGGCTTGTTGTTCTCGTAACCAGGGTGGCAAGGCTGACCGTCCTTCTTGCGCTCACAAGTAGAGTAGCCAGTCTTGGGGTCATAGACAATAACCTCAACCTCTGATCCACTTCCATAGGTAGCCGTTCGAGTGATGGTCTTGTAGCTGTTGGCCTTCACGGTAGCAGTCTCATACTGGGCCGGAGCGGTCAGGGTGTAGGTGCAAGGAACCTCAACCACAGTGGTGACATAATCGCCATTCTCCTTGGTGATGGTGGTGATGGTAGGCTCGGGTGTGACGATCACGGTGTAGAGCTTGCCGCTCTCCTTGATGGTCTTGGTGACGACGCGATCGATCGACTCCTTGACAGTGATGGTCTTGACAACCTTGTTCTTGTTGCCATCCTCCAGAGTCACTGTCTTGACGACCTTGTTCTCGTAGCCGGGAAGAGTCACTGTCTTCTCCTCACCGTCCTGCTCAGTGATGGTCTCAACAACCTTGTAGTCACCAGTGACAGTCACGACCTCCTCCTTGCCATTTTGCTGGGTGATGGTCTTGACAACCTTGTTGTTGTTGCCGTAGCCGTAGTCGTGAGTGAATGTGAGAGTCTTGACCTCGCCATTCTGCTGAGTGATGGTCTTGGTGGCCTCGTTGTAGTTGAAGTGCGTAAAAGTCAGGGTCTTGACCTCGCCATCTTTGACAACGGTGACGGTTTGGGCGTCGTCGTAGTACTTCCCACCGTTACCACCGATGACCTTGGTGACGACTCCTCCGTCGTAGCCGGGGTAGCCGGCACTGGGAGCAGGGTAGCCGTTGGTGACCGTGATTGTCTTCGCGCCGGGCGGGTAGTAGTTGCCATTGTCGTTGTTGTCAGGGTAGTCAGCGCCGTCAGGATAAACGTTGATCTTCTTGGTGACGACGTATTCCTCGCTCTCAGTCTGTGTCACAGTCACGGTCTTGCCAGGATGCGTGATGGTGATGGTCTCCTTAGGTGGATCGAGTGTCTCTCCTTGGCTGATGTAGACAAACTTGGTGCGAGGCTCGTTGTATTGAGTGACCGTGACGGTTGTGTAAGACTCGCCAGGCTCTTGGACAGTGACGGTCCGATAAGAGCCACCCTGAGGATCGGTGACCGTGATAGTCTTCTGAGGTCCAGCTGGCGCGGTGACGGTGACGGTATGGGAGCAGGCTTCTTCCGCTGAACAAGGCGGGCACTCATCGACAGCTGCCCGTGGCTGCAACCAGTCGAAGCGTGCTTGAGCCAAAGGCGCCAGGGCCAATACTGTCAGGGGAGCAAAGCGAACCATTTTGATGTGATGTTTGAGGCTTGGATCAGGTGAATGTTGCGATTGATGGTAGGAAAGACTGGTCCAAGAGTGAGGGACTCAGAAAGAGAAGAGGAAGTGAGGATTGGATGATTGAGTTGGAGTGATGAGGATGATGAGGACAAACCAAAAAGCGAGAGGAGTCGAGCATACTTATAGCTATCGAGTTGCCTCCAAAAAGTTCAACTTGAACCTAGGGTGATGAGGTTATTGGGTGAAGGAGAGCTCCTAAAGACACAATATTGCCAAGTGTGGAGGCAATATCGACAGCAGAAGGCGACGACTGAGCGACTTGGTCCATCGTGAAGAGACATTGGCAATAGAGAGGAGGAGAATTGATCGTGCCCTTGTAAAGGAGATTCAGGGCTGAGAAGAAGACCACAGGAGAGGTTGACGAGCGGAGAGAACTATGTCGTGGGGATGGGTTGAGGGACAACAACAGCAAGACACAATCAAGGCGCGGGACAGTGAAGGGCAGCAAGTCCCCCGTGAAGGGTCGTTCAAAAAGCACTAGCTCTTTGCATAAGGAGTCCAATTCCCTTACAAGGGATCTTCAACAAAGACATTGTTGGTGTTCAGGGTGCCCTGGACGGCTTGGCAAGCAATAATGAGATCCCTTGTCAAGGGCGCATGTTTGAAGCTGGACTCAACTTGAGGGAGCCAGGAGCATCAAGGGAGGGTGAACTGGGGTTGAGCCTAAGGCATCATAGTGTGGATCTCGATCTTCAATCAACGTGCCCACCATGCCGATAAAGCCCACGATGGTGCCCGATGCCGACGAATTGAAGATTGAAGCCTTTCTCTTGGCCCAACGCCGTCGTTCGTTTGATGTTTGCTTTGTCCCCTTCCCGTCCCAGCAGACTGGTAACATGGCGGGCGGTCCGAAGTTTACCCGATGCCGCTTTGGTTCCTGTGGATGGGACCCACCAAGCAATCTCGTGAGGCAGGCGCGACAGCTGCAGACGACAAGAGCTCATCGCGAGGTCACGAGGTTTGTACGACTCAGGTACAACCTTCTACGTTCATTTCTTGCTTATATTCGTTTCACCACCTCGCGATAATACACTGCCCACGGCGATATTGGACACGGACTCTTACTGGCCTGCGATTTGATATGCGAAACTTGGTCCCGCGACCACGTAACGATGGGAGCTTGCGCATCATGTTTGGGACGGCGTGATGGAGACGCCTACGATGAGGTGCGTGCTCTGCGAGATTCTGCGTCTTTCCCATGGCTGCGGGTGATGGATAAGGCATCTACCGGCCTGTCAGCTAACGCTTAACCCTGCTTCAGGAAGAGGAGAACCGCCTTCTTTACGATGACGCCAACGGCATGCAATACGGTAGTTTCGGAGACCAGTCTCTGAACGGCGAGAACGATACACTCGAAGCCCAGCGAGAAAACGAGGCCCTCCAGCGAGTTGTGGCCAAGACATCAAAGTATGTTTGATGATGGAAGGAGGGGTTGAGGCTGTTCATGCTGACTGAGTCTTGCGCAGCAACATGGTGGACATCTTCGACATAGCACCGCAAGATAACGTCCCCCGCGGAACGACGACACCGTTTGCCTACGCCGGTCAAGGTGCCCGTCTCGCTCGATACCAACATCTCGTGTCAAAACTTAGCAACCAGGGCGAAAGCCCCGCCAACGCGAATGGCGTCAAGGTCGATTGGATACCAGAAGACGAGACGATCGAGATGCAGAAGAACGGACCGGCTAGCATCAAGACCCTCGAGAGCGATGAAGGTCCTCTTGTCGGAACCTTTGCGGACGCTGCAGCGGCGATGCAGTAAAAATAATATTTCTCGTGGTCATCACATACAGTGATGCTCTGCCAGGAAACATAGAAGCCAGTGTCTGGATGTGGGGGCTCTGTCGGCAGCTGCGGCATGGATACACCTTTTCCATGCGAGACACAACTGACGATGCACGCCGTACCTTTATCTTCAAAACCTCTGATATCCCAGCCTTGTTGGGGGGCTGGCTCAGCCTGGAAACACCCATGCTGGCTGGTTGGAGATGGCATCTTACCTTGAACATGCGGATAAGCCGTGACGACAACACAACGAAAAGAAACGACAAACTCTTTGACATTTCCTTACCAACCACCATTTTCTACCTACCTATCCAAGACTCTCAATTAATTCAACGCGGCACATCATTGGCCGCCATCAACGCAAAGCAACCCTCCTGTTCGGCAAACACAAACGGCTGTTGCATAAATCGCGGGCGGTGGTCTCACTTCGTTCATTTCATACGGACGGATGCATGGGGCCTTTCTTTTTTTGGCCTTTTTTACTTTCTTGAAACTTTTCCTTCACTCTTTGTCTTTTGATTGATGTGGGCATGGAAGTGGACTTGTACAAACAGACACACCAATCGAATTTCACAGAATTTTTTCCAATTTTCCCTCTCGCCTGGGTGTTGAGCTGCTGCTGGGTCCAGGACCGACCAGGACCAGGCCCAGGCATGGAACCCTACATGGTCTAATCTCCAACCCTCGTCATCAGTTCGCACTATGCTCTATGGATGGATGGGCCTCCTGTCTTCGCAGCAAATTCTCACGCATGACGAGCACCAGCGGCGAGCTAGAGGCGGTGCCCAGCAGCCCACCTCGGAGGCGTGACTTTGTCGAGAAGCGACAGCACCCATTAAGCATCAGACACGTGCGCTCCCCTCGCACTGGCTCACCATGGCTTGAGGTGGCCCGGCAGTCAGTGGGGTGTGAAAGGACGCTAGACCAGGGCATCGAGACGAGGAGGATGGCGGCCGTCGCTCTAGCTTGCCGTCGGCCCTCGTTTTAGATTGGTTTTCTCCGGCTTCGGCTCGCACCGTTGATGGGCGGCTTGCATGGGGCTCCATCCACTGGGGAGCTTTGGATGGATCCCTTTCGTCGACTGTGAGCAAGATCCCGCCCACGTACCAAGCCTTCGGGAATCCTCTGGCAGAGCCCAGGGCCCTTCTAGCCCGCCACCACGGGGATGGGGACGCGGACGGGGACCATGGCCACCTATCCATGGGGCCACAGACGGGGGAATGGGGGGCGGGCTACCACTACCACGGGCAAGCCGCTCGTTAGGACAGCCATCTGGGATGGATGAATGGCTGGAAGCCGCTGCCTCTGGGTGGTCGCCATGGGCCTTGCCCGTCCCCTCGGGTAGAGAGAGCCATTGTGTCGGGAACAGCCATGCCAGCCATGCCATCTCGATGGAGGGACGGGGAGTGTCTTGCTTGCTTGCGCCTGCTCACGCACCCACGGCGAGATGGGCCCCTGGACCCCGTCGACGGGAGGCTGGGCCCGTCCGAGACAGGGCTCAGGTTTGGGTTTTTTCTTCCTTCGACTTCGGCCAGGGGCTGTCCGTCGTAGAGAGGCTCCCGATACTACCTACCTACGGCTAGGAGAAAAGTTGCCAGCAAGGAACAGAACGGGCACTAGATGCGCGCCTCGGGGCGGCTGAGCAGGGGACCACTCTGAAGAGGCCACGGAGAGAAAGATTGACGGCGGCGGTCAAAATTCGTGCTCGGTCAACCAGGCCTGCTTTGGTTTAACGTCTAATAGTCGTCGAGTATCGTTAACAGAACTCACTCACTGGCTCTTTGTCTACCAACCAACGAACGACCTTGATCAACCCCGTCGCGTGTGGTTGCCCATCCCCCAGCCTCTTCTCGAACACTTCGATGGAGACCGCAACCCTGTCCCGTCCAATCCTGCAGTCTGCAATCGCCCAGCACCGAAATGGCTGCTGCCCAGGATCTTCAAGCCAGCCAGCAAGCAGCCTGCTTTCTGTGAGCCCTGACGGCGGACCTGTTCCCCACCTCTCACCCTCACTCATAGTCCCGGGTCGCCGCACACCTGACTTACTTACTGCTGCTGTTCGCTCTGCCCGAGAGAGTGTGCGCTACCTAGGTACGCAGCATGGAGCTTACTAGCAGGCAGGTAGGTGCTGCTGCTGCATCATGCTGGGCCGAGCAAGCTTCCCCTCCCCCTCCCCACGCCCCTCGCTGCTTGCACCGTCTTGCTTGCTTGCGTACAGTACGTACAGCATGACCGCACCGCAGGGGAGATTGAGGGCCACAGCCCGGGGTGCCCTATTGTGGTCAAGGCCACAACGGTGCGTTCTGCTGTGGTACATTCTGCTCTCTCTCACTCTCACTCTGGGGAGATGATGCTGTGCTGCAATCGGCAACTCTGCCCTCTGTATGCGACTCAAAAGAGTAGAGAGGCCCGGCGTACAACGACACGACACGACACGACTCGACGACTCTCGATCTTGCTTCACCCCGTCGCCTCCCGGCTCCACGATCGTCGACTCTGGCTCCCACTGTCCCCGCTCTCGATCCCTACGATACCTGGTGTCTATCTGCTAATCGCCGTCTTGTTATTGCCCGTCGATTCCAGTTCTTGCTTTCGTATCCTCGTCCCGAACCTTCGATATCAGACATTATGGCCCACCGCGATGAAGCACAACCCACCCACACACCCCCAGACCGACACTCACGTTCAACGACGCCCAGACACAAAGCAGATCGACTGAGGATATGGGGGGCGGCCCAGCATCCACTGCCAGGCCTGGCATTGTGCTTCCGCACCTGCATCGTCGCACGCCTTTCCTCCCCTCATTCGTCAGCCAAGGGCTTGCCTTGGGCTAGGAAGAAGCCCCTCCCTCCCTGGAAAGCCCCGATAAGCCAGGGCATGTGTGCGTCCCATCATTTTTTGTGTGTCGAAATGAGGTTACGCTGCATACTAGACAGGCGGGAAATGGTGCTTTTCCCCAAGGTTCAGGGCTCTGCGCAACCTGAGGGAAAAAAGACACGACAGGTTCACAGTCAGTCGTTCCAAGTTGGCAGGCTTCCTATTCGATGTGTGCCTTGGAAACATATCCCGACTGCATGCCATCTTGACCTTGTTCCTTCTGCTTGTCTTGCTTTGCCTGTCGTACTCCCTACCTCGGCTGGATGGTTGTCTCTTGTCTCCTCATTTATGTTCGGAAGCTGTTCCCATTTTGCAGATTTGATGCTTGTCTATTCTTCCCTTCCCCTCCCCCTCCCCCTCACTTGTGATGCTTGCTTGCTTTCTTCCTTGCTTGTGACCCCCCGGCTAAACAAGGACCCGCCGTCATGATGGGCGCCGGTGTCTTGTTGTTCCCCGATCACCAGCAAAAAGACACCGAGTGAGAGGCCCTATTCAGGCTCCGTCTTCCTTCCTTCATTCTTCCTTTCCCTCATCTTCGAGGCCCACACACCACCCCCTGCCCATGCACAAGCACGGCACTGCCACCCTCCATCATCTGCATCTTCCACGATTCGGGGCTCGGCTTAGGGCAGGGGGGGTCAGGTAACGGAACGGAACAAGAAAGACTTTTTAATGATGATCCTCCTCCCGTCTTTGGAGGTTTGGTGTGTGTTTTCTTTTTTTCTCTGTTTTCTGGTTTATTCTGAGAGAGAATAGAATAAGTTAAAAAAGGGGTTGGTGGAAGTGTAGTAACATCCTTGCCTATGGAAGAAACAACACACTTTGAAAGATAACCTATTCCTCCTCGTCCTTCCTCCGCCCTTCTCTGCTCTGCTCTTCGCATATCCGTGGATATAGTCGAGCAACGTAAACCAGCTTTCCGGGGACCCATCCCACAAAAAAAAAAAAGCCCATTCCCGTCCTTGTTTCTTTGCCTTGCCTTGCTCTCTGGGCAATCCTCTCTTTCCGGGTCTTGTCTACCTAGACCCTCCCTCATAATAGTCGTGAAACAAAATAAAAAGTCCGCCGCCAGAATGTTAGAAGAAAAGAAAACAGATAAAACTAAATGTAGAAAGGAAATGATGGATTCGTCAGATGGACCGAGAGGGGAAGAGGGGGGATAAAAAAGAGAGAAAAAAACCACCCGCGTCGTCTGTTTTGTCATGTCCACGTAGCAACAGCCAGTTCCCACCGCCTTTATCCTCTTGGTTCTTTTTTCCCCCTTGTCGATCCCCCCCTTCTTGTACAACTCTCTTTTGGTGCTTCTGGGGTTCATGTTCATCATGGTATTGCCTCTTGCTTTGCGACACATGCGCTCCGTGACTCGGAAAACGTCCGTTGCGTGCTGTGAGCCGCCGCTGCTCCAACCAAAGCAAAGCAAAGCAAAGCAAAGCAACCCTCTTCTCCTGCTTTTCGGTATCGTCCGTCCGTCCGTCTTCGTCTCTGAGAATTACTGATTTGTTCGGTCCGCTTTAGAGTCTCGTCACTGCAATTCATGGTTAGCCAGTCTGGTTTCGTCTCTCGATCCTCTCTTGTCCAAGCCCACGCCCACGCCCCCAATGTCCACGCCCACACCAAGTCTACAGTATGCATGCAACACATCCATTACCACCGCACGCACACGCCCCTCACACCCCTTTTTTGCCTTCCCGTCCCTCTTTTTTTTCTTCTTTTGTTTTCGTCTCTTTTTCCCCTCTGCCTTTTCCTCTTCTTTGCTGTCTTTCCCGTCCGTCCCTCACTTGTCTTGCCCTCCTGGGGGACCTCTTCCTTGCTCAAGCAGGACAAAAAGGTGAGGAAATGAACATGTTTCATACGTACCTGGCCCAGAGATTGTAGCCTGTGATCGTGCTCCTCTCTCATCCGATAGATCTGGCCCATCACATCATGCATCTCGCCGCACGTCCGCTCAATGGTGGCACTTCGGTTGCCCTCGCGCTGCCAGCGCTGGACGTCCCGGTACATCTTGTCGTACCGGCGCTGCTTCTTCTCCGTGTCGTGACAGAGCTTACACACATCGGGCTCCGTCTTGGTCTCGTAGACGAGCTTGAGACCGCACGTCTCGCCCATCCGGTACTCCTTGTTGCACTGCTGTCGGAAATGGCCCCAGCGCCAGTAGCCGCATGCCCAGCGGGTTTGCTCAAAGTAGCACATGGTTGCTGACTGGTTGGGTATCGACGGGTGTGCCCGGTGGCGACTTGTCGGGATCGGGGAAGCAGGATAGCGAGCTGCAACTGGTCCCAAGAGGAGGAAGCGGAGGAGTAGGAGGAGGAGTAGGACCGGCAGTAGCGAGCGAACTGACCGAGGATGGACAGTCGAGTTGCAAGACGGGACGGGAGGCGAAGCCGTGGTCGATTCGAGTCAAGTCCCGAGTAAAAGTCGAACCGTATCGAGTCGAGTCGAGCCGAGTCCAATGACGATCGAGCCTTGGGAGGAGGACGATGAAGGAGTCAAGTTCTTCTCTGTCAAGAGAAATCCTAGAAGCAGTAGGTTAGCCACCGACGTCTCTCCGGTCTTTCTTTGTTTTCTATTTCTCTCTCTCTCCCTCGTCGTCTTCTTTCCAAGTCGTCCCATCCCCTCAGCTTCCTATTCTTATCCTATTTCACTCCATCCCTCTCCCCAGCTAAAACCATCTTGCCCTTTCATGTCTCACCTCCCAGGATCATCCCATCCACCCCGAGCCTCTTATTAGAGGACAAGACATCTGCAATACAAGACCGTACCCCGGTAAGGACAAGAGAGAGGGGCGTGAGGGGTATGGGGTGAGGTCGGTGATGATCAGGCATGACTCTGACCCGGCGAGGCCGTATGTTCTTTGACTTACCTGCAAGCGATACAATGGCGCAGACAAAGTTGCGGTCAAGTTGAGAATGAGGTTCCGAGACTCTGAGAGGCCCAGCACGACTAGTTCCTCACGTAACGTATTGCTAGTTGGCGAAGCACCCTATCGTTCCAAAAGAGCGTTGGCCTGGAACCAGGCTGTTGCTGAGGGTCGCGTGAGGGTTTGTTTGTGTTGAACGACAAAGATGGAGTTTGAACTGATGTGTTTGTGCCCAACGTCGTTGGTGTTTGTTGTAATTGTGTCGTAGACTTGCTCTGCCCTGATGATGGTACACAGAGAGTCGTCTCAAAGAAGGGAGTAAGTAGCCTGTCGTGACAACTGCAAGTCTTGGTCGCCAGGTAGTCTGTATTCCCTTGTCGATGCGATCCAGTTGTGGTCCTGATCTGGGGAGAGATGAAGATGGGGTGTCTGTCCCCGGACCACGGGACGCCGTAGCTATCTTATACTTGTTCGACCCAGGAACCTCTCGGTGTATTCGATCGTCGTGCTGTATATGCCATCCCACATCCACAAGTGGGACTCCCGCACAACCAACAAGCAATCGCCTTTTTTCCCTCCTCCCCTGGACACGACTCGGGCCAACTAGAGGCCATCCATCATCGTGCTTGTGCTTGTGCTTCTGCTCGTGCTGCTGCTGCCTCTTCTGCTCCTGTTGTTCCTGCGGGATAAAAGAGGGCTTGCTTGGTTGCGTCGATTGGGTACCCGTACTTGATGCCCCATATGGCCGTCCCTCCCCATCGCATCACCATCCTCCACCAAAAAAGGGCCTTACACACCCCCTCCCCCCCAAGCCCAGCCCAGCCCAGCCATGCCATCCGCTTGGTACTCCATCTTTTTCCTCGTGCCGCTACCATGCGACATACCCCGACTATCCGAGGGGTCTAGCCTCGAATTGCTTCGTTCCTGGGGCCTGGTGTGGCGCCGCAGCAACCTCAAAAGAGTGCAGGTGTATTTCTCACAAGTCCCTGCAGCATGGCCATTGATCGACCTTGGACCTGCCCAACAACCACTCTCTTGTAGCTTGTTGTCTCCGCATATGTTGTTTCCCTCTTTGGGAACTCTGACCTCAAGCCTCGTTTCTCCTTGGCTTGTTTTTGTTGCTACCTCTCCCGTCAACGTCACCAGCGTCCGTCAACCTGATCTAGAAGGAGGAGGGGCCTTGACCTAGTCAGACCCAGTCTCTGTCCTAGCAGCATGGCAGAAGAGGCCCGGTGGTCGCTTGCCACGTTGATCATGGCTCGAGATACGACACACACCCCCCTAGCAGTATCAGCAACGACAGCAACAGCAGCAGGGGAGAGGGACGGGGCATCCCCACACCGCGAGATGCCACTGCAGTAGTTGTGTGTACAGCACTTCACGGTAATGCTAGACCTGCAGAAGAGAACAAGGAAACCAGGGCTGACGAAGAGGACAAACAGACTTGGGCAAACCCGCGGGGGCGTGTGTATGTGAGCAAGTGAGCATGTGTGTATGCGTGTGCGTCTTCCCTTGCTGTGCTCCCGGTCGCCTCCCCGTCAGCCTCTGTTGTCGTTCCCATACCTGACGTACCTGGCAAGCAGATATCTCTTTGCGCCATCTCCCGCGCAGGACCTCAAACGCAGTCACCAAGAGGCTGTTTCTGTCCTTCTAGGTCTCTTTTTCCCGAAGCCATTGTTGCTTGCTGCTTGCTGCTTGCTGCTTCAACATTCCTCCGCCCACTCCCCTCGACGGCTCCTGTTCTGTCAACATTCCACACTTCTTCCATAACGCGTCTCTGGTCACCCAGTCTTGGGACTGCCGGGTCACATATACGGCCATGTTATTGCCAGGGAGCCCTGTGTCTTTCCCGCTGCGGGCCTGGCCTCGGCCGCGTCGTCTCCAGGACTTGTCCCAGTCGAGCCTACATAAGGGGGTGTCTCGATCTGCGGCCGCGGTGGGGCCTCATGGTTCGTCCCGAGGGCGGACAAGTGTCAGGGAACAAGGGGATCCTGACCGCTTGCAATCTCGACGGTTGTCGATTTCGGTGAAAACCAGGGCTCTGGTTCGCTGGTTTGATCCTCCTCCGTGCGTCAAGGCCTCACGGGCTCGGCGGGCTCGAGCTTGATGCCAACGGCGCCCTCAACGGAGCACATCGACAGAGTGGCTGCAGTTCATGCTCTGCCATTTGACTCGCTTTTCCCTTGTCTACAGCACATCACAGCACAGATCCTGCTTTCTACGGCACCATGCCGTGCCGCTTCTACGACGAGCCATGCCTTCAATGCTGTCGGCTTCCCGGTTCGGGTTGAGGCAGCCATCTCTCATCCGAGCTCTCGTGCATCTTGTCTCGCAGACTCTGATGGATCGAGGCCGGGAGAAAACTTTCCATGTATCTTGCCACTGGGGGCTGAAAGCTGCCTCCAGACGAGGTCGTCCCCTCTCTCCCATGCCCCCTCGCCTTGCCATCCCTGCCAGCCGTTTTCTGTCTGACAAGACCTCATCGTCCTGTCTCGGCCGATTGCTTCCGCTGTTGCCCAACATCCACCATCTCGGATATTGCACCGTCACAGTTGCCTGGGCATGCGGCTTGCTTCTGTTGCTGGCAACACCAACGGCCTAGCCTTCCCGGTGGATGCCAGCTCACTCAATCACCACCAGGGGTAGATGAGAGCTTCCAGGAGGAGGTTAAGCCTCCTCATCACCTGCCCCTGATGAAAAGGCAACTATCCTTTGCCGGCCTTTTCTCCAAAGTGTTCATGCATTAGCGTCGAGTTCTCTCAGCCCGACAGATTCTCTTGGCGGCCAGGCGGCCGGACAGAAGCACCAAGGGCTTGAGCTGAGAAAAGTAACTCAGCCGGCCTGGACTTGCATCTCGCTGCAAGGCCTTGCTGCGGCAGCAACAGATAAGAATAGGGGAGTTTGCATGGTTTTCGTGCATGGCTGCCGACTCACATGAATCAACCAAAGTTCCGTCTCGCCACTGAGCCGTTGGCCATTCCAGGGGGGAGGGGGGCCTTTGTCGAACACCATTGTCCACGGCTCAAAAGCAATTCCAGAACCATGCTGGGCTGCGCCAGGCACACGGAATGCACAACGTGGCAGGCCCCCTCTGGCTATCACTGCAGCCCGGATTGCATATCATCATTGCCTCAGAAGGCAGAGCACTATGCGGCTTCGCTGCTCCATGGGTCCTGCTGCAACTCTCCTGCCGTTGATATACTCCAACCATCCCCTACCGCCTCACTTCAGAGTGGTTCCCCCCCGAATATCTGCCTAAGCATGGTGTACGCCTCGTCTCAAGGCAACAATGGTTGAGTGACCATGCAAAGCGAGCATAGTATCACATCAAAGCCGTCGAATACGCCGCGAGCTTCCCGTTGGGGGCCGTTCAAGCCGCCGAGGCATTGAACACATCAATCTCTGGATGTCAGTGTCAATGATCGAAAGGTGAACTGGGTCTCATACTCGCACGATGTCGGGTGCAGCCGTCGTCACTGCCCGCCAGCATAAGCGGGCCTCCTCTCCGCAGGGCATTGACGGGGAATAGCCACCATGGCTGTAATCTCATCCGGGTCTGCGTACTTGGTCATGACGCCTCAAGATCTCCAAGTGACTTGTCACGATCTCAGTTCGCCGCAGCTGTACGCTAGGCGGGGAAACAGACTTTTCAATGTCGCAATGATGAGCTCTATCGCCCTCAAGTCCACCACCAATGGCAAGGGGGTTCACCTGATCTGGTAGTGAGTACGGGCAGCAGCAACCACTGCCATCGGCAGGCAGTTCCAGACACCCCGAACATGGGACATGGCTGCGACAAAGGGTCGTTCACGGGGAAACGTGACGAAGCTTCCGGGAGCTGCTGAGTTGTCCTTCTGCTTCGGGAAAGGCCTGCGTCTCGGGCAATTCAAGTCGTCCGTGATGACTTCACAGCCCGCATGAGATCACGAGAGTGAGAGGGCGGGGCGAGGGTAACAGAGCATTGAGAAACCGATTCTCGTCCTCAACGCGTTGGGCATTGTTGGGCTCGGCGGGGATACATGTCTGATTCTCGACTCCGGTGGCTGGGTTATGCCAAAGAGTGTGCCCTCGCGCATGTATATTGGGTGTGGGTGACTGACTGTGCGTGTGTGGGTGGGTGGATGCACTGACTGAGGCACAAACTGTAAGCTTCAGCTAAGGGAGGGTTCACAACTGCTCATCATCCAGAACAGGCAAGGCAGAGAAAGGAAGGGCGGCCAACTCTGAGACCCGAGACTATCATGGTGGCCATGAACCAAGTCGAGCATCCAGCCGGCCTTTGTAGGCACACAGGCCGTCAATTGATCACCAAGGACTTTGCCTTGATCCACATTCCCTGCTCGCTCAGCCTGGAAGATCACAACGGCCCGGTTTAGCGGCCGGGCCGGCCCGCTTTTGGGTATTCATTCCAAGATTCGGATTTGAGGTTGGCCCTGACTGAGAGGACTGACAAAGGGCCGACACCTCGAACCAGACGCAGCTTCAGGGGCAAGGTACAGACGGTAGCCGCGGTCCTTGCCGACCATTGTCGAGGGAAAACACGCCGTTGGGGGCTCAGGAAGTAACAGCGCGGCTCAATTGCAACGACATGGCGCCAGGTCAGGTCTTGCAACCATGTGCGTACATGACGAAGCACGTACAGGCCGTTGCGGCGCAGAGGCTACGCTACGGCCGGATGGAGATGGGCCAGGAAAATTCCGCAATCCGAAATCGCCCAATGAGCCTCGGACCCCAGCATCGACCAAGTCTGGCGGGCTCGAAATCGAACCGAACGCCTGGGTTGCTGCAAATCATGTGTCTGGAAAACGCTGCATGGAGCCTGTTCGCAAGAAACGGGGCGGGAGTGTCCGATCGTACCTGGGGCCAATGGAGAAATCAGATCTCTTTTCCGAGCCTACGAGAAACTGGGGATTGACAATTGGTCACAGTCAAGTCTCTCAAGCTCAGAACCCCTTTTGCTCAGCCTTGAAGCGCGCGGTCGGGACAGGCGAAGTCGACGGCGGCATCAGGCGCAACGTCGCTTGGCCCACTTCCAGCTCTAGCTTCATTACGTAGCTCCAGACAGTCTCCGTTCCCGTGCTCGTCGCGGAGGAATTCAAAGAAGGCTGTCGAATAGCAGCGTCGCAGCCGTGTGGGGGAGACAACTGACATGGAACGGGGGCCAGGGGCTAAAGGCGCGGGCAGCGGCTTGAGGCTGGGTCTTCCCGTGCGGCAGACGTGTTTCCATTGTCGCCGCATGGGCAGTTCCTCAAGGCAATGATTGGTTGGGGGCCAGGGTCAGAAAGAGTGGCCATCCCAGGAAGCCAAGCTCTTGCGACGGCGCGAAATGTGAAGCAGGTGAACAACAGACGACGGGTTGGATCTGACGAAGCGCCCACACCACAAACTTGATGGCAGATGCGACAAAGCGAGTTGAGAAACGCGGGCCGTGGCAGCTGGAGAAGCTGTGCAACCATCCTTTTTTCTAGGCCAGCATGGCGGATGCTTGCTGCAAAGACATTGAGATAGCATGATTGACGGGAGGGGCCATGAATTGAAAAAAACAGCACAGCAACAAGGTTCTGTTGTGAGGTGCTGGCATATCGTGCCATGGGCCTGTTTCACGGCACCATCAAGCCTGGCAGTGCGCTTGCGCCTGGGTGTCAGGGTGGAGTGGAGATATGGAGCCTTGTGAAAGCCTGAAGCCCTGGCAGCAGGTCTATCATCACTTAGATGCCATCTTGTTCCGCCGAGTCCAAGACGTGGTTGACTGGTGATGGCAACGGCGGGTAACTTGGTCGATCCATTGAATCATGGTGCCGAGAGATATGAAAAGTCCAACGGCCGTGCAGTGGAATGCGCTGTCAGTGCTGATCAGCAGGCTGTCGCCAGCCGGATGCACATTGAAATTGCTGGTCCTCCACGACTTCGGTATCTAGCCATGGGGAGTCGCCCAAGATAGGTTAGGCCGATATCTTCGCTGGAGGACCATCCGCACCAGACGAAACGAGCTTGAACGCCCTTGAGTGAGGCGGAGGTGAAGCCCGATGAAAGGCAGGCGAGACAATGCAAAGCCAAGCGGCGATGAAGTGGAAATCAACATGGCTATCGACCACTTTGTGATGTGACGAAAGTACTGAATGCATATGGGACCCGCCAGTCGATAGCACCTGGGGTCTAGAGCCCTGGTTCTGACTGTCAAGGTCTGGAGAAACGGCCGCAGAAGTCGGGTGGATTCATTTCCACGTCAGAGAAAGGGCGTGAAGGTAAAAGACGATGGCAACGGGAGTTCGGCGAAGAAACCCGGCAAAGCTATATATGCGATGTGATGTGATCGAAGGCGTGCGGCAGGTTGCTCACTCTGCTCATCTGGCGATGTATCGATACGCATGGGCGGAAGCAGGTGGAGATGCACCTCGACCGCTAAAGCGGGTACTGTACGTTGATTGCGGAGGAGCTGCACGAGAAAGGAAAAGTATGGCTACGTCAGTGCAAGCTCAAGACAGCAAGGAACCACACGTTGCATCGACATGGTTGAGCGACGAGGAGCAAAGAGAGACGACAGCCCCAGGCCCGTCGACCACGGTGGAAGAAAGCTGCCCAAGACGCAGGCGTGCAGGTTGAGTTGCAGTAGTAGCAGCAGCAGGGTCGTCGATCCACGCATGGCGCCGGCTCCTGCGCGCCTGAAAAGACGACATTTGCTCGTTCGTCAGATTCGATCTTCCGGGTGGCGGTGATGAGCATATGCACGTGAAATGCGGATGTGGATGTATGTATGTATGCGTGCGGTTGCGGGTGTGGGTGGGTGGGTGCCTGCGGTAGCCCGTGGGAGGCTGTGGATGTTTTTTGTTGTCGTTGTCGGGTGAATGACGATCGTGGATGGTGATGTTTATGTTTTGATCGTGAAATTTCTGTTGTTTTGCCTCACGGTTGTGTGCTAACCCGAGCAGTCACGAGTCGGTCAGGGCTTGCGGGCGAGGAACCAACACTGGAAGGAACGCTGGCCTCAAAGATGGCCGGCTGGGGCAGGTACGAGAATCATGTGTGTGAGAATGGTTCTTGATGGGCGCGCCAGGAAGGAGCGAGCAGACGTGGGTGAGAGTCCATTGGTCGGGGCCAAAGCCTCACCGAGATTCCGAACAGAACAGCAGGAGCATGGGTCAAGCACGTTTGAGCTGCACTGTTAAAAAGTCAAAAGTTTCATCAAAGCTTCAAACCCCGGAATGTGACTAAACGAAATCCTAGTTAACGTGGCCGTAAACTCGGTACTTGCAACGGTTTTTCTTCTCGTTCAATCAAGTGCTTGCCTGCTCTGATTGCTCGTGAACTCTGAGACAGGCATCGCGGCAAGTGCCATCCCTGTCTCCCACCAATTGACGGCAGGCGCCTCTTGGCAAGCGCCCGTCATTAGTCGAAGCAGAAGCGCTTCGGCCCCACCTTAGCCTAATCCGATCGTCCACTCTCCGCCGACTGCCCCCACTTTCCTCGACTTCCCCTCAACTCCAAGTTTCAGGACCGACCGATCTCACAGCCTCATCACCTCATACCTGATGGTGTTGCCTTGCAAAACGCCCTTGTCCAGCACCTTTGTCCTCATCTTGGGGATTGCTTGAATGCAATCAATTCTATTCTAGAAGTCTCATAATCTCGCTTCTTATCTGTACGTTTGCCGAGCGTTTCCGTGTTCGAACGGCTTGGAGACGCGCGGCGCGCTTAGAACGCGAGGCTCATCCACCATCCCAAAGCCTTTCCACGTCATCAGCGACAGCCTCTGGGATCACACCTCGAGCCCCAACATTTCCTACTCCTACTTTAGCCTGCTCGCCAATGCTCAATAGTGCCGATACTAGATAATTCCCTCTCGCGCCGTCCCCACCGCTTCTTCGGTTGCCTCTTTCTCACGCATCGGGTATTGGGGTCCCGGCCTTGCGACCAGCCAGACCACCTTTCGCGACCTCTTCTCTCACGCGCCGCGTTTCTTCTCGTGTTTTTTTCAGATCATCGCCACCTCCTCTTCACCGGTCATCTGCCTCGTCGTCTTTCCGGCAGTACCAAAGGACCATTGACTGACCCAAATTGTGGTCTCCTAGAACCACGGGCCAGCCATCGCGGCCATCGCTTCGGAGTCACAACCGAGCTGTGCGTGTGACGGCCTCCTGACACCTACCTGACGCCTGTCTCTTCCCGCCCCTTGCCCGCGTTCTTCCGCCTCCCCGGATGCTCAAGGCTATTGCGAAATTGGCCTCCGAGATCCAGGCTCTTTCGGATCAGGGAGGAAAAAGAAATCTCGTCTTTTGGTCTCACTCCCCTTGAGCTCACGCCCACTCTCGGCGCCCTCCGTCGCCTGCCGCGCCTAGGTCTTTGATCCATCATGAAGCCTGTCGCCACATCGTCCGACCAACTCACCTCGCAGACACGTCGTCTGTCACTCTCGTCACCTCCTTCTGATGATCCTGGCTTCTTAGTCCCGGTCGAGGATGGGAAGCCCTTCAGCCCTGCGATTCCTGTGGTCGCTGATGCCCAACCCGCAGCCATGTCGATGATTCCCAGCCTCCCGCAAGAGGCAGCCTGCCCAGCCTCCTCGCATAGCAACGCTGGCCTTGTCACTCAGGCTGAGGGAAGTGAGGGTTGTAGTGGAGGTAATGTTCGGGCAGTCCTCGACCCCCCATGCCTGGAGAGCATGCCAAATGAGGTACTTTTCCAAATCATGGGGTTTCTGGACGTGAGTGATCTTCTATCAGCGTCTAGGGTGAGTATAGACCGTCCAAAGTCAGCAAGCGTCCTGAGCTACTTGTGACTTGTTTTCGATGTCTGCGTTGATGAATCGAGAAGAATATGACAGCTCAGGGGCTCTATGAGCACAGACTGACCGAGATCTAGACAAACCATCACCTGCGTGACATATCTCGGGCGCCTGTGCTGCATCATTACCGGCTTCGTCAAGTCCGTACAGATCTTCCGGCTCTTCTCTGGTCACCTTCTCGCCCGTCCCTGGCTGACCTCATTGCTCGCTCCATCTTCCTGACACAGACCTCCATTGTCTCACGACGACTTGCCCGCTCCCTGGTCTCAATTCGCCTGTCGCGACGCCTAGCAGCCAGGCCTTCTGCCGCTGCCTTGGTTGAGCGCTCCGTGTTGCCAAAGGAATGCGTTCCTGGTATGGTACCTGTGCACGTTGCGACAGCGATCGTAGCTAAGAAGAAGGCAATTGAGAAGGAGAGGGTCAAAGATGGGCTGCGGCAGTGGATCGCTTCCAAGTGGAGGCGTGAAGTCAGGGTCCGTCAAGAGGGTGTCCGGAGATGGGAGGAGAGCCGGGGGATTGGGCGCGTGTGGCGATTGCGCAGGTTCTGGGAGAGGATCAGTCGCGGCGAGGGTCGAAATATTGCCCAGTAAGTTGCCAATGGTGGTGCTGCGAATGGTCAGCGCACAGCATTTAATATCGTGTTCCATGTCAGCGGTTGTGGACTGGTAGGCTAGGCCTGGTTGTTTTCCAGTGTGTTTTGCATTGTTTCTGCTCATTCCTGATCAGTCTTGAGGGCTGGTCCCTTCTCACTCTTTTAGCATAACGGTATCAGCGACAAGGGTGGCGGTTCTCATGGATATCCCATGCCCTATCGTATGGCATGGCAGGGTTGTTTGTATAGTACATTATGCGGGCTAGATTGATTGTACAGAACTGGGGGCTCCTGTCAAGCTTCCCCTTTGCCGACCTTGGGATGGCGGCTTTGAGACCCCTGGTTGGGCTAGAGTCCGTTAACTGAGTCCATGCTTGGGTTTGTCGATCTTAGGCGGCTCGGAATCTGAAGCCGTCCCAGTCATCGTCTTCGTCGTCATCGTCGTCATCTTCTTCCTCTTCCTTCTCTTCGACCACTGGAGTTTGTAGGTTCTCCTTGCCCAACCCTGTAGATTTGGCCGCGGCAGCTTCTTGGCTGAAGCTCTCGCCTCGTTTTCGTAGAGCCTCCCTCTTTTCTTTCAGACGCCTCACGCGCGCCTCGAGTTCTTCCATCTCCTCAAACTCCTCCTCGAGCGCTCGTGTTGCCTCTTCCTTCTCGTCCTCAAGATCGACGTCGGCCTGTGCGCGGCGTTTCTCTGCTTCCTCCTCCTTCTGGGCCTCGGCATCAGCAGCTTCCTGAGCTGTCATGGCTGGGGCGGAAATGACTGCATCCTCATCGTAGGGAGCAGTTGTAGCAGCGATATCAGCCTCGAAGGCTGCCCATTCTGACTCGTCCACTTGTGGCAATGTCGTGGTTGGCCGATCATCGGTCGCCAGAGTACTAGGACGGCGCGATGGCAGGGTAGTTGTGGTAGGTTGTTGGTTGAGGTTAGGTTGTCCTCCGGGGGTAGAGGCGGACGAGCCGTCACGATGATGGGCAGGAGTTGCTGGCCGTGAAGGGATCTGGAGCTCGACGCCATGCGACGGGGTGGCCGATGTCCTCCTGGCCAACCGAGGTGGTGTCAAGTTCTGTTCCTTAGCCTCCTTGTCCGCTTCCAACTCGGCTGCATCAGTTTTGCTTCGTTTCCGCCGCACAGCATCTTCCATCTCGACGTCTCCATCCCCGTTTCCAGCAGTAGCATCCTCAGCGTCATCGTGCTTCCGTTTTTGCGCCGCTTGTCTTTGTCCTTCTCGATCGTTGGGGGCCACGACCGGTGCTGTTGTTTGCGCCTTTATTAGACGAGTCTTGTGCGCTTCACCTCGGACGTGCGAGTCCCAGAGTGTTTCGGTCTTGATATGCTCGTGGCAGAGAGTGCAGAGCAGCTTGCCTGCGTCCGAGTAGGCAGCATAGGGGTGTTCGATGCGGCGAGCGGCTCGCTGCTGCCGCAGAAGGGATCGCACGTCGGACATGGACGTAGTTTGGGAGGAGAAAGGATGATTCGAGTGTGAGGAGATGCGGTGTGGAGGGATGTTGACGAGTTGAAGCAGGCCACTCAGAGCGAATGAAGGCGGCCGTTCAAATGGCCAATTAGGTGTGGCGTTGGAGGAACGGGACCTTTTTTTAAGAAACTTGATTGATTGATAAGTGGAAAAGACGAAAAAGAGAAAGGAAAAGAAGAGGAGGAATGCATATGACGTTGTTTGATGTTAAAGAACAAGAGGCGCTTGCGGGCAGATGGTGGTCGAGACGGAAACAGAGGAGAGGTGAGAGGTGAGCAACCGCCGACAATTAACCGGCGCAAATCGACATTAGCTTCGCTCAGCCTGGAGATCGCAGCTCTTGGATGGCTGTAGCTAATAACTCTCTTTCATTTTAATTACCATCAAATCAACGGGCCAGATTCGCAGTGACTTTTAACCTCGCCGAGGGTAGTATCTTTGAACCCTCGATTTTTGCTGCATTAAAAGCTTTGACCTCGTCTTTGTCAAAGCTGTCTCTGATCTCATTCCACGTGGATTCCAATCCTCCCGTCAAAGTCTCACTCCCCCACCAAACTCAAGGAACCTTTTTGCGTTTGCGAGTTGCCGGAGGCTGAATCTCAGCCTTTTGTCTCGGTTCCAGTTTTATCAGGCCGCCTTCGTTCACGCGCCTGTCTTTCCGGCTTCATTCCGACACAATCTTATGAGGTGACCTTGTCACCCTCGGCTGAAAGATGGCCGAACAGCAGGAGCCGCATTCGCTCTCGTCGACGTTTCCTAATCCCCCACCGTTCTGGAAGGACTTTACGCCTGAAAAGTTGTCTCGGATTGAAGCGTTGAGGACAGCACACCTCGGTCAGCATGAAGGAGAGCCGTTGACGGTGCGCGTACCCGAGGTGCCTGAGGATCTCATCAACCTCCAGCCGCCAGCTGAGCCGGCTGATGGGCGCTGGCGGGTATTTGGCGATCAGTACATGGTAAGGGGTCAAGTTTGACGGAATGTTCTATAGAGCGACACACTGATGCATTACTTCGCAGCTGGATGACAAGCTTCCCACTCTCGAGGAACAAGGAATCATCAACCTCCCCTCAACTACTCCATCAGATTCCAAGGATGTCAAGCACTTTGACCGCGCTTTTGAGCTGAAGCGCCTGGCCAAGTCACTACTGCTCAACTTCCTGGAGCTCACCGGCACACTGGCACAGAACCCAGAGCAGGCCGAAGCCAAGGTTCAGGATCTCCGCACTCTATTTATCAACTTTCACCACATCCTCAATGAGTACCGACCGCATCAAGCGCGTGAATCTGTCATCGCGCTCATGCAAGAGCACCTGGACCGCACGCGCACCGAGACCATGGCCATAAGGACGCAGGTGGATAAGGCCCGCCGCGTGCTCGATGGCCTGGGGAGCTTGAGTGTGCCCGACGTGCCCAAGCCGCTTGGGCAAGCGGAAGAAGAGGAGGATTATGCTGCACTGACGGCGCAGAGGGAGGCCGATGTGTGGGCTGCCACGGACGCGATGTTTACCTAGACGAGTAGGCACGCTCCGCAACATCCACGCACGAGAATACGCGTGCGACTTCACAACCGCTCACATTTGCCTTTGGAGCTACAGTCCGGAAGTATCTCTAACAAGCCTGTCAGCAGTGCTCGCTCATAACTGAGAATCGAGTCAAAGCCAAGGGCTGGTCTGGATGCACACCAATATCAGATGAACCGATCGCGGAATTCAGAATTATCAATGGGGGAGAACAAGTAAAATCTCAAGGGAGCTACGAAGCTCGAAGTTGACCCGGACGGCGACAATGCATTATTCGGTATAGGCGTACTGTCAGGTTATGAGACCACAGTAACAACAAAGCACGCTCCTAACGAGGGCGCAAACAAACAACAAGCCAGAGAGCTTGGATAAGTAACGAATTGATCATGAAATGTGCCTTAGTCGTCCATTGGATATATATACGCTGAAGCTACGCGAAAATACGCAGCGTCAAATTGCATGAACGCAATGTCCTTCAATGCCCAAACAACGCGCCCAAACCCCCTTTCAAGCTCCATGTCGTGTTTTGATCGTGTCACTGATAAATACCCCTTACAGAATGGTACAGGGGATACAGCAGCATTCGTAGTCGCCGCACTCGATGCACTTTGTCTTGGTGCCCGTAGCCTCGGCAGGCTTGATGATGGACTCGGCGATGGAGGTAGCGGCGCTGCCAGGGCCGTTTCGGTTGACAAGAGAGGAGGTGCCGCAAGCCATTTTGGATATATGCGTTGGTGTTGACAGTCGGTCGCTGGGGGAGAGTTTGGGGTGGATCTACAGGTAGATCAGCATTAGCAACGGTGTAGCTTCAAGAGCTTGTCTTGGGGTATAAGAGTTGCGTACTTGTTGGTGTGCGATACACTTGGAATGCGATTGAAGCAGAAGAGACGGTGAATTTGGCGAGATAGAAGGACGAAAGTTGAAGTTAAATGGATCAAAGCTGAGCTTCCCTGCTTGGATCTTTTGGGCGTCGGCTGTGACGTGGTTGCGTCATCAACTGTGGGGGTGGGTTTCAACGTGTAGACCCTGGATTTGATCTCGTATATCGCAAACTCAGCCTCTACTGAGCCGCAAAGGATGAGGCGGCAAAGGTGATTGAGTTTTGTTTGCCACAAGAGCCAATTAATTTATCAATTTCCCTGCGTGAACTGGAAGCTATTCAGGGGCTTTAACTGCTTATCTCGATGGATCGTTCATCTGAGCGTCAGCTTGCTAACTGTGCCAAGTACCTACCCAGGAAGGATGCAGAACTGACGCTGCAGTTGCTGACATCCAATGGAACTGAACGTGGATAAATTCACTGCATTCACGGCTGATTTGGCTCTGAAGGGGTGAGCCTGGCTCCTGGAGATTTCCAAAACCGTGTTCTTACGCTTTTGTATCTTGCATCCTCACAATACCCTGAATACCAGCAATCAGGCATTCGCTGCTATGAAGTCATCCAGCATGATAGTCGTAGAATCTTCGGCATCATCCCTCTCCAATTAATCCCCATATTTAGTGACTCGAGTACGCAGAAACAAAGCATGAATCGAAAAGCTAAGGCAAGTAAATATTGGATCCATGGGTGTCAGGGCGCAATTCTCAGGCACAATGGAGCGAGGTTGGCACGACTGGCACAGAGGAACCCGCGAATGGCCCCCTCCCTCCGATATGCCTTCATTTAGGCCGGTCACTTGAGTCTAACACTTCCCTCTTTTTTATCTTCAACACTCATCACTCTCCATCCACCATCGTTACAGGTATTCATAGCATCATGTCGTGGGAATCACTCCTCAATGAGCTTCGTTTCACGATCTTAACGATACTACTTGAGGACAGCGACAAAAAATACCGCCCGGGATTTCCCACTGTATCGCGGCAATGGCAGGACTTCTTTGAGCCAATCTTCTTTCGGCGGCTGGTTATCGACGAACCCGATCTCAATATGCTTAGCTCGGTAACCGAAGGATCAAAGGGATTCCGTACATTCGACACCTCTGGCTTCGCCTCAAGCTTGCCCCGTACACATGCGAATATTGTCAGACGAGCGAACCCATGGACATCATTCATCAGTGAGGCGTCTATCCTGCCTATCAAGCCAGATGGTAACTAACCCAGAGAAGGAATAATGACAGGTTCACACACGTCGTTTATAAACTCTTAAATATTATTGCAAGAGGCAATCACATCTCTTACGACCAAGGCATCACCTTGCAGCTAAGCGCACATTCACCAAGCGATTATCGCCACAAATACCGTGACTTCAGAATGGCCGACGAGTACCCTTGGATCACCGAAGAAGATTTGGCCGACAAGGGCGAATTTCACAAAGAACATCGCAATTTATGCATGAAGTACGTCCAGGATACACACCCAGAGGTCATCTCTCATCAATACATGGCATACCAGCTACCTGAAATGGACAGGTTCCGCAGCACGGAACCTCTCAGGTTCTACTTTGGGAAGCCTCACTTCCGTTGGAGTCACACATTGCATGGGCCTGATGATACCCAAAAGGTGCTCCCAGAGGTCAACATTGTCAAGACTCTCGTGATTCGCCGGCAGTTCTACCGAAGCATTTCTTCCGGCGCCCTTGCCAAACTTCTTCGGGAGAGTTTCCTCTGCCTGGAGATGTTCCGCGATGAGCGATGGCTGGCTTCCAACTCTTTCAGTAAGGGATTGTGTGGGTTGAGCTAGCCCTGGTAGCTCTTTCAAGGCTAACACCGCATCACAGGCTGCCCTGAAAATGTCGTTGATGCCCTTCCGGCAAAGCTCAAACGGCTTCACATCTACCAAGACGCGGATTCTGATTTCTGCTTGCCTCGAGTTCGCACTATGGCAGGTGCAGAGTCGATGCAGAAACTTGCACTAATGTCGGAGCTTGAAGAGCTATCGATTGCTCCAGACACCGATGGCTGGGGTTTTCTATTACATTTCTTTCCCATGCTCCGACAGTGTCCCCTCAATAGCCTTCCTATGTTCAATCTTCGTCGCCTTGCTATAGATTGCGAAACTCTCAGGGAACCTCGGGCGCCATTCGAGATGTTCGTCCTAGTCACAACACTCTGTGCGGCAGCGGCTGCCGCATTACGCATGCCCCGACTAGAGACCATGGAGCTGTGGAAAGCAACCCCGTCACCAGCCACCTTGTTACGCTATTCGACCAAGAATTCTGGATCCAAGATCACATGGCGAACCAACTGGAAGCGTGCAAGAGGTGACCAGTTACGGCAGGGAGAGTCGAGGGAAGATTAGGAATGGGCCGCCAGAGTCCATCATGGAGACCATGACCTCGTAATCGAAAACGTCCCTCTACCAGATGATATATCTGAGTGGCGGGGATCACGACTTCGACCCATCATTTCTCATCTGGAGCTGAAGAACATGATCCTTGATCCCGTTTCGCTGTGGCAGGTCGAGTGGGAGGCAGATACCCACCTACGTCCACACCGTTGGGTCTTCTTTGAGTAAGCGAGCATTGCACTTGAGTGAGCCGATAGATAGACCAGCGTTTTTGTAGCTTAGACCAATTGAATACAGGATGAGTACCAAGACGATCCTCAAGAGAGGTGAGAAGAACAGGCGGATGCTAGGATACAATTCTATCTTGCAGCACTCTTTATCACATACGACCATACCCACCGGAGAACTCGGGATCCCGTCCGCTCTCCCATAGATAAGCCGGTGAGGGGCGGATTAGTAGTTGGGTCGGTGACGACCAGCGAATCCCCGCTGTTGTATGTTTTTTGCTCTTTGTTTCTTTTTGCCCTGTTGTTCCGTTGACGCATCAGTTATGGTGGTGATGTTGATGCTCAGCTTACTCGTGCTGTGTGTAAATGGGTCTGGTGTAAGCGGTGCTGAGGGCGGCTCTAAATAGCGCGCTAATGGCACACAGAGAGCAGTGTGCTAAGGAAACTTGCCCTTAATGACACACATGGTCTCTTCTTTCTGTCAATTGATGTTCCAAAGAATATCAAGCAGCATGAAGTTGACACATCATCTTGCTGAAGGCAATGTCATGTGATGAGGCGCCTCAGGCCGCATTCGGCGGCGTCCGGAACTCACCACGGCATCTCCCTCATGAGATGTGACATGACAATCTCCAGTTCCAAACTTTCATCGCAATGACCTCACGGGCAATTGTTTCCAGAACTTCAAGATTGTTCATCTCATCACTAAGAACCCGCACCTTTTCAACCAACATGGCACCTCTTAAGCATCGAGCAGTTGCGTCCAGCTTCATCTTCAAGTTTCCTGAAGATAATATGACGAAGAAGCCCCGGGTGGCCATGTTTCGGCGTAGCGGCCAAGTCAGCACATATCAGTAAGCTCAAGCTACTGACATGGATCTTCTGCAATCAGATTAACGGTGCTGTAGGCACAAGTATGCCGGCGTTTCTGGCAGTGTGGAGGAGACGGATGAGAATCCTCTCGCAACGGCATGGCGGGAGATTCAAGAAGAGACAACACTCACCAGTGACTCGCTGCGCTTGTTCCGCCAGGGCAAGCCGTTCTCGTTCGCCGATGAGTCTATCGGTAGGAAGTGGACGATCAACCCGTTCGGGTTTGTTCTCAAGTCTGAGAAAGAGGGTGGTCGTGGTGAAGCCGGTATCCAGATTGACTGGGAGCACGAGGGCTACGAATGGTTCGACCCAGATGCAGTCAACGAGTCGGAAGGCTTCCAAGGTGTTCCACGTATCCTCGAGAGCTTGAGGAGGGTCTGGTTCAATATTGATCTAGGCGAAGCGGCTGGAAAGACTCTAGCCGAGGGCCTAACCGCTTTACAAACAGATCATGAGAGTGGAGCACGCCAATTAGCTGCGAAGGCACTTGGCATCTTCATCAAGGTAATTCGGCAACTCGACACTGGTGCCCGAGACCAATGGTGGAAGAATGTCAGGTTCGCCGGATGGCATCTGTGGAAGAATGGGCGGGAGAGCATGGGGGCATCGATACTCAATGTCGTCCTCGCCAGCCTAAAACTGATCGAGCAACGGCTGCCTTCTCAAGGTCCAGTCTCGACCGAGTTAGTTGATGGCATGATCGCAGAACTCGAGAAATATGCCCAAGAACGACAAGACGCCGGCTCTAAAGTTAGCACATCACTCGAAACATTCTTGGAACAAACGATTTCAGGCCACGAGCCACTCAGGATCCTCACCCTTTCGTCCAGTTCTACTATTACATCAGGCATAACGCGGGTGCTATCAAAGACGTCGCGGCCTGTGGAGGTGCGTATCCTTGAATCCCGGCCGCTCTTTGAAGGTGTCAAGATGGCGAGTGCAATTGGCTCGTTTGTCCACGAAAACGAGGTCAATGCCCGCTTGGTAATATACACCGACGCAAGCGTCGGCGTTGCTGCCAAAGACGTCGATGTCGTGTTAATCGGAGCGGACCTGATCGACAAAACGGCCAATGTTAGCAACAAGACGGGCTCGCTGCCTGCCGTCTTGACGGCTAAGCAGGTCTCTCCAAAGTCCAAGATCGTCGTATTATCCGAGAAGGAAAAGGTACTCCCGTTCAACCCGCCTGGTCAAGAGGAGAACGATCCACGCGAGGTTACGCAAGCATGGGATGGGCTCACGCCGTCGACAACCAAAGGCCCAAACACCCACATTGACGTGAAAAACATCTATTTCGAATGGATACCCTCGAGCCTCATCGATCACTACGTCACGGAAGACGGGATTGCCACCTCTGAGGGGATTTCTGAATGGGCGGGGGAGGTTCACAAGCGAGCGGACCAGTTCTTCACCGATCTTTGAGTCCGAGTCGAGCCCGAGTGGCCCCCAATTCCTTGATTCGGGTCACTTACCTCGGCCGTCTGCAGAATTACATCTCATTCGGCCAATTGTCATCAAGATAAATGCGTTCGACGGCTTCATCCGCGTCTGACCATCACCGCAAACCGAACGTGAAGCTTACGGGATCACCTTGTTCGTGGAGCGGTTTCTGACACCTGCCTGTTGATCTCCCCCTCTCCGCCTCAAGGACTTTGGTATCAAGGTTCGCAGGTTTATGCAGCAGCCAAGGAGCTAGAATGGGAAATCACCGCTGATGGCTGCAGTGATGATGAGACTCACCAGACACTCCCTGGCCCGGGCGTTGTGTTCTAGCGTGGTGATCTGGCGAATGAAGGTACAGTTGGTGTTCAGCTCTAGCACCTGTTCCAAGAGAAAATTCGAGAACAACCCTGTTCTTGGGGGCCCAGGCTTGTCCACAAGCGATGACAAAGTGGACGATGTCCAAGTGGGACGCCAGGGATGTCACACCTAAGCAGGCAGAGGGGAGGGAATTCCGGGGTACATGTCAGCCTTACAGCCCTAAAGATGACAGCGGTTTTGCGAGATCACACATAAGCAACATGATTTGTCGGGAACCAGAGTTGAAGGATCGAGTTCCTTGTTTAGAACTTCTGTAATGGTGGGTGCCAGCCAGCGGACTCATTCCATGGAAACGGGCGTCCCATGCTGCGGCTCGGGATGACCCAGTTTCTAGCCCCCGAATCTCGACTGGGTCCCCAGAGCCTCCGAGCTCAATGATACGCTCAAAGTAGTCAAACGGTCCATCAATAGTCGGAATATGCCTCGCGCAGGCTGAAATCACAGGGGGGAGACACCACCCACGTCCCGAGCATCTGGGCGGCCATGGCCAAGATTGGTCCCCAGTGGCGTCCCAGCATCTGCCTGTTCGGATGTGTTCGACAGCCACATTCCCGAGAATCTGGTCTGCCGTCAGATTCTTCTTCCCACTGACAGGTCACACTAGACGGGACGGCTAACTTGCATACGATACTGACAAACCTGATGACAGCGGCATCAGTCCCGCGCTGACCAGAATACGGGGGGGAGAGAGGCTGAGGGAGTGACTTTCATTGGATTGACACCCCAGAGCTCCGCGGACTGGGTAGTCTAGGCAAATACTCGATCGCGACTTTCGCGGCGATGCCTGCTTCTATGAAACGGTTGCCAAACGACGTACTGGGTCGAGATTCGGAGGATAAGAGACGGCTCATACCTCACTGTAGTTCGAGGAGTCTTCACTCAGGAGCTTCGTTCTACAATCTACAGAGTTCAACAATATTCACCTTGACTTGGTTTTTTACTACATATTTACACTGCAAACTGCAGCATATAGCAACAACAATGGCCGACCAACATGTTCCTCGGGCGAACAAGACTCTTCCCGGTCATGGCAACACCTCTTCTCATGAGGATACCGCAGCACGGAGCAAGGCTCTGAACCAGAAGCTAGATGTAGCTCTGCTTCCTCTACTATCTCTTCTCTATTTGTTCAACGGTCTCGATCGTGGAAACGTTGGCAATGCTGAAACTCAAGGTTTGCCACCTCAATATCTCACTCTCCAAGCCGAGTTGACCAACATCCGGCAGGTTTCACCACGGACATTGGTGCCAAACCCGATGACCTCAACGAAGCTGTCTCGCTCTTTTTTGTGACGTTTGTCGTCCTCCAGCCTGTTTCTGCGGCAGTGGGCCGATACATCGGAGCAAGGCATTGGATCCCGATCCTCATGGTAAGCTGATGAAGGAACTGCAAAGATCGGCGATTACCAATTGAATGCTGACGGGCTTGATAGTTCGGCTGGGGCGTTGTTACAGTCGGGCAGGCGTTTATCAAAGGCCGTGGTATGTATCTTTTTCTTTGCTCCCACGTTTTCTTCGGATTGGGTGTGGCTGTTCCTCGTATGCTGACTCGATTTCAGGGGCACTCATCGCCACCCGCTTGCTTATCGGGGCCTTTGAGGCAGGCTTCTATCCCACTGCTGTGGCCTACTTGTCGTTTTTCTATCCTCGATACGACTTTTGTGTCAGACTTGCTCTTTTTTACGGACAGTATGCCATTGCTGGTGCCTTTTCCGGATCCATTTGTGCGTTTCCCCCTCGTATCACAGCCCCCTTATCCATACTCATATTTTCCAGCATACGGCATCTTCCACCTCAAGAATGGTCATCTGAAGAACTGGCAGTACCTGTTCATCATCGAGGGTGCCCTTACCTGCTTCTTCGCCGCCGTCGCATGGCTATGGCTCCCCAACGGTCCCGGCTCAGCGTGGTTCCTTTCTCCGGACGAGCGTGCTCTCGCCGTTGAGCGTATGCAACAGGACACAGCCGCCTATGTCGAGCACGAATACAGTGAGGATGGTATTGAGAAGAACCGTCTGAGCAAGAGGGACTTTATCGAGACACTTAAGGACTGGAAGCTGTGGACTGTGTTGGTGCTCAACATCTGCGCAAGTGTTCCTAGCAGTGCCTTCTCTGTGTTCCTGCCTCTTGTTGTTCAAGGACTGGGCTATGAGTCTATTCTCGCCAACTTGGTATGCTAACATTCGTCTTTTTCATATGTAAGATTGCATTAACCTTCTCCTTTTCAGATGACGGTTCCTCCCTTTGTCTGCGGTGCCCTCGGCCTCTACGCCTTCGCACTCAGCTCCGACCACTTCAAGGAGCGCGGCTACCATATCGTCGTCGGCATCCTCATTGCTGTTATCGGCCTCATCCCCGCCGTTACCGTTTCCTCCTCGGTTGGACAGTACATCTCCCTCTGCGTTCTGCTCTCTGGTGTCTATATCTCCGCCCCTCTCACCATGGCGTGGCTCAGCGGCAACACCCCCGAACCCGGCAAGCGTGCCCTCGTCCTAGGTGTCAACGGCTTTGGCAACTTGGGCGGTGTTGTCGGTGCGCAGCTCTACAGGCAGCGATACCGCCCCGACTACAGGATTCCTTTCTATGTCACGCTGGGTTTTCTCGCCGTGGCATTGGTCGGCTATCTCTTGTACAGGTTCATGCTACAGGCGGTTAACAAGCGCAAGGCAGCTCTGTTGAGCTTGATGACGGAAGAGGAGGTTGAGAGTGAGAGGCTCAACGACCGACGATACGCTGACAAGAAGTTGACCTTTGTGTATGGGCTGTAGATGGTGGTGTTGGTTCTGCAGCAAATGTATTTAGATGAGGCTCCCGCGAGACCATTGAGACGCTAGAAATGACTGATGAACACCGGCATCATGAAGATTCCTTCTCGGCTTCCTTCATGTTGGCCAATTGACTCTGTAGCCCTTGCTTCCCCACATTCATAGCCATCTCCAGTTCCCTCTCTTCCTCTCTCAGCCGGGCCTTGCTGACTGCAACCTCGCGGTCCCGCTTCCTCCTCTGCTCCTCAACGGCCCGATTCCTATCCCCCAGAGCCTTTTGACGCTTCTCGCGCGCCTCCTGCTGCTTCTTCTTCTCCTCGTCGTCCTTGGCTGCGTCTGGGTCCTCGGGTGGCGGAGGCAGGTTGCTCACGTAAGCCTCGATCAAAGGATCGCGAACCTGGGGCTCAAGGGATATATACCGAATATCAGTAAGGATGGCGTCAGGTAAGCCGGTCGATAACGACTTGTTATTAAGCAGGTGGATGGGCTGTGCCTTGAGCAGGGCAGTGAGGTCCGACTTGAGCTTTGACTGTGGCATCTTGAGTCGGCTGATGTGCTCTCGGTATGACTTTTCGCGATCCTTGTCGGTGATTTTGAGGGTCTTCATGACTTCCTCCTTCTTGTATTTCCTCTTGAACTCGGGCCAGTAAAGCTTCGGCGTTGCCTTTTCCTGTAGGAAGGCCAGGAGAGCAATACGAGGATCCCTCTTCTCCTGTTGGGCCCTTTGCTCCTTTAGCTCGGCAATCCTTTCTCGTGTCCACTCATCCCAGCATTCCCGGCGTGCCTTGGTAGTGCTCAAGGCGGTGTATCGCAAATCATCAATGATCTTTCCTTCTTCCAGTAGTTTCTCCCATGGGCTGTAGGGGTTGATGTTGAAGTCGTTGAGCAGATCCTTGAACAGTGCTTTGGCGTCATCTTGTGTCAATGGCACGCCTTCAGCGCCTTCAGGCCATTCTTCGGCGTTGCCGTCATCGTAGTCGCCAGGTTCCAGGCCATAGTCCTCCCCCATAGCTTGAAGTTGCGCCGCAATATCTGCTTCTGTGAACTCCATCGGCATGTCCTCATCCTCGTCCTCATCCTCGGCTGCGTCTTCCTCGGTCCGCTGTCGTTTCGATGGGCGATCTCCTTCGCCGTCATCGCCCTCGCCCTCATCATCTGTCACCTCGACCTCCTCGTATTCGCTGTCGTCATCGTTCTCTTGGCCTGGTACTTCTGTCATAGATGCCGCCGTGGGCTCGTCCTTCTTTTCATCCTTCTTGGCCTCTGGCTCTTCCACAGATAGTCCTTCGGCTTTCTTGCGAAGTCGTTCCTTGTCAAGTTCCAGGATTGCCGGCATCAGCTTCTCTGGAATGCGCCAGTAACTGGCATTCTTGACCGGGTTGTACACGAATCGCCTTGAGTACTTGGTGTACACTAGGATCCACGGTTCGCAACCTGGAATCGCTTCTTTCCTTCTCGGCTTGTCGACTGGCTGTGGGCGTGGTCGGCCCTCGAAACCTCCACGTCCACCTCCATGACCACCTCGTTGATGATTCTGCGGCCCTCCATGTTGCGTTTGGTTGAATTGCGCCTGGTTGAATTGCGCCATATAAGCATTGGCGACGTTAGGATCGGCGAGAGAAGGCATAGAGCCATAAGCAGGGTAGGCGGATGCTGGTGGTTGCGCCGGCTGTGGTGGTGGGAGCTCGGTCCCTGGGCGCTTGTATGTCGACTCTTTCGTCTCGGCATTGTAGTAGTATGTATGGCCGGTCGGCGCCGTGTGTTCGGTCCATCCTGGAGGCAGCGGTGCTAGGGCGGCTGCTGATGGTTTATGTGTTGATTTGAGCATCTTGAATCGTCGCGTCGCGTCGCAAGCTACACCATTAGAGACAGTATTGGGATCGATGGGTTTCCAGGGAAAGATCTGTACGCCGCAGAAACCTTCAGGGGTTTAGAGGATCGCGAAGGAGAGGGTGGGATATATCGTAGTTTAAAGGAAGAATTAAGTCAGGGTCATGATGATGTTCATGCCTATGATGATGGCAAAGTTGAAAGAATTCCAGAGAGTGGGTCGGTGGTTGGAGTGTGCTTACCCTAGAGTTTCCCTGAGACAATTTCCATGTAACCCAAGGTCAGGGCCATAAAGGTTCATAAAAGTAGTTACCGTGGATTTGAAGTAGTTTATTGATATATCCCAAGTCTATATACTTGCATTGGCTATGGTATTGCCCTCATTATGACCAGGCTGTTGAGAAAATCTATAATGGGCGTAGGAATGTCTCTTTGTATTTCGCTGCGTGTAGTGGGTACCAGCCAATCTGCAAGCAATGAACCAAACGTCTTGGCATAAGAAGATAGTATTATGGAGCGAATAATACCATGTCCGAGCTTAGAAGACGATGGGTTATAGCCTCTGACCTGTTTTTAAAGATATTTATTGTCATTTGCTTCGTCTGAGCGAGCCAAGTATCAATAGTTCTGTTTTGAGCGGACCCAGAAATTCGGGGAGCTGGGGCCGGGTTTCTTTTTCGAGACACCAACCTCGCCATCATCTCAGCTTACAATCTGTCAACTCTTCAACACCAGAGCGAATATCGTCACTGGCCCGACCATGACCTAGATGCCCGCCCTGTCTGCTTCATATTATCTCAGTCCCTGTATCTTTTAATCAGCTGGACTTTTGCTCCCCAAGACGCCCTCAATCAATGTTACGCGAGCATCTCAGTTGCGACCCCCCTGCACCCATATTCCGTAATGGCTCCCGCTCATAGCTACGGCTCGTCCGGCGGGCCAATCTCGTTCCTGCGAAGGAAATGGAGGGTATGTTGCTTGCGTGCATAACCAGATAAAGAAAGCAGGGGACTGATTAGGTCTTTGTATTGTTGCGCTCAATAGACAACTCATGCGCCCGATTATGTTGGCTTCGTCATCCTCCTCACGGGATGGATCTTGGTACGGACCTCTACCCCCCTTGGCACACTCACATCCCCTAACGTCCTCAATAGATTGTCCTCTTTGTCAATCCGTTTCATCGCATGTTCTACATTAATGACCTGCGTATCTCATACCCGTTTGCGGTCAAGGAGCGTGTTCCCGTCTGTATGTCTCTCCTTTAATAACTCTAACTACATTTAGCCTATGAGATATGAGTTGACAAGATCAAGTTATGAACTTCGTATACGCCTTGTTCATCCCTCTTGGAGTTCTCATCGCCTACAACTTCTTCGCCAGGTCATCAGCTGCCAAGCATGAAGTCACCTATCTCTCATTCCTCATCTCCATCGTCCTCACCTCCTTCATCACTGACATTATCAAGAACGCCGTGGGCCGGCCTCGTCCGGACTTGCTGGATCGTTGCAAACCTGCTACTGCTACAAAGGCCAACACTCTTGTTACCATCGAAGTCTGCACGGCACCCGATGGCCACATTCTCCAGGAGGGCTGGCGATCTTTCCCCTCTGGTCATTCATCCTTCTCTTTTGCTGGTCTGGGATTCCTTAGCCTCTTTCTCGCTGGACAGCTTCACGTCTTCCGTTACTCAGCCGGAGGTCGCGATCTTAGCCGCGCCCTGATTTGTCTTCTGCCGCTCATTGGAGCTGCTCTCGTCGCCATATCCCGATGCGAGGACTACCGTCACGACGTCTACGATGTCTGCGTGGGCTCAGCTCTTGGCATGAGCATTGCATACTGGAGCTACCGACGACACTGGCCCCGGCTCTCTAGCCAGCGATGCGATGAACCTTATCCGCCACCGGGCGTTGATACCCAACCTGGCTGGCAACGAGTCACTGACGATGAGGAGGCAGCCAGGGTCGGGACAGATGTAGGATTCGAGATGGATGACTTGAGAAATGCGCGACGCTGATACTGGGGACTTAGGCATAGTGGCGTACTTGTTTCAAACCGTTTGGCTTCGTTCTGTTTGCCAGCCTGCTTTCATACCGCCGGAGCGAGCTTCGTATGCTCTTTAGACTTGACTTGGTCAGATTTATTGTCTCATCCTTTGGTCATTTCATGATATTATTGTACAGGGGCAGATTAGGGTGGCCCCGCTCCCCTCCTACCCATCTATCAAGAATCTATTGCCTTGGCCCCTACTTTTCCTCGGTATCCTCGCTCTTTGCCAGATCGTGCTCCTTCAACAGCGCCGTGATCTCGTCGGCGCTCCACAGCCGGTGGTAGATCTTGCCATCCTCGGTCTGTCCTACTGTCGCAAACTCGACTGAATAAGGGTTAGCTAGATCATTCAATATAATGAATCGGGGAGTGACTTACTCTTCTCGCTGCTGAGCTTGGTAGAGTCCATGGTCTTGCTCAGGACCTTGACGGCCATACCGCAAGCCTCCTTCAGGGTGCAATCCTCCTTATAATCCTGCTTCAACAAGCTCTGTGCGCTAGCATTGTTGGCACCTGCGCTTGTGGCCTTCCAGCCACCGTAGTTGCCAGAGGGGTTGCTCAGGTAGAGCTGGAACTGTCTTCGAGGGTCCCACCCCGCATAGATGAAGGAGACACCGAAGGGTCGCAGACCACCGTGCTGAGTGTAACCCTGCTTGAGATCGCAGAGTCGGCGAACGAGCTGCTCACAGGGGATGTCTTCGTTGTAGGTGAGGAGGTATCGCTGGGCGGCTTGTCGAGCGTAGTTAATGAGGATGTTGGCATCGGCGGTCATTCCAGCGACAGCGCAGATCATGTTGCTAAACGACAGGCACCAGTCAGCAAGATCCATCCATCAAGCCAGTATCTTGGTGCAGAAGCAAAAAAGATGGACGCACTCGTTCAGGATGTAGAGCTTCTCGGCCGAAGTGTCCTGCTCCAACAGCTTCGAGGTGACCTTTCGCTCAGCGGCCAGGACAATACCATCCTTGGCCAGGATACCAATGGCTGTACCGGCGTGTGAGATAGCCTCTAGAGCATATTCGACCTGGTACAGGCGACCCTCTGGTGAGAAGATGGTTGTCTATCAGAACCGGTCAGCTTGGCGGGAGAGCTTCCAACTGCTGGAGCTTCAAGGGCACACGCACTCGGGAATCGTAGCGACGAGACATGATGGCGACGATCGGAGGGTAATACGGGTGATAGAGCAGAAGGGATGCAACTCTCCAGGCACGTCAAAGAGCAGGTCTACCAAAGTAGGAGGTTGCGGTGATGATTTGGTCGTTGAGGTTGAGACGTGGGTTCGTTTACGTCGGTACAGCCCAGGTAGCCTGTGACGGAGCTCTAGGCCGCCGCGCCGCGTTAGCTTTCCTGTTGCTTAGTGTGCCTGGGCCTAGGCTGAATATTGATGCCTGAGGCTTTAACATCTTAGGGCGGGAGACAATACGATTGGTTGTGTGGCTGCAAGGCTGACCAGTTTGGTTTCAGTGATGACTAAGCCATTTTCACGTCAAGAGTCGCTGTCTGATTTATCAGGCATTTTACTCGCCACCAGGCACCAAACAGCTTCACCTGCCACCTCTAGCACCCGCCACCACATCAAGCGCAAGCTGTCGTAGGGCAGGAGTGGGTGGATGCCACTGCCGAAGTTTTCCACCTCCGCATAGAGCTCCCTTCCCCCTCCAACCCTGGGAAGCCAAACCTCCCTTTTACATCATCACCACCTGGGAAGCTATTTCTCGGACGGTTCGCGACCATTTCGACTGATTTTTTCCCACCTGACGCGACTCCCGGAGCAAGCGGATTCCGTCTTGGATAACCCAGCAGAGCTCGCGCGCACTCGCAGCCTCGGCACGCGACCCGCTCCATCCTGCTGATATCGGATCGGCATCACGAACTAATCGTCGCGCGCCTTTTTCGGATTCTGTGACATCCTCCTGCAAACCGCCATACTTTCGGATCCCTTTGCGCATTACTCAACGCGGAGGAGATCTGTCTTTGAGCTTCGCGCCTACGATAATCCTTTTGTTTGGTGCTTCCGACAGCGAGTGCATCTCTTTGCGCCAAGGCGGATAGAAGTTGGAGAGGCAGACAAATCTGCGCGTGGATTTCCTGGGGAGAATTCGCCGTGACATAGTCGTGACTCTTAGTTGTCTCCCACGTAATTAGCTCAATGTCTGTCTGAGGGAATACGCCGTCCCACGCCTTGTTGCAACAGTAGACCCCTCCGTCTAACACGACTGCGCCGCCATTCACACATTATCACCCGACCTGGGAACGCGCCTCCCACTTGAAGACCGCTGTTTGTATACACACATTCACACACCTTACACCATGTCCGGTAAGCGACAACGACCCGCCAATTCGTCTAGACGCCCAAAGGGTGCCGAGGACGATGCTCCTCCCCCAAAGCGCGACAAAACCAGCAAATCCAGCCGTTCCAACAGATCAACTAATAACAACAATTCAGGCGAAGCAGAACCTCGACGATCGGTGCGCGCCACCAAGGGCCAGCACACCAAATCCTTCGACGAACTTGAACCTGCGACCGTCCCCAAGCGACGACAGACAAAAAAGACCAAGAAGGCCAAGGAGCAAGAGCAGGAACAAGAGCAGCAGCAGGGACAGGAAGAAGATGAGGAGGACGAGCTCATCCGCTGCGTATGCGGCGCGACTGAGCAGGATGAGGATTCTGGCGAGGCCTGGATCGCTTGCGAAACCTGCGGCGCGTGGCAGCACAACGTTTGTGTCGGAGTGAGCTCGTTTGACGACGAGATCCCCGAGCATTACTGGTGCGAACAATGCCGACCCGACGATCACAAGGAGCTCCTCGACGGTATGGCCAAGGGGGAGAAGCCCTGGGAGGCCCGACGTCAAGCGCATGAAGAGGCCAAGAAGAAGAAGCGCGGCGGTCGTAAGGGTAAGAGCAAGCGACATAGCGAGACCAAGGACGAGGACAAGTCCAAGGCCAAGCCGTCTCCGGCCCCTGACGCCCCCAAGGAGAAGAAGGAGACCAAGACTGGAAAACGAAAGGCTAGAGAGGACTCTCACGACACTGATGGCAAGGTAAGTCGTCCCTTTGGTATCCTGTGCGGAGTTTGCCCGGTTGCTAACCCTGAGTGGCATGTGAAGACGACCAAGATCCGCCGCGTAGCCGAGAACGAAGCCGCGCCTGTACCTACAGTCTCCTACACGCCTCCAGCAGACCTGGCCAAGGCGATCGGAGAGCTACCCAACCAGCGAATGGGACCAGCCAAGGCGCTGAACAAGTCCATCAACCATGTCTTGACCTCAATACAGAAGCAAGGCAACCTCCAACTCGAGGAGGGCAGCACGATCGAGTCCAAGTCCGAGACACTCGCTCTACAAATTGAACGTGCCGTCTTTGACACGCACCCTGTGACCAAGGGAATGAAGGAGTACAGCCAGCAGGTCAAAACACTGGCCTTCAACCTCAAGAACAACCCGGAACTGTGCAATGGGCTTTTGGCTAGGACCCTTGCGCCTTCGGGCCTGGCGGTCATGACATCAGAGCAGCTTGCTTCGTCAGAGATGCAGAAGCAGACTGCCGAGATGAAAGCCAAGGCCGAAAAGCAGTCTATTTTCTACACCTCCGAGACAGGACCTCGTGTACGACGAACTCACAAGGGCGAAGAGGTTATCGACGACGAGTCGTTTGTTAATGACGCCCCAGTGCCTCTTCCAGCAGGTCCGCGTCGCCCACCGGTTCAGACCGTTAAGAAAGAGCCTGTCGGAGGAGACAAGCCGGACCTCGCTTCCCATCCAGTACAGCATGACGATAAGCAACGATCACCGAGCCATCCCGACTTTGATATCACCAAGGTCTTCTCGAGTGTCAAGTCTCCGACTGCTTCTCAGAATCGCCGTCCATCAGCTCCCATAGCCCCGGCTAATGGCCCGGGTGTTGATGCTGATGTAGACCGGATGCTCCAAGAGGAGAACGAATCACCCCCGTACTCTCCTACTGAGGAGACTCAGGACCCCGACGTTATCTGGCGGGGTGCGTTGGCTATGAGCTCCATCGCGGACTTCCCAGCAACGGCCAAGCACATCGGCGGCGCTAACTTTGCCGCGGTTGGGCCATGGTCGAAACTGATTCCAAGACGAATGACAGTGGCTGGCCGCATCACGGAGCAGCGTGCCATAGAGTACCTCTGCGGTCTTCGCTACAGCAGCGTCACCGATATCATCGTTGTTAGCATTACACCCGTGTCTCCAGCTTCGCATGCCGAGTTTAACGCTCTCATCGACTACTTTGTGAGCAAGAAGCGGTATGGTGTGGTCGGAGACAAGGCTGTAGGAAATGTACGAGACACCTATCTTGTGCCAGTTCCTCCTGGAGAGGACAATTACCCAGAGTTTATGCTCAACCTTGTTGATAACAAGATCCCAAAGACTCGGACTGAGCCGATGTTGTTGGCGGTCTTTGTGTATCGCAACGATCCTGAACAGCTTAAGCAACTGAAGGACAATGCCTCAAATCAACAAGATGCGAGCGCCCAGGGGTCGCCAACTCCGGTGGGACACGCTCAACGAAGTAACTCGACAGCGTCAGCAGGTCCTGCCTTCTCACCAGCAACACCTCAGGCGCCCCAGGGAGCATTCCCTCAGAGTTCGCCACCACCTCACCTGCATTCGATGACACCAGTGCCCATCCCACAGCCGCCTCATACCCGACCAGTTGCGGCCCCAGCACCGACTGCACCTCCAGCCAGCCAGCCGCCGGCTCCGACAGAGATGTCGGAGGCACAAAAGTACCAGGCTCAGCAGGCCGGGACCGCTATGGCTCAAGAGATCCTTGGACCCCTGATTAGTGTTCCGACGGTTCAGTTCATCCTCCCCCAAGCGTGGCAGATGTCACGAAGGGAGTGGGAAGTGGTTCGGAAGATCTTTGAGCGAGATCCTCGAGCACGAGAAGATCTTCAACATCTTGGAACCCTCCTGGAGAGGGAGACGGCAAACGACAAGGCAGGAGCGCCTGCTGCTGCTTAACGACGGTGTTTATGGGACAAAGGGAAATGATACAGTTTTGGGACAAGAAAGAAAGGCCATGAAGAACTATGGAGAGGGAGGCATCGTCTATTTCTTAGGGGCATACCCTTTATTTTCTCGTGGATTCTACAACACAAATACCTGGGCAAGTATCTGCTTAGGCTTGTGAGGAATAATAAACTGGCGCAATGTTGGATTTAAATGATATGCTAGGAAGGGGGCCTTTTACAATGAACAGCAGGGTTATTATGTCAGTTATGGATATTGTTTGAAGTGAATCAGATTTGCTTTTCTTACGCGTTATTACTCAAAACATTGCATTCGTGATATGGTGTAAATGACGGTTAGCATCCAGATCGGAGAAGCCACCCATGGGAGCTCCTCGATGCCCTGACTTATATTAGGTGGCCCGACTCGCAGCTCAGACTGCCGTAGCTCTTCGGCTACATATTGGTCGACTTAAAGGAAAGAGCTTAAGAAGACAAGACAAGTGGGGGAACTTGGTTCAGTGGCATCCCTGAGGGTAGATAGGATCTTGAGCTGGGTGAGGTGAAGGGTAGCTAGGGTCAACCCATCCCTGAACACTTGGATTGTGAAGGCTATTACATCTTGTGTATCTATCATAAAGCTATTGAATGACATTATATCGCTGTTGAAAGCATCGCTAATCCTCCCTTATTGGTCCCAAATGCCTTTTTATATGAAAATGTTAAATGAGATATCCGCTGTATGAGTTCCAGTCGCCGTCAATCCAAGAGACCAGCTCATCATAAAGGATATGTCCCTGCTCAACGAGAATCGGTTGCTGGAGGGCATCTGAAGTCAACTTCTCTGGCCATTGCTGTCCCATGTCTACCGTGGTCCGGTTCTCGATCGGATCGTAGGTCGTCGTGGCAGACTGCTGTGGCATGGCGTTGGAGCGTAGCGGTTCGAGACTGGTGTCGACTGGCGTCCGGAGGCGCCCAACGAGAACGCGAAGATCTCGAAGAACTGTTGCGCAGTCTCGACCGTAGTTGCTCCCAATCCGACTCTCATCCTCAAACCTGGCAATGACAAAGTCAAGGTCTTGACACAGGAGTCTCTTATCCCTCGGCTCGGCGCCCTCGTCATCCACTACCAGCTCCCGCAGCATCAGGCATATGGCAGCGTTGAAGATGAAGTGAAGACCAGCTTGGAGGAGCTTCCGGGGGTGGTTGAGGGCTAGGATTTGGCGGGCGAGGCGGATGTTGTGGTCTGCTGCGGCGGTGCAGCGTTTGAGTTGAGGGAGCTGGGGATGGGAACGGAGAGAACATTGTCGCGTGACTAGTCTTTCTGCAAACGATTTCTTCACTGCTGCGAAGAAGAGGGGTCGAATGGTTAATATGATCAACTTCAGACAGGTGTTAGTCGCAGATCTAACTGTGGAGCGGGTTATTGGAACTTGCCTGGTTGTAACTCATGTGTAGCAGACAACAAGCTGGATCATCGCTCAACCCGGTACTTGAGAGTTGAAGAGAAGGAGGGAGATTAAGATTCCACTCATCAAGTAGTCTGATGGCCTCCTCGAGATTCCTCACTGGCCCCGTGTTTCCATCCCATGGGGATACACGATATGTGTTGCATACAATATGGCCGGATATACGCGAAAGTTCAACATGAGCTTTAAGGCCATCGGCGGGAGGCATTCCTCTGTGAAATGGTCAACAAAGCTGCTCATGAGGTGTTCGGGTTTACTTACGGTGCGTCGCATGGAAGTTGTAATCGGATGGCATCGTCCATGATAGTGGGAGGTCGCCCCATTAGGCAACTCAGGTATCGATCGAGGACGTAGAGTGTCCAGAAGACTCTTTTACCGCCCTCGTCTGCCCATACTCGGTGGGCTCCATGCATGATGCTGATGTGCATGGCATTGCTAACACACATGTAGGCTGCATCTCGGCGGTTCATCTCGATCAAGTAGAAGCCCATTAATGTTAACGTAGAGACCTCGTTGCCAGTGAACCGTGTAATGTCGAGGGGGTTTCCCAGAAGAAGGCGGGCACGACTGAAGTAGTACTCGCTCAGATGGGAGTCTACAGTCAAGTCCTGGGGCGGTGTCGCTGTGGCCTGGGACACAAGAGCAAAAGCAGTGTGGTAGAAGGCGAGATGGCGACACTTGCTTAAGCGGGCGAGAGGAGTGTCTCGTTCCATGGGAGGGAGGATAGGCGCTGATGAGAGATCTCCCCACCAGTAGATACCTCCACTTGGCCAGTTACCATTACCGTCCTGAAGGAAGCATCGTAGCTCGGACAACATGTATTCCATTTCAGGCCGGGGAGGAAACCAGAAAGGGTCGACATCTCGGTCGTGTAAAGGCCGTGAGTCGTATGTTTGATAACGGCCAAGGCTGGACAAGAACGCACTGCCGTCAGAACCTGGACGAAGATTCTGATATGCGAGAGGTAGGACGGTCGTCATGAATTCCTTCAAGTAGTCGAGAAACGTCGCGCCGCTCGTCTCACCGAGGAAGCGGGCGTGTCCATCAGGATCGTGAAGTAAGCGTCCCTCAGTCGATACGCCATCTTCATCGTCCTGTCGATGATGATGAACCTGAACAATGGGAGGGGCGGCAAGCTGGGGAAATGGGGTATCCTGGAATTGAACTTGGGGCAACGGCTGATGCTGGTATTGCCGTTGTATGTCGGTTTGCTGAGGGGGAGGGAGTTCAGATGGTGCCCGGACGAGCTGAACCTGACCATCTACAGCCGTCGTCACAGCGATAACACCAGGATGCACGCTGGACAGTGGCGTCCTGGCTGCTTCACTTGCGGCCAAGCCCCCAGTACCCTGATAAGGGTCCGAACGACCAAGCAAGCTCAGCAGCTCGTGGCGTCTCGTGGCATCAGGCACGGCGCTGGAGATGGCTTCGGGTACCGTATCCTGCAGGGCTCGCTCGTACAGGTCGACCTTGCGCCTCAGGTCCTCCAGCTCAGAACGCGTAACGGTGACCTTTTCAACGGGCACGGGATACACGCATTCACGCGAGGATGAGCTGCACTGGCGACAAGGACGTTCGCCCGAGCAGCGTACTCTGCGGATATTACAGGCATTGCACCTTGGGAGAGACACGACATGTTAGACAGGGTACGATCTCTTGTGTTTACGGAATCTGGGACATGCATGTAGATTGTGGTGGATACATGAAGGGAGAGACAGACAGATCAAAGAGACTCAAACCTCTACTTACGCTGTTACAACGCGTTTGCGCCGTTCGGGAGCAACCTTGTGTCGACGTGGATTCACGGGAAGACGCTGCAGTGGCGGAGCAGCACCTGTACCAGTAGGCTGAGGTGACGGCGACGCTGCTGGACCCGAAGCCCCAGAGCCGGCGCCGGCGCCGTCGAGCCGCCGCATGGCAGCGTTAGACAAGGTAGTGTAGTGTAGCGTAATACAAGTCCCGCGGGGGGGGGGGAGAGCCAGTAAGTCGTCAGTCAGGCTGTCATCCGCGTAGCTGACGGACGGCGTGCCGAGGTCAGGATTGGATACCTCTCAGAGTCGTGTGCCTTGGCTGGGGCTGGGCTGCGTCTGGGCTGCGTGCGTCTGCTGCTGAGCTGATCCGATCCGTGATTAATGCTGGCTGGCTGGCTCTGGCTGCAAATGGATAGCTTCTAGCCCGCTGCCCGCGCTGTCAAGTCAAAACTCCGCTCCGCTTTCCGTCCCACTCGATCGATGCGATACGTCAACGATGGATGGGGTCATTTGCCGGCCGGAGGATGGACTCTCCTCTCTCGGCTTTTGGTCTCTGTCTCGGAGCGTAGCGTCACGGGATGGATGAATAATGGATAGAGTCTTCCAATCCCAGCTTCAGAAGGAAGGAGGACGGGAAAAAAAAGGCTCGTTCGCTTCATGACCCCGGCCAGCTCTGACCGTCTTTGACCCCCTGGTTAGAATCGAATCCACCCCAACACGACACGACACGACAGGCAATTCGTCGAAGCGTCACACGAAGATGCATTCCGGGCAAGAAGCCATCCTCTAGGCACTCTGGGCACTCTGAAGAAGAGCCAGGTCTCCCTACCTGGGGTCCTATGGCCCTTGTCCTGGACAGAAACGCTAGCAGCACATGGGCTGAACTGTTCACAGGTCAAAGAGCCACGGAGCCGAGGCAATGGGATGGCAATTGTCCTTGCATGAGGAGGCGGGAAAAAACAAACTCAAGAGGCGCCTGAAAAGAGAGTTGCAGCACAGCACAGCAGTTGACAAGGAGTCACAACCCTGTCAACTCGGCTCTCTTACTGCTCACTCAGATAGAGCTCGAAACAGGGCCTGGCCTCGAGGGAATTTATTTCCTATTGCTACTTGGTCAAACTCTCCCTTACATACATAGGTAGGTTGTAGCCGGGGGTTAAACCGCTCTGGGCGGCGTCCAAAACGCATCCTTGTCTGTCACTCACTGGCCTTGGAGATTTCTTGCAGGTTCTTTACGTACATTAGCCCGTCATGCAGCGAGTGCGTGACGAGGCCCAGACGCAGAGCAAAGGTGGAAATCCGTGTCCTGAGTGGGCGTGCGCGTTGTGGGTTGCAGCGAGATGGAGGGATGCCAGGGTGCCCGGCCCGCCGCCTGCGCTGCGCATCACATCTCCAGACTTTGGCATCTTTTTTTCTCCTTCAGTTTAGATACGGCTGAAACAAGCATGCTCGTCAACTCACGAGATACAAGGTGGGCTTCGGAGCTGCCCGGAGACGGACACCTGCGGGATGCGGTGGTGATAGGCTCATGAGCCACCGCATGCGCGCAGCCAAGCCCATGCTTTTCCTGACACGTTCTTGTGCTCGGCCCGGACGATGTCATCGCCATGAGCAAAGATTACCGCAGCCATTGCCGATTCTAGAAGGTCTGACCGTATTGTGACCTACAGAAGATGCTACGCTCGGCGGAAGACGACGGGGTCCGAGGCGGATAAAGGGAACATCGAACGAGTTTCCATGGGTGAGTAATCAGGCTGGCTAAAGAAAAAAACGCCTGGATGTCGAATAGAAGCTGGATTGGGCGACGTGCATCATCGCGGCAGTGTTGCATGTTCCTGAGACATTCAGAACGGTTGACCTGGATGGCTGGCGCCCTCTGATCATACTGTAGCCAGTGAGGGAGAGCCTAAAGTAATCTTTCAGATAAAGATGATGATACTGGATAATGATTAATTGTTAACGATAAGCAATGCATGATGGGAGTCTTCATAGTGAAAGAGTCGAATTGTTTTTGATGCCCTCTTTGGGGCCCTATCCAGGTCTAGAAAACACCAAAAAGAAACTGAGCTGAAAATCCACCATTCTGAGTGCTAAAATCGCGGTATAAATGATTCAAAGAAAAAGTAGGATATAAAAATGACCAGGCCGGATGATTGCTCATCGAGTCCGGCCGACTATTTTCGCTGCCCTTGCTACCCATATTAACTACCAAGTCATTCATGCTGTCGTGACGTTTTTACTGCTTGAAAATCGACTGAACAATCTCGCCCGAGCGGGTGCCCAGGACAGACAGGAGGGTGTCGCTCAGCTATAGGCGCAGTTAGCATAGGCATAATGACACTCTGACAGCAGCAAAACTTACCCCGTGAGTACCCTCGCAGCAGCCCTGCAGCCAGACTCCAGAGTTGTCGGCAACGGCTCCGGGGGAGAACTTGACCCGGTAATCTCGGGCGACGGCGATCTTGCGCTCGCCCTCGGGGGTCTCGACGTTCCATCCGTTGACGCCCTTGCCAAACTCGGTGCGGCCTGACACAGTCTTGGGCAGCATGGACCAGGCGTCCTTGAGCATGTCGACGTGGGCGCTGCGCTTGTAGCCGGTGGCGGCGACGATAAGATCAGCCTCGAGGATCTCCTCGTTGACGAAGCCGTCGAGGGGACCATCCTGGACGTTCTGCACCTTGATCTCCAGGACGTCGCCCTTGATGTCGACGCTGGCGATCTCACGGCCAGCCAGGATCCGGTGGGGCCACTGAGTCTCGTCGTCGCTAATCTCACGCTTCTGGTCATACATCTTCTCGTAGAGGTGCTCAATGAGCTCCAGGCGGACGACACCGTAGTTGGTGGCGCGGGCCTCAGTAAGCAGAGCCTGACGGGCATTGGCAGATCGGGGCCACATGCTGTCAATGTACTCTGGGTTGAAGACGGTGTTGACGCTTTGCTCGGGTTAGCAAGAAATACCTAGAATTTCATGATGCAACTTACAAAGGAGAGTCGTCGCTGGGTCGGAGGAACTCCTGGCGCATGATCAACCAGGTCTTGGAGTTGGGGTAAAGGTTCTGGACGTTGTTGAAGATCTCGGCGGCGCTCTGGCCGGCACCAATGACGGCAACGCGATAAGGAGCGTTCTGCTTGGTGAGGATCTGAGGGGCGTAGTTGGCGAACTGAGAGGAGTGGAGGACGCGAGGGTGCTTGGAGGGGAGGCTCTTGGGGAGCGAAGCCTGGCCACCAGCGGCGACGAGAACATGTCGGCTGCGGTAGGACTGGATCTGACCGGTCTTGCCGTTGCGGGCCTGAACAATGAAGTTCTTGACGGCGCCAGCCTCCTTGTCGACGGGGGAGATGGAGAGGACCTCGTTGTTGTACTGGACAACGTGGTCGAACCAGGAAGAGCACCACCGGAGGTAGTCCTCATACTCGTTACGGGCAGGCAGGAAAGTGCTCAGGTTAGTGAAGTCGACGAGACGGCCCTGGCAGTGGAGGTAGTTGAGGAAAGTGAACTCGGATCGGGGGTTGCGGAGAGTGGCCAGGTCCTTGATGAAGGAGATCTGCATCTTGGCTCCGGGGAGGAGCATGCCGGCGTGCCAGGCGAAGCGAGTCTGCTTCTCGAGGAACAGGACCTTGGGGGCGGAGCCATCAGGAGTGAGCTTCTGGCCCTCGGCGAGGGCATCGTGGATGGCGGCAGCGACAGCAAGACTGGCGGGGCCGAAGCCGGCGCAGATGAGGTCGAACTCGGAATCCGCGGGGGCGGCCTCAAGATACTTGGAGCGCTCCTTGTGCACTCGGGGTCCGGTGACGGGAGCGGCATGGTGGCCGTTACCGTTGGTGGCTCCGTTGGTGGCTCCGTTGGTGGTGCCGTTGGTAGGTCCGTGATGACCGTTGGCGGCACCGTTGGTACCGTTGGTTCCGTTCAGGGCCGGGGCGGACTCGGCGCCGTTAAGAGAAACCTCGCTGTGGGGAGTCATGGTGGCAATTGGGATCCAGATGTGGAGTAGTGAAGGGGTATATGTCTAGATAGTGAAAAAGAAGTGGGAATTGAGGGCAAGACGACCTTTTATAAAAAAAGATGCGCCTACAGAGAGTCGTTGCTTCGTGAGTCGTGACGTGGGAGACAAGGCCAGCAAAAGGTCCAGTTTAAAAGCGAACCGGAACGGATGACACCGGCTGCAAAAGAGGGTTGCTTGCTTTTTATCGTTCCGCACGAGAGAATCTTGACAGTTCTAGCCACGAGAGAAGCGTGACAGTTCCGCGGTTGAGCTTGACCAACGGGAGTGTGACGAGGTCAAGCGAGGTCTCCTTGGTGGTCCAATTGGGTATAAACACCAACGGAACAAGAGAGAACCAGGTGGGATGGGATCTCGAATGATGTGAGAGAGTTTGAGATGATGAAGGAAGCTCTAGAGATGTCTCTCTTGGGGTTATGGAGAAGAAGAGGAGAGGAGACGGACACAAGGCCTCGGGGATGGGGGGGACATATGAGCATTTTGTAGTCAGGTCGGGGATGGGATCTACAGGCGACAGCGTTCTCTTAGTCCCATCCGGCCCATTGCGTGCCACTTCTCAGTTCGGAGCAAATTAAGACTACGGGTCCCATGAGGAGTAGCAGCGCAGCAGAACCAGCGGCCAAGTACACAACTCTGGAGGAGGCTGCGAGGCTGGGTCAGCGAGCCAGCGCGGGTGTGCGGGTTCAGAGCGACGAGGTACATCAAAGAACGCATACCGGCGCTCTGCGCGAACCGACGGCACGACTAGGTACATACATGAGGCGGTTGAGGTACATTGGCGTCAGTTCCATGGGGATGCTAATACAACCACGGTCCGCCGCACCTACGTACGAATACACCTTCTCGATGATACATGGGGAAGGGGGAGAAGGGATTCATGGAATGGAGACACTACTGAGCCGGGAAGGACGCAGCTAAGAGCCCACTAGAGCCGAGCCGGTTCTGGATGCCTCGTCGTTGTCCAGTGCCGGCCGTCCTGGGCGTGGAGCAGAAGCAGCAGCAGCAGCACCAAGGCGAGAAACCAAGCAAGTTCAAGCAAGTATTGCGTGGGAGGGAGTGGTGACGGCCGATGGAGCTATGCTTGGGATAGAAAGACGCAAGTGAGCAGCAGCAGCAGCATCCAGGAGCCTGAGTAGCCCAGCCCAGCTTGACTAGGTCGGTCTGCGGCGTGTGGAGGGCGAGGGTGGGATCGGAAATGGAGGGGGTGCGTGGATATCCAATCCATTCTGAAAAGCGCCGACCTTAGCTTCTAGCTTGAATGGGTCCCGTACGCCAAGGGCCTCTTTTTTTTCTCTCCTTCCATTGTGATCTATGTATCTTGTCCCTTGGGAGATTAGATCCTTAAAGAAATATCCGTCATCAGAGCTTGTGAGGAGCTTGTTAGTGAATGACACCGATGGAGAGCTGGACACACGCGATTCCGAAGCGGCTCTTTGACCCCCCTCGGGACGGGAGGTTTAGCCGACGAGTGAGTGTTCGACGAGCACTACACACAAGGGGATCCAGTGATTGCCTCATGCAGGCCCTGTCTTGGGTCGTTACTCTACCAGGTAGGGGCTTGCCAGGAAGCAGGTAGGTCAAGCAAGCATCATGAGGCAAGGACGAAAGCGCCAAACTACCAAAAGCTGCCTGCAATGGACTGCAAGGGGACCAAAGGGAAAGAAGAAAAAAATGTCGCGCAGTTGACGCCTCCGTGACCACATCCACGTCCACGTCCACGGCCGCGGCATGCCTCGTGGACCCTCCCGTGGACCTCGTTAACGGGTCCAAGGGACTCGAGGGACCGTGAAGTCCCGTAGCGCTGCCCCGTTGTGGTTGAGAGTGAGAGAGAGTGCTGCCCCCCAAGACGCCGCATCCCACCCGTCATCTCCGAACAGCATCGTGCCGGGCCACGGCAGGAAAAAAAATTGCAACAGCTTTCCCAACTCGTCACAGGCCCCGGGCGTGGAGGGACCCTCCGGGCATGCGTGGCGGCGTGGGTAGAGTCCGGCAGTCAAGGTTCAAAGCGGCAAGGATGGGCAGCATATGGGCAGAGGAGAGGGCAGGGATACCAAGTCAGGGCCCATGAGACGGGCAGAGTCTGGAAGAGATGGGCTGAGTGGGAGGACATTTTTACGTTGACGGCATCGAAACGACGGGAGGCAAGGGAAAGGACTGGCTGTGCCTCCACGTTGATGCTTCCTATACGCACGGGTACGACGAGGCATCTCGTCTGCTGCGTGCTTGCGTATGTGTACAGCGAGAGCTTTCACTCAAACATAGGTGTAAATCTCACTTGGCTCTGGGTGCATGTTCCCTGCGCCCTATAGACAGGGCGTCTTTCCGTCAGTACCCTTTGCTTGCCTTGACTTTCCCGCGATTGATCCCTGCCCTCAGACACTCACTCGCAGCTCCTTCACCTTCATTCTCGTCGGCCATCCCCTTCAGCTTCGCTCATCAAAGTGGGGTGGTCACGGCCACGCGTGAAGCTTGCGTCCTGAGGAGGAGCCGGACCGGCGGAGTGGGGGTTGTTGAGTGTCGGGGACCACTGGGACAGAGCTGGTCAGGGATCTACCGCGGAGGGCAAAGACGGTCGACGAACACGACGGCGATGGTGCGACCTCGGTGGTGATCGATTGGGATGATCAGATAAGATATGTAAAAAGCCCTGGGAACGACCCAGCGCGGGCCTGGTTAGCCGTCTGGGTCCTTGTAAGTTCAAGGGAGCAGATGGTGTCACTGCCGGAGACCATGTTTGTGATCTTAGCTGGCCCAGTGAGGAGGGACCAGTTCAGTTAGTGCCAGCCCACTGGGCCAAGTCCTGGGGGGCTATTATTACTCCGTGGGATCGTGGGCTCGTGGCAAGGGCACGAAACGCCTTGGCCGGCGCCGATGACGGCTCTCCTCCCCTGAAACTTTTACACAGTCCCACGCAACCGTCAATCGTGGGACCGAAACCTGACGAACTCCAAGGACGGAGGGAGACGGCGTCGGCGCCATCTGAGCCGATCATCCAGGTCTCGCAACGTCGTTCGAGGAGAGCAAGGGGGTGGTCCCGCACGAGAGAGAGGGATGGGGTTGGTGACGAGGCCGTGATTGGCGAGTCCGACGAGGATCCGGGTATTGTACAGTCATGTCGACCGAGGGCGGCGAATAAGTTACAGGGCGGACAGAAGGCCTTGGTGGATTTTTTGGGGGCCTCCTCGGGGGTTAGAGGGTGAACGGGAGAAGGCGCCGGTGCGGATTTGGGCTCCAGAGTGGAGATGAGGGAATTATCTGATGATCTGATAAACCGGATCTGATAAGATCTAATTAGCAACTTACAGTAGCGTCAAGCACCAAGCGCGAGGTTGACTGGTTACCGACGCTCGAGAGGACCAGGGGTCCCTTAACACTGGGCCCCTGGGCCGGGCCATCCCTGCGGTTTCGACTGTTTTTTTCTTCCTGGAACAGGTACCGATCGAATGAGAGCCGAGGAGCAGGAGGGGAATTGAAAAATTTTCTTTTCTTTTTGGACCTCGGAGCTGGACCTCTTTTTTTCCCCCCTCTGTGCATCCGTTAGCGAATGCAGTTACACCTGGCGGAACATTAAAGGGCATGCAAAGGGCTGATTCGAGTGAGGTATAGCCTTGCTGCAGACTTGTTGAATCGATCGAACAAGTGGAGAATTTCGCTTCAGAGCGAAAGGACGGGACGTTGGAACTCGGAAAGAGAAGCAGAATCTGGCTCTGAAGCCCGTCTCGAGCCCCGAAGACGGTGCTTAACCCCGGGCCGCGGACATGCAAGCAGCGTCGCAAGGACGGAAATGGAGGGGGAAGAATATCGAGCTATTATGCAGGCATGGGACGACTTGGCTGATGGAATTCCCCGTGGGATGGCCATGGAAGAGGCGATTCCGTCGTCGACGACATGGTACTGTAGATTTCTTCCGTTTCTTTTCCTTCACCACCACGCTCTGTCAGACAATCCCCGCTTCCCATCCCACGCTATGGGCGCCTAGGCCGAGAACCCTTGGGCAAACGCCATGGTCGAGGTAGATCACTTGTTGGTTCGTCCAGGAGAGCATCGCATCCAACTCCCGTTCCGAAGGGACGAGTACCTACAGTAGCTCCCATCGCGGATCCCGGTAATCACAAACGTGGATGGCAACATTAGCTGGAAAGCCACCGCCCAGGGTGGTTTCTCAACTGCTCGGCAAGATTTGGAGATGTTGCTTCTCTTTCTCCTTGGGTGTTCATACCGAAGCGCCCAGGGTCGTTGGGGTTTCGGTCCACATGGGCCTGGCCATTGTCTTGGGGCGTGAATACTCTTGAATCTGTTCGGCGAACTAGAAGATGCAGCTGAACAGACGCCGGCCGCGTAGAGAGAAACGGCGAGTTTGCTAGGGCGATCCCTTTGTGGTACTTGATGGACGCATCGGTGGATGCCCGGATTTTTTTTGAAGTGGCTACAGTACATCTGGAGCGCCGAAGGAGTACTTTGCTTCATCTGGAAGGTACATGCTTGCCCAGGCTTTAGGCTTGAAGATCGCCCAGGAATACGACAGGAAAGAGGTTCCTCTCCGCAATCTGTACAGAGCCCATACGGCAATTGCTTGACGGGAGGTTGAAGGAGGAGGCGAATTGAGTTCACCTCCATGGTTCCGAAGATGTTCGATGGCCCTATAACCCGCTAACAACATCTAAACTAGATCGCCTCCTGCCAGTGACTAACGGCGGTTCTTTCAGGGACGTGCTCCAAGACTGAAAGGAGATTAACGGGAACCTGAAGCCACTGCATGGATCTCAAAACAATTGGATCAACAGAAGGAAGGTCGCCAACCCCACGACTTTCCCACGCCCATAGGGCCATAGCCCACACCACCCTCTCCACTTTACATCATCAATGCCCATGGACAAAATATCCACCATCACCAGTGTTCATCACGGCATCTACCATCCTCACCCACCCGCGCCGCCGGAATCCATCCATCCATCCATCGTGTCCGCATCCCGCATCGGCAGAAGACTCCTCCGCCTGTGACGACTCTGCGACTACCGACCGCTTCTTGACGCTAGGCGCCGCCGTCGCCGTACGCCGCTCTTCCACTCCTCCCTTGCTTCACCAACAAAACGACTCAAGCGTTGTCGTTGCATCCGTCCATCGCACGTTTGTGCACGGCTTCAGCCAGGCCAGGCAAGGTCTGAGTGTATCTCGCTCCCGGCCTAGTCCGACGGTTGTCGTCTGCGTGACCGCAACAGTTTCTTCCCTTGCCTTCTGACATCAAGCCGTTGTCGTGTCGGTCGGTCGACTTTAGCTTCAACTCCAATACCGCTACGACGTGCCTTGTTCCTAGTGCTGCTACCTCAAACTCCAAACCACACCTGTCGTCCGGAACCGCATCTCTCTCGGGGATCCGAGCCTGTGCCGACCGAGCATCGTTCGGTTATTGAGCCTCATAATTTCGTCTCGTCTTGCCGGGCATTTTCTCTTTTCCCACTTTCCTACCCGCATTGTCCCCGCAATCACTTTCTCCTCCCATCCTCTTCTCCTCCATCTCAACCAACGTCGTGTCTTGTTTCGTCTCGTCTTGTCATGGTCATCACCACCTCGCATCTGAGCCATCATCACACCCTCTTCCTGCCTGACATGTGCTGTGGCTTGCTCCACGAGCCATCGCATCCTTCCTTTCCTCCATTCACAGTCAATCCTTTCGTTTCGTAGCCAAGGTAATAGAGCGCCCACTGAGACGGCTCCAAACCCAATGCACTTGTACATCCTCCGTCCAAGCTATTCGTCTTATGCTCATATCCAGTTCCTCGATCTGCATCAGAAGCAGTCTGGTTGAACCACTCATTCTCGCCTGCTGCTGTCTCATCTTCATATCCCGTGTCATCGATCATCATCCCGCGCACACCCCTCTTCCTCTCTGTTTACCCCCTTCATCCTGTACCTTACCTTCAAACCACCAAACCAAATTCTCCGTGCCAGAGAATCCCGGCTTCCGAATTCTCGGCTCCCTGCAGACTCGTCATGGACGCCACTTCGCCTACGAACAGAACATCGGTGAGCCACGCACCTGTTTGACCTCGTGGGCGGATGCCTCAAATGGCATTGCTGGGACACGCACAAGCGCAGCGCCGCTACCAAGTCACGAGCCGTGTCATGCCAGCTCCGTTAGATAAGATCAAGCACATGGGCCGATGAATCGACGCGAACAACCATCATGACAAGGGGCTCTCCTTCAGCTCGGGTTGAACCGTTGAGGGTCCCTTGCCCAATGGAAGCGACTTCGGTTCCGATGATCAGGACCTTGTTATTGCTCGCTCATGGCGATCCTCTCATCGGCAAGCTATTTCATCATCTAGCCTCGATCTTGGCGCCCTGCTTACTGGCCCCGATTCTCGCAGTCACAATAGCCGCCTTAAGCCCTTTTTGCAACGGTTCCTCAGGAACCCTTGGGGCCGTTGAACCCCTACATCACACTCCGACAGTGCCAAGAGGGGCCAGCTTTTCCCTTATGGGCCTTGGTTCGTCGATCCTCACCCCGGTGTGATCAAGCAGGTTGCCCAGAACGGAACCTCGGACACCACGAGCCAGCAGTGATCACGGCGTGGCCCCTCGTGGGATGTGATGGCTGGTCGTGGATTTGGTGCCTTGCCCTCGTTTATACCTAGTCCAGATGTGCCGACAGAGTTAGTGCTCAGTGGATTCGCCGTGGATAGGAGGGACTGGTGTACTTTGAGGCAGCAGAGTCGTGACGCCATCAATTTCGGCGGCTCTCCTGCGTCTCCTCCGGCGGCCGAAGCCAAGCGGCTTGGGTTGGCCCGTCCATCGGAGCTATTACTAGCATCCCACGCTCCCACGCTGTATCCCAGCTGTAGCCATGATGCTCCCCACGCCTACACGACATGATGGCCCACCTAACAAGCACCCAAAGCGGCAACCCACGTATCCTGGCTCACACCACCACCACGGCCTCACTGCCCTCCACCCACCGCGGCATCATCAACTTTGGGTCATTTACCTGGGTTGTCTTGCCTGCCCCCCATCTTCAAGTTTTGACTTGCTTACCCGCCCGCCACGCGCCGTCCCAGCCGAGTCTCACTTGTCCCTGCCACTATTGCTTTTGCTGAGCGACGATGAGTAATTACTCGACGCTGACAGGCTGATTCTTGGATGCATTACAACTTCACGTTGCACGCCCCCTCGACAAGGCGAACCGCATCGTGTAGCCTCCCACGCCGGGAGCTTTCCCTCGACGAATCATCGCACCGCCGATTCTAATCCGGCTGACGTCCGTTTGATTTGCCGTCATCCCCATTCGCGGCCTCCGTTCTGCACCCCGGCTGGTGCCCGCCCGCCCCGAGCCTTGGCTCCGCGTGGTGTTGGAAGCCTCCAAAGCAGCCTGATGTTGGTCCACCCAATCTTAGCTAATGGCGTGTTGGTCCGCGAGCTGTGCCCCAGAATGAGGCGCATGACTGACTGATGTACTCCCCAAAAGGGCCATCTCTTCTGTTGCATGTACACGTCTACAAACGTCGCCGTCACTGTCGCCGACTGTATTGTGTTTTCGGTGTTACTTGTTGTTCTAGATTTCCGTTCTCATTACTCGCATAGAGTAGTCTATTCGCCTGTGTTACTCGACACCATCTTTTTCACCCACTAGACATTTGACCCGAATAACAGCAGCAGCCGCAACGACAGCTTCGCCAAGATGGATGCTACTGGGCTGTCCATCCTTAACCCCCGGGCTTCGAGGCTCCCCGGACCGAACCTCCTCCACCAGTTGGTCAAGCCTCCAAGCCAGCAAACAGCTCTGGATTACATGGGCAACAACCGTCGCCACTCCTACACCTACAACCAGCTTCATGATGCAGCAGATGCGCTCGCCAGGCGGATAACACGTGCTTCTGGCAGTCAAAACGGACAGCTCGTGGTTCCAGTGCTCATCCACCAATCTCCTCTCCTCTATATCTCTCTCCTAGCTATTCTCAAAGCTGGAGGAGCATTCTGTCCTCTGAACATTGACGCACCTCCGGAAAGAGTGAAATTCATCCTTAGCGACGTGGCTGCAACTGTTGTTCTCGTCTCCAAGGAGCTGGCATCAGGGATCCCCCAAGATGTCAATGCAACCATCATCACGGTTGATAGGGATGCAGACACCACGGAAGCCTCCCAAATTGATCTCCGGCACAGAATTCCTCAGCCTGAAGATCTGGCATACCTCATGTACACGTCAGGGTCTACAGGTACGCCAAAAGGTGTAGGCATCTCCCATGACGCTGCCACGCAAGCTCTCCTCGCCCATGATAGACATATCCCCTCCTTTTCCCGCTTCCTGCAGTTTGCAGCACCGACATTTGATGTCTCGGTCTTTGAAATCTTCTTCCCCCTTTTCCGAGGAGTCACTCTCGTCACTGTTCGCAGAGTCGAGATGTTGAACGACCTCCCTGCTATGCTGTGCCTCATGGATGTTGATGCATGCGAGCTGACACCCACTGTCGCTGGGAGTTTGTTGCGGAAGCGAGAAAACGCGCCGAACCTGAAGGTGCTCTTGACTATTGGAGAAATGCTCAACGCACCGGTAGTTGAGGAGTTTGGAGGAGATGACAGCAAGCCCAGCATGCTCTGGGCTATGTATGGCCCTACAGAGGCTACGATTCACTGGTAAGTCCTCTTCATCACTCCATGGCATCTCATCTAACTGTGATATCAGCACTCTCCAAACTGCATTCTCGTGTGACTCTTCGACGGGTAACATTGGTGTACCGCTTGATACTGTTTCTTGCTTCATCATTGAAATTCCGGAGACAGACAGTGAGGATTTCAAGCTCAAAGTTCTCCCTCAGGGCGAGGTCGGAGAACTCGCTGTCGGGGGTTACCAATTAGCAACTGGTTACATCAACCGGCCAGAACAAACACGATCGGTATTCATTGATTCTCCTTATGGCCGTATTTATCGCACCGGAGATAAGGCTCGCCTGCTTCCGAACGGAAAGCTGGAGTGTTTTGGTCGCCTCTCAGATGGCCAAGTCAAACTCCGTGGCCAGCGACTGGAACTCGGTGAGGTTGAGCAGGCTGTTCTGAGGACATCGGGATGTCACAGCGCGGTTGCAGCTGTGGTGAATTCCATTCTCGTTGTTTTTTGCGCTGTTGACGCGGGAGTTTCCGAGGACGCTATCTTGAAGAAGTGTGGAGACTGGTTGCCCCAATACATGGTGCCTGGAGAAGTTGTCCTGATGTCCGAGTTCCCACGATTGCCAAGCGGCAAAGTCGATAGGAAAAGGCTAAAGGCCGAGCATGAGGCGCGCAAGGCCGACATGGCAGAAGACAATCAAGAGTTAGAACCTACGGATGCAACTGAGACAAAGATCATCGATGTTGTGTCTGAGATTCTGAATTTCAAAGTCAAAAAGTCTATGTCTCTGGCATCTGCCGGTCTAGACTCGCTCAAAGCCATCAAGCTCGCCTCAGCCCTTCGCGAGTCAGGCGTCGCTGTGGATTCGGCTGGTCTTTTGACGATGAAGACTATCTCCGACATTATCTCTACCGCTCGGAGAGAAGCAGGCGCTCAGGGCATCAATTCATTACCGAAGGAGGCTGCCATCTCTCTTGAACTTGGCAGTGTTCTTCGAGAGAACCCCGAGTTGGAGAAGCTCAGCGTGTTGGTTGAGGATGTGTTGCCTTGTACCCCCCTGCAAGCAGCCATGCTTGCTGAGACAGCTCAGAACCCAACCGCATACTGCAACGAGATTGCACTCGAGGTTTCCGAAGGCTACACAATAGAGGAGATTTCGGAATCTTTCGTGGAACTGACACGTCGCAACGCAATCCTCCGTGCTGGTTTCACTACCTTTGAGGGCAAGTTCATCATGGTCCTCTTCAAAGATCTTCGGCCAGAGCAAATCAAGTCTTCGGATTCCTTCGAAAAGGACTTTTCGCTTTCATTGCCACAGGACTACTTCAACCCCCTGAGAATCCAGATCCAGCAAGGGTCATCTGTCTGTTCATCACGCTTGCTCCTTCACCTACATCACTCGATCTATGATGGTTGGTCCACGGATATTCTCCTTTCTGATTGGTCGAAACTCCTGTTGAAGGAGACAGTACCGCAGCACTTGCCCTTTCACGGGGTCGTCGAGTTTTACAGCAACCCACAAACAGATGATGCATCACGAGTCTTTTGGACTGAGCATCTTCTTGGCTGGAACCGCGTCCCATTGCCTAAACTCCAGGGCAAGGCTATCGACTCGAGACAAATCTCGTCGAGCCGAAGGCAGTTGGCAGTGCCTAGGAAACGGGTCGACGCTGAGATCCAGAAACTGGGCTGCACACCCCAGGTTCTGTTTCAGGCATCCTTGGCACTTCTTTGGTCTGGCATCCTGGGGACGCGGGACGTTTCTATCGGTTCCGTGACATCTGGAAGAACCATTCCTGTTGCGGGCATTGAGAACATCATTGGGCCTTGCATTGCATCCTTGCCTCTCCGAGCAGATCTTGATACCATGACTGCCAATCTCGACCTTTTGAACAATATTCACTCTGCCAACAGGAAGGTTATGCAGCATTGCACAATCTCGCTGTCTGAGATCAAAAAGCTTACAGGCTTGCAACCGGGCGAGAGCCTTTATGACGCCCTTTTCGTATATCAAGAATCCCTCACCAGCTCGGAACGTGCCCGAAATGTGGTAAAGGAGACCAGCCATCTGGACCGCCTGGAAACGCCAATCTTATTTGAGGTTGAGCCCACAGATGATGCCTTCTCCCTTCAAATTACCTATCAAACGGCTTTCTCATCGTCGACGACAGTTGAGCACATGATGGATCAGCTCGAGTCCCTCGTCTCATTGCTTTTGGAGAATCCCCATAAGGATATCAAATGGACACAGAGGAATGTCACCTGTGATCCTTCGATTGATAATATCACGCCTGCCTTGCCTCAATCCACCCTGGATTTGGCTGGAGCATTTGAGCAAACAGCAAGTCGCAACCCAGACCTTGATGCGCTGGTCTTTGCGCATGCTTTTGAGGGAGGGCTTCAACAGACAACAATGTCGTTCCAAGAGTTGAATGCTCTGGCGAATCAGATTTCCTGGTACTTGCAAGATTGCGGCGTCCAAGCTGGGCAGATGGTTGCCATCATCATGGACAAGTCACCCAGCTTGTACGCTTCCATCTTGGGCATTGTTAAATGCGGCTGTGGATATCTTCCAATCCTCCCTTCTACTCCCTCTGCACGCATTCAAGAGATCTTGAGCCAAGCTCAAGTCGAGCATTTGGTTGTAGACAACAAGTCCCTCGACCAAACAACTTTCTCATTAGAGTCATCTTTAGTCAACATCGACAACGCCTCCCTCACTGCTTTCGCTACAACGAACCCCGGGATCCCCCCTGATGGCTCTCGACTTGCATACGTGATCTACACTTCTGGCACGACAGGAACTCCTAAGGGCGTTGCTATCGAACAGCATAGTATCATGGCCAACATTGACTATCTTGAGACACTGTATCCGAGATCATCCAAGTCACAGGGCCGTCTTCTACAGACATGTTCACAAGCGTTCGACGTGTCTGTTTTTGAGATTTTCTACACGTGGTATGCAGGCATGTGTCTCTGTGCTGGAACAAACGACACAATTCTCGAAGATCTTGAACGGTCAATCCGTGACTTGGGCATCACACATCTCAGTATGACACCCACGGTGGCATCCCTGGTGGACCCTCGCAATACGCCTGGCGTTGAGTTTCTTGTTACAGCTGGTGAACCCATGACCCAATCCGTGTTTGATCGATGGCAGCAACAGCTGTGGCAGGGCTACGGCCCGTCAGAGACGACAAACATTTGCACCATCAAGAAAATGGCAGAAGGTGACCACATTGAACACCTTGGACATGTGTTTCCGAACACCTCTGTTGTCGTCCTTTTCCCAGAGAGTCACGATACTACTCCTCTCAATTGGGTTGGAGAATTCTGCTTTGGGGGCGCGCAGGTCGCTCAAGGCTATCTCAACATGCCGAATCTCACATCTGAGAAATTCATTCAACACTCCCATTACGGCAGACTCTACAGATCTGGAGACATGGGCCGAATGTTGAGTGATGGATCTCTGATGATCTTGGGTCGCATTGATGACCAAGTCAAGCTCAGAGGTCAGCGAATTGAGACGAGCGAGATCAACAGTGTCGCAACCTCGACATCTCTAGCCAGCTCAGCCGTGACTTTACTGGTTCGACGAGAGAAGGGCGCGCCCGAGCAGCTGGCGTTGTTCTTTGTCCCACAGAACGAGTCTTCTGCCTTCCGCGCATTGGAGGTTGTTGCTGAGACCCAACAGTCTCTCGTAGCCCATTTGCAGTCGCGACTCCCCGCCTACATGGTCCCTTCATACTCGATCCCAATCTCTACAGTTCCTCTCACGTCTAGTGGCAAGGTGGACAAGCGAAAACTTCGCGCCTGCTTCGAAGCCCTTGACCAAGAGTATCTAGAGGCAGCCTCGAAATCCTCTCTTGCTACCCAAGACGATGGGGATTGGAGCGAGACGGAACTCGCAATCGCAGAGGCGATCATGCAATCTGCCAAGGTGTCAAGAGACGAGTTTGGCCGATGGACTCCTTTCGCAGTGCTTGGTATTGACTCAATCTCTGCGATTGACCTGGGTCATGCTCTCAACTCAGTTCTAGAGACCCGAGTGGCAGTGTCGGAGATTTTGCGCAACCCGACTGTTGCACAACTCGCACACTTTATCTTTAAGAACGCCCAGTCTCAGGATCACGTTGTTGCAGACAGCCGTCAAGAGTTCTTCCCTCCCACATTTGTAGATAGCTTGAAGGAAGCCTTTGCCAAGGAGTCCAAGGTTGTGAAGGCGGTACTGCCTTGCACACCACTCCAAGAGGCGATGCTTTCCCGTGGACAAAGAGGCTACTACAACAAGGTGCTCCTACGACTGAATATGGACTCCCTTGCGATTAAGTCGTACTGGGAAACAATGGTCAAGAGGCACGACATCCTTCGTACTTGCTTCGAAACTACGACGGACTCTCGACGAGCCATCGCACAGATCATCCTCGAAGGGTGGAACATTCCCTGGATGACTCTGGATGTCAACCAACTATCTTTCGATGGAGCTATTGAGGAGCACCTCAAGACCCTTCCCGACCCAGTCGACTCACGGACTCCTCCTGTATCTCTGGCACTGCTCCGGTATCGAGGGTCAGAGTTCCTATCCTTCATTTGTCACCATGCTCTCTACGATGGCGTCGCTATGGAGCGACTCCTGAAAGAAGTTGAAGCTCTGGCAGTGGGTGCAGAGCTGCCCCCACCAGTGTCGTACAGCGACTTCTTGACGAATTCTACCAACTTGCCTGGCGATACGGAGCAATTCTGGCTGCAGCACTTCCAGGGATACCGTCCCTCCACTCTCTTTGCTCAACCCACAACGAGCGAAATGGACCAAAGCACCCACACAACGTCACTGGACCTTCCTCTTACCGAGCTCCAGGCGCGTCTCCGTGACCTCGGAACCACTTTGCTTTCAATTTGCCAAGCAAGTTGGGCCACTGTGCTTGCAATGGCGTACCGCCGCCCTGACGTCTGCTTTGGCAATGTTGTGAGTGGCAGAACATTAAACATGGAGGGTCTTGATCGACTAGTTGCACCTTGCTTCAACACAATTCCTGTTCGAGCCGACTTCACCGCAAGCTGGAGCAACCTCGGCCTGGTGAAACATTTGCAAAAGTTGAACGCCGAGTTGCTCGCATACCAATTCACTCCTTTGCGTCTTGTTCAGCGGACAGTCAATCGCACTGGCAAACATCTCTTTGATACACTGCTACTGCTCCAGAAGCCGCTGCAAGACATCGAGAAGGATGTGTGGACGCTTGAAGGCGACTCTGGAGACATGGATATCCCTCTGGTTTGCGAGGTCGTTCCATGCCCGAGCTTGAACTCCCTTGTCATCAACCTTCATCGCGACATGAGCATAGTGCCTGAGGAAACCGCTACCGCCATGGCCGATGTATTCAAGCTCATGCTCAGGGCCATACTCCTCTCCCCACACGCCACACTGATGGATAGAACCAGTATTCCTGCGTCACTCCAGTCGGTATTCGATCTCCTTGAGCCCCGACAGGAGAGGGCTGAGATCACAGTGTCTTCTTCTAGCGAAGAGAAGTGGAGCGATCTCGAACTTAAGGTCCGCCAAGTACTTGCAACGCTGTCTGGAGTGTCTGAACGTCAGATCCATCGTCGCACAACCATTTTCCAGCTCGGGCTGGACAGCATCAATGCTGTTCAAGTGGCGTCTATTCTCCGTCAGCAAGGATTCGCCATCTCCGCCTCCGACGTGATTGAGTGTCCAAGCTGTTCTAAGATTGCAGCAAAGCTCTTGGAGAACTCCTTAAAGGCTGAGCCGGAAGACGCGCAGGAGTACGACCTTGAGCGATTTTCGCGCCAGGTCTCTGCAGACGTTGCCAAACACTTGCCCAGCACCGCTGAGGTTGAGGCGATCTTGCCCTGCACGCCTGTTCAATCTGCCATGTTGGCATCGTTCATCCAGTCTCGGGGAGATCACTATCTGAACGCTGTGAGCTACCTGGTCTCGGAGGGCATTTTCCTTCAAAACCTGGAGAGCGCCTGGGCGGCGCTCCAAGAGAGGCATCCCATGCTCAGAACTGGGTTTGTGCCTGTCAACTCTCCCGACACCTCCTTTGCCATGGTCAGGCACACTTCCAAATCGTCGGCTCTGCCTTTGCAGGCTCTGCACCTTGGCGAGTCAGACGACATCAACCTCTTGCAGTTGAAGACAAACCTGGGCAATGATGTCCAGAAGTCGCTGCACCAACCGCCTTGGGCTGTGATCCTGAGCCAGGGTTCTGGAGAGACTCGGATGAACTTGATCATGCACCATGCCCTGTACGATGCGCCATCGCTTCACCTCATGCTGGAAGATCTATCCCAGCTCCTAGAGGGTAAGGGACCATTGCCAGTACTGAGGGTGGAGCCGGCTGTATCCGCCATTCTCAGCAAGTCATTGGAGGGCCAGGCTTCGGAACGGGAGTTCTGGGAAGCCAAGGCCAACCAAACTGTTGTGAACAAGTTCCCAATCATGACTCCACTGCGAGTTGAGGAGAGACAGGTCTTGGCCGATACAACCACGTCGGCGTTGCCCTACTCGCAGCTTAGGCGAGCCACACAAGCCTCAAGCATCACGATTCAAGCCGTCATTCAGGCAGCGTGGACCCGAGTTTTAGCCTCGTACTTGGGTGAGAATTCCGTGGTCTTTGGCGTGGCACTCTCTGGCAGGACTGCGGATGAAACCAAGGATGCCGCATTTCCCTGCCTCAACACAGTTCCCATCGTGGCGAGCAATGTGTCATCCAATACTGAGCTGGTGAATTACATGATGGAGTACAACCAGCACCTCCACAAGCATCAGTTCTCTTCACTCAGTCAAGTCCAGAAGTGGCTAGGCCACCCAGCTGGCCCTATCTTCGATACGCTCATTGCCTATCAGAAGATGCCCGATACAGAATCATCATCTGTACCTTGGCAACTCATCAAAGACGAGGCGATGGTGGAATATCCAGTTTCTTTGGAGATTGAGCCAGTGCAGAACGACGAGGTTCGCCTCTGCATCACTTACTACAGTGACATCCTTCCGCAAGAGCAAGCGAAGCTTCTGGCAGAACAGTTCGATGCTTCGTTGATCCATATCGCTTGCAACATCGCTGCAGACGAAGATGATGCTTGGCAACAGTCTCAAGGCCTCTACTCTGTGCTCCCTGCGGTCGCGCCAACTCTTGACGCACCAGTGCAATTGCTTCATCAGTTCGTGGAGATGGGGGCGATTTCCCACCCGGAGAAACTAGCCCTTGAATTTGTGTCTGGATTCAATGGGGGGGCTCCCATCAAGCAACAATGGAGCTACCGGCAGCTCGACTCCATGGGAAACAAAGTGGCAAACATGCTACACAGCCAGGCCGCCCCCGGCAGTATTATTGCTATCCATTTCGACAAATGCCCCGAGGCCTACTTCTCCATTCTAGGCATCCTGAAAGCAGGCTGCTCGTTTGTTGCTCTCGATCCTACAGCACCTAAGGCAAGAAAAGAGTTCATCCTCAGTGACTCCAAAGCTCCCTGTCTGCTCGCAACAAGCCTGGAGACCCTGGACTTTGAGACAGATGCTACCATTGTCAAGGTTGATCGGCATACCTTGGAGGCAATCGAAAATGGGCAACTGGAATTCGAGCCAACTGCTACTCCAGCCGATACCTGCTACTGCCTTTACACGTCCGGAACCACCGGTACCCCTAAGGGCTGCGAGATTACCCACGACAACGCGGTCCAGGCGATGATGGCCTTCCAGGACCTCTTCAAGGGACACTGGGATAATGATTCACGATGGCTGCAATTTGCTGCTCTCCATTTCGATGTGTCGGTCCTCGAACAATACTGGAGCTGGTCCGTGGGAATCGCTGTTGTTGCAGCTCCCAAGGACCTCATTCTTGATGACCTGACTGCGGCCATCAACAGACTTGCCATCACGCACATTGATCTCACCCCGAGTTTGGCTCGACTCACGCACCCGGACGAGGTCCCAAGTCTCTGCCGCGGTGTCTTCATCACCGGAGGCGAGCAACTTAAACAAGAAATCCTGGATGCTTGGGGGCCAAAGGCAGTCATTTACAACGCCTACGGTCCAACAGAAGCCACCATCGGCGTCACAATGTTTCAGCGTGTTCCCATCACTGGCCGCCCAAGCAATATCGGAAAACAATTCCTCAACGTTGGTTCGTTCGTTTTCCGACAGAACACCAACACCCCAGTTCTTCGTGGTGGTGTTGGCGAGCTATGCGTATCAGGCAAGCTCGTCGGCAAGGGATACTTGAACCGACCCGAACTCACAGAGGAGCGGTTCCCGACGCTCCCAGAGTTTGGTGAGAGAGTCTACAGGACTGGAGATCTAGTACGCATGTTGCACGATGGCTGCTTTGACTTCCTCGGTCGAGCCGACGACCAGGTCAAGCTTCGTGGCCAGCGACTCGAAATCGCCGAGATCACACATGCGATCCGCACTGGTGTTGCTGACGTTCAAGATGCGGCTACCATTGTCACTCGACACGGCACGAGCGGGAAAGACGTCCTTGTGTCTTTTGTTGTTGGCAAACAGTCTGCCAAGGGATCTCTTGAAATCCTTCAGGATGAAGAGGGCCTTGGTGCTCAAGCGAAGGAGGCTTGTCGCGCGAAACTCCCAGGATACATGGTGCCCACCTACATCTTCTCACTGCCTTACATTCCGCTTTCCCCGAACAACAAGGCTGAGATCAAGGACCTCAAGAGACTCTTTGCTGAATTGTCGCCTGACAAGCTTATGCAATTATCCCATGCCTCGACCGCTCCCATTTCCCAAGCCGCTCAGGATACGATGCACAAGCTACTCGACGTCATTGCAGAGTTCAGCAGCGTCGACAAGGAGGATCTATCCTCATCCACAAGTATTTTTGATGTCGGCGTGGACTCAATTACCGCTCTGCGATTGTCTTCTCTCCTCAAGTCCCGTGGGTTCAAATCAGCTTCCCCTGCTCTTCTCCTCAAGAATCCCGTGGTTGGCGACCTTGCCAATTCTCTGGCCAAGGGCGTTTCCACTCAACAGGGGAAGCTCGTTCGGGAAGTGAAACAGTCGATCCAGGCATTTGGTCATCGGTATCGTGGTATGGTGTGCCGAAGTCTCGGCGTGAAGCCCGCGGACATTGAGTACATTGCTCCGTGTTCGCCCCTGCAACAAGGCATCATCTCCAGGTCCATGACCAGCGACCAACGGGGTGTCTACTTCAATATTTTTGAACTCAAGCTTCATCAAGACACCTCGGTGGGCCTGCTGCGAAGGGCTTGGGAGGACCTGATCGAGTCAGAGGCTATTCTGAGGACCGCCTTTGTTCCCACAACTGACGGTTTTGTCCAGGCCGCTTTGACAAGACCGCAGTTCCCCTGGCGAGAACACGCTCTTGAGAACCAAGAACTTGTTGAAGGGTTCCTTGAGGAGCAAAAGAAGGACTGGGTTGAGCAAAACAGATCTCTCATCCGTACACCCCTGCTGCTCACTTATCTTGAGACACCGACGTCCAAGCTCCTCGTCGTTCACATTTTCCATGCTTTGTACGATGGAAACAGTTTTGACCTCATGATGGACCGGCTTGCTGCTGTCTACACTCATAAGGAGACACCCCTCGGCGCACCCTTCCTGGAAGCACTGAGCCACGGTCCACTACTCAGGCACGACAGCTGCAGACAGTTCTGGCAAGGACATCTCCAAGACTGGTCTTTCACGCCGATGCCCGAGCTTGGAGAGGAGATCCCAGAAACACCCATCACTGCTGTGCGCGAAATTCCTACCGAGGGATTAGAGGTGATGCGCTCGTCTCAGAATGTCACACTGCAAGCAGTGGTGATGGCTTTGTGGAGCTCGGCACTGCGAAGATTCTGTCTTGGCCAGCCAACCCTTGGTGTCATCGTCTCTGGACGAGCCATTGGCCTTGCAGACGTCGAATATACCATCGGCCCATTGTTCAATACAGTTCCGTTCTACCGGAAAGAGATCCCACAGGAGACATGGACAGCTCTAGTACGACGTTGCCACGAGTTCAATGCTTCTGTCCTCGAGTTTCAGCATGTTTCCCTCAAGAACATTCAAAAGTGGTGCTCGAATGGAAAGGCGTTGTTTGATAACCTATTCACTTACCAAATTGAGCCCGCTCAAGAGGGCAATCGAGCCTGGGACGTCGTTGATGGTCACTCCAGCCCTGACTACCCTCTTGCCCTCGAGGCTGTGTATACGCGGTCAGGCAAGCTTCGGCTCACGCTTGTTGCACAAGGACACATTGCTTCTTCGTCAAAGTTGAACGAGATACTTGATGAGGTCGAGCGTGGTGCTGAGCTTATGGCATCATCCCCAGACAGCGAAGTGCCCGCTCTTGATGTACAAGAATCACCCATCAATGGCATATCCCTTGACACTATCCCGGCACCTGTGGAAACGAGCAAGTTTGAATGGACCCAAGATGCTCGGGCGATACAGGAAGAAATCGCCATGTTGGCCGATATTGCAACCCCAGACGTCACCGAGACGGTTTCTGTTCTGGAAGTCGGCCTTGACAGCATTGATGTCATCAAACTCTCAGCGAAACTCAAGAAAAGAAGCATCGTTCTCCCTCCATCGCAAATCATGCGCTGCCAGACGATTGCCAGAATGATCACTGAACTAAGCAACCTTGCTTCTTCCGATTCGCCCAACATTGTGGAAGAAGACTCATTAGAGAACACCAAGCTTCGCCTGAGGCAAAATCTAGAGAACTCTGGATTGAACTTGGAGACAATCGAGTCTGTTCTCCCTGCAACTCATCTTCAAGAGTCAATCGTTGCAGGCATGATCCAGTCCGATTTCGAGTCGTACTTCAACCACGATGTCCTGGAGGTCTCGAAGAACGTGAAGACCGAGCAGCTCCTAGCTGCTTGGAATGAACTCGTCCGCCGTACTCCAATTTTGAGAACTGGTTTCTATGAGATTGATGGCCGGGATCTCGAGATGACATATTGTCAAGTTGTGTCAAAGCCATTGGACATTAACATTGACACGGCAGCATTGCAGGAGTTGAGTGATGTGAACCGCATTACTTCCTCCGCAAAGGAACTTGCCAGATCAGGACATGGAGAGCGTAACCTATTCCAACTTCGCTTGGCGATTCTCGGTTCTCAAAGATTCGTCATCCTCTCCATGGCTCATGCACTCTATGATGGATGGTCTCTTACCCTGCTATTCCAAGATCTCCAAGCCATTTACGAGGGCAGAGAGGTGTCGCAACCGCCCGTGGAACCTTTCCTTACGAGAGTTTCCAAGTCCGAAAGCTCTGAGGCCCGGGAGTTTTGGATGCAATACTTGGATGGCGCTTCACCAACACTCGTCTCCAAGCAAGAGTCAAGCTCATCTCCGACTACAGACGAGTTGCAAAGACGGGAGTTCAAGTCAAGGATTGACCTCGTGGAGATCAACACCCTCTGCAAGAAACTTTCCATCAGCCTGCAAGCCCTGTGTCAAGCCTGTTGGGCCATCACGCTTGCTCAACAGACAAGGAGCCTCGATGTCACATTCGGCATCATCATGTCTGGAAGAGATTTTGATGGAGCTGACAACCTCGTGTTCCCCACGATGAATACCGTTGCACTTCGCTGCATCCTGCATGGTTCGCCCTCCGAGTTCCTTCAGTACCTGGAGGAGAACATGAGCGACATTCGAGAGTTCCAGCACTATCCGCTCCGCAAAGCACAGTCGGCCATAAACATTGGTGGGCAAGGTCTCTTCAATACTCTCTTTATCCTCCAAAAGTCGCCATCATCCGGCAATGATCAAGGCCAGGCTCTTTTGAAGTCTGTCGACGGATCGTCAGCTACCGAGTACCCGATTTGCGTAGAAGCCGAGGCCATGCCTGATGCACTGGTCTGGAGAATTGCGTATCAACCCAAGTACAGTTTGGCAGGATCTCCCGAACAACTGATGTCAACGCTTGACAGCATCATGGAATTCTTAATGAAGTCAAGTGCTTCGGATATCTTGTCCTTCGAAGAAAGAGGCATATCCATTTGTGGAATGCCTGCTGTGACCCTCAAGGACGCTGCTAGCCTCGGTGATGCCCTCCCGACCGAGGAGTTGTCTAGCGGGGTCGAAGATTGGGATGACACTTCAATTGAGATTCGTGAGGTCCTCCACCAGGTCTCCAACGTCCCAATCCCGTCTATCAAATTGTCGGACAGCCTCTATCATCTCGGACTCGACTCGATCAGCGCAATCAAGGTTTCGTCTCTTGTTCGAAAGAGGGGTCTGAATCTCCGGCCCCAGGATCTCATCAAAGCTGCAAACATCTCTGAGATGAGCGACAAGGCGAAGAGTGCCTCGACAATTGGAACCCAGGCGCCCGCAAGTTCCGAAACTTGGGTGCCGTCGAAGGATGTCAACGTTGGCAAGCTCCTCAGTGACTACAATATTGCTGAACAAGAAGTTGAAGTGCTTCCTGCGCTTCCAATGCAGGTTTACATGCTGAGTGCTTGGCAGAATTCTGAAGGCTCAGTGTTCTATCCCGAGTTCCCCTGCCGGGTCGACAAGTCGTTTGGTATGGATGACATCCAGACAGCTTGGGACAGCCTCGTTTCCGAATCGCCTCTCCTGCGGACGTGCTTTATTGCCACGGGCTCTACTACACTCCCCTTCTTGCAAGTTATCCTCAAGGGTCACCGGATTCCGCTGTCGACATCTGAGCCACGCGCCGCAGCAACTGGTGTTATTGAGCCATTGGTCAGCGCCCATGTCGCGGAACAAGATGACGAGGCCTGGCTCTTCTGTCTGAAGCTTCATCATGCTCTTTACGACGGAGTCGCCCTCCCTTCACTCTTGCAACGACTCTCCGAACTCCTCAAAGGGAAGTCTGCCCAACCCAACAAGGGTCTTTCACAATGGAGAAACTTCGTGATCAGCCAATCCGCCGACGCTGCCAAGAACCGTAGGAAAGTTTTCTGGGCGAGTTATCTTCAGGACTTGCCTCCAGCAAAGGAACAAACCGAGTCATCAGCCAAGATCCAAGAGCGAGTATCACATCTACAAAAGTCCGCCATCTCCGACATCGCTCATATCCGGAAACTGGCGTCCCAAACCGGCGTATCCATCCAGTCTCTCTTCCTCGCGGCATATGCCAAGGTTCTTGCCTCGCGAAATTACTGCGCCCCAACTGAGCCTGTCGTCTTCGGCATGTACCTCGCCAATCGAGGTGTCGACCATGATCTTCCTCCGACTTACCCAACATTGAATCTCGTTCCGCTCAAGGTGGACGCGCCCATCGATCGATCCTTGGCTGCTATCGCGGAATCTATTCAGAAAGACATTCATCTCATTGTCTCGAATGGGCGGGCAGATGTTGGTCTTTGGGAGATTGCCCAGTGGACTGGTGTCCAACTCTCCTCCTTTGTGAATTTTCTCAGTCTTCCAGACGATATAGAATCCGCCGGGAACTCCGTCAAGGTACTGCCTACTGAAGCGCTTGACGGAGTCGGCAATGAGCCTGCATTGTGTCTTTCCCACCGTTGGCTCCAACAGAACGCTGTCAGAAACGACATTCCGGTATGTTACCCTACAGAAGTGCTATTGAGAAGACTCTTACTAATAATACTCATCACCACAGCTGGCCATTGATATCGAGGCTTCAATTCATGGTACGCGGCTAGATATTGGTGTTTTTGGATCACGCAAGCAAGTGTCGCCTGATGAGGCTGTCTGCTTGGTGTCGGACATTGTTGGGTATTTGGATGAAATTGTTGGATGATTGAGTAAGGATTTGCGATACAGGCGTTGAGGGTACGGCGTTTCAGGTGGTTTTTGGTATAGAACTCTTCATCGTTTAAGTGGAAATCCGCCTCTTTATCCAGTCCAATATTAGACGCAACGACTGTAAGTGTCTATCTCCCATGAACAATCAATCCCTCAACTCCGTGTGATGCATTCCGACCGATATCCAACTCATCCCATAGCGATCCACAACTCGTGAACATGCCGCGGTAAATAAAAAATGACATGACAAAGGAAAAAAGGTCTTCCACTGGGGTATGAGAACGTTGTTTAAACCGAGTATCCCATCATTGACCGGTCCGGGAAAAGGATGATGTTGGCCAGACGTACTACCTCGGCCTCAGCTCGGGAGATCGAGGAAGAGCTCATCAAGCTTCTGGTCTCAGCTTCCATATCCACGTCCTCCTCATCCTTGGACTTTGCCTTGTCGCTTGGCGGTGATCCTGAACGTGTTCCAGCGACTTCCCAAGGAGCCAGGCCCATGGCCTGCAATGCGGCCGGGCCACCGACGTCGGCAATCTCCTTCTCTCCAGGTCGCGTATCGGAGTCTTCTTCAACTATGCCCCTCCCAGTGGAGTCAAAGTCAGGACCGGGGTGGCCTCTTTGGAACGCCTTTCTCTGTCGTGCCAAGTAGAGCGCGTTCGTTTGTGTGAGAGGAGCTGCTGGCATATACACAAGCATACTGACTTCGCTGTTGCTACCGCTCGGCGTCTTGAGACCATAGTTGTTGCTAGAGAGATAGTATGGGAGATCAGGATGCCATAAAATGTAGTCGCCGGGCTGCAGCGTAGGTAATGTGATCATGCTACTTCTCAAATGTAAGTGCGGGTGCCAGATTTCGGTTATTCTCTGCGCATGACCCGGGACAGCTCCGTGAATGATAGAGTCGGGGTCTCGCTGCAGTTGCCAGTTCTCAGGAGCCAAGTAGGCGTCCCACTCAGGCCCGCTGCGCGTTTCGGGAGGAGGGTTCTTGGTGGTGAAAAACGGACGGAGCAGGTAGTAGGCCGTTGCCAATTTGGGTGACGGTAGCAGACGCACCATGCCAGGCTCAACCGTAGAAAGGGCCAAGATACCCTGGAACATGCGGAAAATAGTACAGGCACCATAGCCGTTGTAAAGATCTGTCGTCACAGAGGTACGACTGGTGCACTCCCATGGATCATGGTCTTCCCAGCGGCCATGGAAAATATTGTTGTAAGTCCCTGCATGTTGATAGCCATCAGGCTCCCAGCGCTCCAAAGAGCCATTGTCAACCTGAGCAATGATCCCGGCCGAAGACTGCAGAGCTTGGATCCAGTCATCGGCGGATTGTGGGGGTTCAAGAGGTGGTACGTTCAGACCGTTGGACTGGTTTTCAGTGTTGCCATGCACTCGAATGCGATCGACATAGGTAATGGGGAGCCTAGTGACAAGTTGATCATCCGGGCCTGTTTCCCATAAACCCATCATAAAACGCTGGGCGCTGAGGACGTTGGGATGCGCGCGTGAGCGGACTTGAGCCGGGGTCCAAAAGAAATCGAAACACGCCGGGTCGTGTTGGAGTGCTTTTATGTGACGCTTGCTATCGAGGTAATCGACCGTCTCGCGGACAGCAGTATCAGTATCAGCTCGTGGAACGACCTTGCGAATGACTCCGACACCGTAACGCTTCAGATCATGGCCAAAACGGGCAGTCTGGGCTTCATCGTCAATGTCAGAAAACTCAATCGAGGGAATCAGGTGAGCGCCGAGGTCTTCGATACGGCTAACCTCGTCGCGGAGAGCAGTAATAAGACGAGTCCAACTGGCTTCGAGCTCGGCCTCGTGCCCGCGAATGAGGTTGCGCTTGATGCGAGAGAAACGCGAGGGAAGCGCAATGGGTTCAGGGCCCCAGAAAGAGAGCACAGGAGATTCCCTGGCGGTCGAATTGGTGGTGGTGACGGTAGGAGTGGACGCCGTAGTCTTGGACGTCGTCTGTAAAGTTGGCAGGCCGTTGTGCTTGAGCTTCGGCGAGGCCGTGGCCGTTGTAGTGGTGCTTGCAAGATTCCCCACCATTGTAGCTGTGGTAGCAGCCAGAGTCGCGGCAACCTTTGCTCCGTAAGTGAACTTGGCGGTTTCGGCAGCAGCAACGGCACTTGTAAGAGACGCTGCAATTGACGCTGAAAGAGAGGCGCGGTGCCGAGGCTTTGTAATGCGGCCGCCTTGAGTGTAGTTGCTAAGATTGTTGGTGTTCGCGTTGGTGTTGGTGCTGGTGAGATGGTACGAGCTTGTGCCTGTGACCGAGAGGGAGCCCAAGCTTGGGGATGAGGGGGTTGAACGACCCAGGCGGGAGCGGGAAAGTGCAGCTCTGACCTGTTGGCCTGCCAAATCGGTGCCTTTTCTAGGCGACGGGAGGACCCCTTCAGGCTCTCCAGCTCCAGCTCCAGCTCCAACTACAGCTCCAGCTCCGAGTCCAGCTCCTCCTTCTCCTCTTGATGCGACACTCCCCGGAATCGCCTCCGCTCCTGCCTCCGTTCTTACTGCAACCATGGCTGTTGCCGCATCCCATTTTTCTTGGGCCTCTCTTAGACCCTTTTGCTGATTTTCTTCGCGAACGTTTCTCTTCTTTTTCCTTCTTCTCCTCTTCTCCTCATCGTGATGTCGGCCTTTGCCGTCTTCTTCTTTTTCCCTGCCGTCACTGTCGTTGCCGTCGCATGATTTGTGGCACAAGTCTTCGTCAATGCTCCGGGGAAGGCCACCTCCGAGAACTTGGTGTCCAGCCACGGCTGCCACTGCCGCTACGCCAATCGCGGACGCTAAGCCTGGAGCATGGTCAAGCATGGTCACTGCAACCTCGTCGTCAGATGGTGGAGGCAGGTCAACTGATGGTGTAGCCATGGTTTGTGTCGCCGATGCTGTCCCTTCTAGAAAACGTTGGGCAAAATGGTGCTGTTGATGTACAAGCGGACCGGTAACTAAGCTGTCGCTCGAGTCTTGGTCGTGGAGAGGTGCCTGTGCTTGTTAACGGTTAAACAGAAGGAAAGAAATATGAACCTCGCGCAACCTGGGCATTGCCTCCATGGGAATATTGAACTGGATCAACTCAAATCAATTCATGGACCAAGGATCGAAAACCAAGGACTGAAGCCAACGCGTGCCATTCATCAGCTTGCAGCGGTTGCTTCTATAAAGCTCACTCGAAAAACGCCTGGCCCCATTCAGCGAGGGCCTCCTTTAGCAGACGGCTGGGCGGACCGGGTCTCTGAGAAGGTCATTCTGCCGTTGCCTCCGCGGTTGCTTTATCTTTGTTCTAGAGGGGCCCCATGCTGATGCACCTTGAACAAACGCCGTGAGGGCGGGATGAGTGGATCTCGAAGCACGTTTCGGCCCTGACATCCGTCAAACCATCCACTCGGCCCAAGACTCTCCGCCCCGAAAATCCCGGTAGCTCCCCACATCTTTCCTGTTCCAGACCTCACAAAGGTACGGCTCTCCGGGCCACGACCCATGAGTTTGCCACTTCCGTCCTTAGATTCGTCGCGCAGCCGTGCCTTTTCCCTTCATCGCCGAAGTATAAGCGGCATCACCGACAAGATCAAGCCACTTGCCTCACTCGTACCTCGCTTTCGTCGCGAGTGTCCATCCCGACCCTTCGGATCTGGACCCTTCTGCAGGGTTGCTCGTCTGCCATCTCCAACGGATTCAATCAACAACATCCAGGGTTTGGAGTGAAGGTGGCATGCAATCCTCCGTATGATGCATGACATTCGATCAATCACATGGTGTTCCATGATGGCAGCTTTGGGCCGTGGTTCCTAATCTCTGATTCTCCGTCGATCCCTGGGAATCCCATCCCACAACCGATGCATCACGCAGGGAACCCGAAGATCCGGGACCCTTCAGAATCGTTCGCCATCTTAATCTATATCAGAAACTGCTATCTTCATCATGACTAACCTTTTCGCATCCGGTCGCTCCTGGTCTGATTAAGGTGTAATTAAGACCTTGCTCTGCTGGAACCAACTCCTCGGCCCGGCTTTCCACCTACCATTGCATCCCCTCGGCCAATCTTATGTTGGTGCTGACCAAAAGCTTGGGCCAATGACTACGTCAGGCTGGTTTGATACCCGAGCCAGTGAGAGCATCGCTAAACATCACCGCCGCACGGAATCGGTTCAAAGACTTCCGACAATTGTTCTCAAAACAGATTTGGAATTTATCTAACAAACGACGCTGGCAATAATGCCTCTTTGGCGGCATTCCTGTGCCGTATCATACTCTCCATGGCTGTTATCTGTCGCAGAAAACATGCGCTAATCATTAAATCATACAAACACCTGGTATCCATACATGCGCCGTCGTTCCGAGAGGCCTAGACAGGCATCACACTAACCACTCTCCCGGCCATTTACAGGCGGGCGTGCTTGGGCTTCCAGCCCTCCTCGGCAGCAATGAGCTCGGCAGCCCGCTCACCAATGGCGAGCACGGTCACCATGGGGTTGATAGTGGTCATCTCAGGGAAGATACCGGCGTCAACGATGCGCAGCTTGCCAATGCCGCGAACCTTGAGCTCGGGGTCCACGACGGCCATCTCGTCACGCTCGATATCGCCCATCTTTGTGGTACCAGCGGGGTGGTAGACGGTGTGGGCGACACGACGAGCATACTCGCTGATCTCCTCATCAGTCTGAGCCTTGGGGCCAGGGGCGACCTCCTGCTTGAGCCACTCCTTGAAGGGGCTCTGCTGAGCGATCTTGCGAGCAGCCTTGATACCGTGGACCAGGGTAGCAGCATCATATCCCTCGGGGTCGGTGAAGTAGCGGAAGTCAAGGGCGGGCTTGACGGTAGGGTCGGCCGAAGTCAGGTAGATACGACCGCGGGAGCGGGGACGAGGGATGTTGGGGGTCATGCAGAAGGCGTAACCATCCTTGATGACGGGGTATCCGAGTCGCTCGGTGTTGAGAGTGAAGGGGATCTGGTAGCAGTGCATCATGACATCAGCAGCGTCGCCGTCGTTGCCAGCAGCGTTGGTGGGCTCTCGTCGGAGGAAGATACCGGCGTCCGAGTCCATGGTGGTCTGGTTAGCAGGAACGGGCTTGTTAAGCTCCCACATGATGATGGTCTCGGGGTGGTCGAGGAGGTTCTCGCCGACACCGGGAATGTCCTTGACAACAGGGATGCCAAGACCCTGCAGCTGGGCCTTGGGGCCGATGCCAGAGTGAAGGAGCAGGCGGGGAGTGTCAACGGCACCAGCAGCCAGGATGGTCTCCTTGCGGGCGTGGAGGACGTGCTTCTCGCCGGACTTGAGAGTAACAGCGATACCGGTAGCGACATCGTTCTCAACAAAAACCTTGGAGACGTGGGCCTCAGTGAGGACAGTCAGGTTAGGTCGTCGCTCGTCACCGCGGAGGATAGGGTGGATGTATGCGACCGAGGCACTGCTGCGACGGCCGGTGTCGGGGTTGTAGGAGACGGAGAAGAAGCCAGCGCCCTGGGTCAATTGGCCCTTCTCGCTGATCTCGTGGTTGAAGTCGTGGATGACGGGAATGCCCATGGCCTCGGAGCAGGCCTTGACCCAGTCCTTGGTCAGCTGGTTACGGTGACGAGGGTGGACGGGGTTGAGCTGGTTGCGAAGGTTGTCAACATGGCGCATCACGTTCTCAAAGTCCCAGCCCTTGCAGCCCTGCGCAACCCATCGCTCCATGTCATGACGGAAGGGACGGAAAGAGATCAGGGTGTTGTGAGAAGAGCAACCACCGAGGACCTTGGCGCGAGAGTGCCGAATGTGGCTGTTGCCATTGGGCTGCTCAGTTGTGCCATAGTCGTAGTCGAGGTCACCGCCGAGGAGGCTGAGCCACTCTCGGAGGTTGAGGACGTTGCTGAGGTTGAAGTCGGAGGGGCCAGCCTCGATCATGAGAACCTTGCGCTCGGGGAGGTAGGAGGAGAGGCGCGAAGCGAGGACGCAACCAGCCGTGCCGCCGCCGACAATGATGTAGTCGTAGGCCGAGCTGGCGGAAGCGGGAAGAACCTGGGTCGTCATGTTGAAGCGAGTGGGAAGCTCGGATGAAGCAAAAGTTGAGATGGTTCAAAGTTTATGCTTGTAAAGCTTCTTTCAGGATAACAAGGCTGCTGTTGGAGGAATTGGTCAAGGTGAACAGCGCAAACCCAAGAAACTGAGGATGAGGATTGAATTGAAGCACAAGATTGGAAGCTCTCGAAGCTCAAAGACGAGGAGATCAAGATCTTTTGAAAGGAACGGGCTCAAGCTTATGGTGGGGTCCCGGACAGATGAATGCGGGCGTCAGGGTCGACGAGCACGCTATACAGTGTTGACACAGTCATGATCAAGATTTCGAAGGATCTCTGCATGTACCTTTTTGGCGACAACAAGTACCCTCTAGAGCAGAGTGTGCGCATTTGATTGGCAGAAGCCGGCCGAGGTGAGCAAGGCTGTTTTTACGAGCGCTAGTCATGATGGCGGGTGGAGCGAAAACACCAAGACGGGCGGCGGCGACGGCGGCGACAGGAGGGGAGAGAAACTTGGCTGGTCAACCATGGGAGGACAAGGGAGAGCGGGTCCCTAGCGGGCAGGGGGTAGAAGGCCTAGCAAGCTCTTCACCGACTCAAAACCGGCACCCCCGAGGAGAGGAAACAAGGCAAAGACGGCGATTGATGTCAGTCGAAACTCTGAATTGCTGCTTGCGCTGTGCACTGACGCTACGCAATTGGTGGTGCCTGGATAGGAGAGGCTGGGATCGGGCTTCGGACACTGTCTACCTATCTCTTGGAGCACAAGCAACACACGTAACCCCTTTCATGGGGGACATCTCAAGAGCACCCCCGGTCATTCCAGAAGTAACATGACCGGACTCCGGCGACTTGCCCGTCGGTGTCAGCCTCCGTGGGCGGTGCCCTGACGCCTTGAGCTAATTACCGTGATGGGGTCGCAACGGACGTTGGTCGAGGGATTCAGGGCAATGGCGGGTTACCCAGGCGGAGCGGGGCGGGCACGGCGGAGTCGGCGAAAACTGGAGAAAAGAGTCTCCGCTGGCCGGATCCGGCGTGGAGATGGCACCGGAAGAGCTACGGGTTTGCGTGATCTCAAGTATATGCCAACTATTCAACTTACAACAGTGAACGGAAGTATTTCCCCAACTATCTTGACATCCGTAATGCCCGCCGACACAGCCCTTTCGAGTTATCTCGTCGGAGGTCAGCGTCGATATCTACAGGACCACACCCTGGTATCTGGTTTGCCGGTGGAACATGCCGGGTGCCGCTAGTTTCAAGGGTCAAGACACGGAGCACGGAGTATGCCCGCCGTTATCCGTGATGCATCAACAGCCTCGCAAGTGGTGGCCATCGATCGCGTGGCCCCGAATCACAGATATCATGGTGTTGCCATGGGCCTCCAGCCCGGGCATGCTTCGACCGAACCGAATTGGGACGGCATGATTGGCCAGGTGGCGGAAATCCCAGCGTCTGCGATCCATCCAGGGACCAGGGCTGATCAATGCAGGCAGTGTTTTCTCCCTCTCGCCTCTCCGTCAAGCCCATTTCCATGCTGCAGGGACGGGGGATTTCTCCACCCGAACCAATTTTGCCATGTGCCGTGCAGCGCGCCAAGTTTGGGATGTTGCTCAGCATACTGATCAGGTATAGCGCGTATGGGGTAGCCGTCAGATCGAGAATCTGAAAGATTGAGTGCGGGACCGTGCTGATTGGCTGGGGTCGTCGTTCTTTGCCTTGATCACCCATTGCCGTGTTTTTTCTTTTCTTCTCCAGCCCCACGGTAGCATCACCGTATCAAACGTATCTTTTGGGGGATGGGATTTTTTTTTTTTTTCGTTGTTGTCGTCCGCGATAGCCGTCGTTGCGAAGTTACCTAATAGCTCTGCATGGAACGGTTTGTGGACCAGGGCTGGTTTCTAGTTTCTATCATCTTTCACTCTGCGAACCCATCAATTGAGCCGCGCAGACGCTCCAACAATGCCTCAACCTGACAATCTTTGCCATCCCCAAACCCTTGTTTTCATGGGAAGATACAGTGATAAGGAACAGCAGTGCCATCTGCGTCGCGCTAGCACTGTACCGGTAGTTGGGGGAGCTTTCAGAACAATGACGTGAACAGGTCCACCCATGACCCCGCTTTCAACCACTAGCGGCGTATTTTGCGCAGCCAGCGACTCAAGCACTGGTTCTTCGGCACTACCAACAAATCCTGGGCGACAATTCCTCCCCCCCCCCCCCTGCGAACCGATGTAAGATGCACCGAATCTCCCAGCCTGGGGCCGCAGTGACGGATTGTCCTTTCTTTTTGTTGATATATCCCTCTCGCTAAGTGAAGAATGGCCTGATGTTTTGCGGCCAAAGTTACCTCAAGTTGGAGCCGAGGCCACCCACCCGGCCCGGGCTTGGAGATTTCCCCAACCAAGTTCGCACTGTATAGGCCGTTTCTAACGGGTACCCTCATGTGCTTGGCAGGTACTGACCCCTTCAAGCTGTTGGTGGTGCTCCGTCTTGGTTGTCAGCTTTTACAACGACTTGACAAGACCTGGTGGTGATTGAACTTGGCTGCCACTCCTTCACGTTGTAGTAATGCCGCGGCATGAGCGTATCTCAAGCATGGGGTCCTCAAACTTTTCCCCCCTGCCTCCAATCCCCATCACTCTGAAGACCGGCGCCCGACTTGGCCTTCCACTCAGCTTTCCTCACCCTTGGCTCGTGGCGCAACCTTGATTGGCCAGTGCGAGTGACCAACGCCCACGTCATGCTCCAAGTACCTGTCTCCTGCTGAAAGGTACTCCGACCCTTCGGTGGAGCACTCCCATCCTCATGGCTTCCCCCCCCCCCCCCCCCCCCACCACAGCTTAGCATCTGTGCCCGTGTATCTGTGTGAGGTTGGTTGGCCTACTTACATCGCCCTTCGCCGCCATCCAATTCTTGAAAAGACATCTTTGCACGCTTCCCACGAGCTTCGCGACTGTCATCCAGGAGCTCAATTCCAACCCCCCCCCCCCCCCCCCCGTCCTCTTGTCTATCTGTTCTTCTACCACAGAAGCCATCATGACACTGTCAGCCGAGATTCACACATTCCACTCGGGCCGGCCTCAGCCAGAGTCCTCGTCCCGATCCAATACCTTCACTTCGGTCGATCCAAGCACTTCGAAGCCTCTTGCGACCATATATACTACCACCCCCTCTCAGCTGGAGGACACAATTGCTGCTGCCCATAAGGCCTTTCCTGTCTGGTCGCAAACACCTGCACCACGCCGCGCTGCCATACTCCTCAAGGCCGCGGCAATCCTGCGCGAGCGCAACGATGAATTGGCCCTGACCGAGACGCTTGACACTGGAAAGGCGTGGTCAGAGACATCTACTGTTGATGTCGTCACTGGCGCTGATGTTCTCGAATACTATGCCCACATGGCTGCTGGCAGCTTTCCGGGCCAGAACACTCGCCTCCGTGCCGACGCCTTCGTCCTTACCACCCATGAGCCTCTCGGCGTTTGCGCCGGTATCGGTGCATGGAACTACCCCATCCAGATCGCCCTGTGGAAGTCTGCGCCATGCCTCGCTGCTGGTAACTGCATGGTCTACAAGCCCAGCGAAGTCACACCTCTGCATGCCAACACACTAGCCCAGATTTACATCGAGGCAGGTGTACCACCAGGTGTCTTCAACGTCGTCTACGGTGACGGCCCCGCAGTCGGAGCTCCCCTTGTCGCACACAGTGGTATCGCGAAGGTGAGTTTCACTGGCCAGGTCAGCACCGGCAGCAAGGTTGCTGGCCAGGCGGCCGGCGACATGAAGGGCATCACCATGGAGCTCGGTGGGAAGAGTCCACTTGTGATCCTGCCTGATGCCGATGTGGATGAAGCTGCCGATACTGCTATGGTTGCCAACTTCTTCTCCACGGGCCAGGTCTGCACCAATGGCACTCGGGTCTTCGTTCCTGATACACTGTTGAGCCGCGTCGAGCAGGGTCTCATCCAGCGGGCCCGAGAAGGAATCCGGATGGGCCTTCCACGAGACGAGAAGACAAACTTTGGTCCGATGGTCAGTGCTGCCCAGCAAGAGAAGGTCAAAATGTATATTGAGCACGGCCGATCTGTCGACAAAGCCAAGGTGCTCTATGATGGATCAACTGATGCCCAGAGCGTACTCCCGACGGCGGATGGATTCTGGGTGCCCCCTGTCATCTTTACCAACTGCACGGACGAGATGCGAGTGGTTCGTGAAGAGATCTTTGGCCCAGTCATGTGTATCTTGCCCTACAAGACCCAGGGACGATCTCGTGAGGAATGGCTACCAGAGTTGGTCAGCCGTGCCAACGACACTCCAATGGGATTGGCTGCGGGTGTCGTGTCTTCTGACGTTGGACTGGCCCAGGAGGTTATCCAGAAGCTCGACGCTGGTATTACCTGGATCAACACATGGGGTGAATCGCCGGCGGAGATGCCAGTAGGTGGTTGGAAGATGAGCGGAATTGGGTTGGAGAATGGCCATGAGGGCATTCAAGCATATATGAGGACAAAGAGCACACTGGTGCAGCTAGGGAAAGGCGCATGTAAGGGTGTATTTTCTAAGCTATAAGAATAGAAAGATAATAAGTTACTTTGTAAATTAAATTTCTCTTAAAGAGTTTAAAAATTATCTTTATGATATATTAATTTTATAAGACTTAAAATAAAAATAAAAATAAAAATTATAAAAAGTATAATAATAAATATTTTATATTTAAAATTAAAAATTAATTTTTTTATATTATTATATAATTTTATTTTACTTAAAATAATAATAAAAATATTTTAATTAATTTTTAATAATATTAATAATAAAGGCTTTATATTTAAATCCTAAGATCTTAATAAGCTTAAATAGATAAGGTTTATTTATATAAGTTTTAATAATTTTAATAATATATTAAAATTAGCTTTATTTATAATATATAAGATACTTTTTAATTATTTAAAGAAATTAAAATTTAACCTTTTTATATAATAATATTTATTATATTACTTTATATAAATTTATATAATAACTAACTTATATACCCCTAGCCTTTTAAAAGGGCTTTATAAAATAAATTTTTATTTTATATTATAACTTTTATTATCTTAGATATAATAAGTTTTAATTTAATCTAATTATTTTACTTACTTAGCTTTTTATACCTTAAGAAATTATAATTATAATAATTTTAAAGCTTTTTTTATAACCTACCTAAGAAAATAGTTTTTTTTTAAAAATAGCTTATAAGGGCCTTAAAAATCCCTTTTTAATAAGATTTATAAAAAGTAATAATATTATATATATATTAAGCCTTAACTTAATAGTAAATCTAGTAAAATAATAATAATTTATTAATAATAATATTAAGTTAAAAAATAAATTAAATAAATTAAATAAATTAAAAAATTAAAAATAGTTTTAGAAAAAAAAATTATTAATATTAGGGTTAAAACTAGGTTTATATAACTAAGTTAAAATATTTATTAAATATCTAAGATTAAAAAAAAAATCTAATTAATTATAGCTTTATTATAAGTTTTATAGCAGGTTTATAATAATACTTAGCTAAAAGTTAAATTAGTCTTTAGTCTTAGTTTTTTTATAAAAGTAACCTTAACTTATAGACTTACTTATAATAATATCCCCCTTTTTTAAGTAACTTATAATCCCTTTACTAAATGTTTAATTTAAAATCCTTATAATTTAAGTTATTATTTTAAATCTTTATTTTACTTAAAATAAGAATTAAAGTATTTTAATTAATTCTTAATATATTTAATAATAAAGGCTTTATACTTTAAGCCTAAGGTCTTAATAAGCTTAAATTAATAAGATTTATTTATATAATTATTAAGAGCTTTAATAATATATTAAAATTAGCTTTATTTATAATAAATAAATTACCTCTTAATTATTTAAAAAAATCAAAATTTAATCTTTTTATATAATAGCTTTTTTCTCTAATATTAATCTTTTAATTATTTTTATTATTATTTTTATTATTTTTTTTATTATTATTAATATTACGTATTTATATAAGCTAAGATATATATATTATATATATAATTAAATAAATTTAATAAATTAAACTTATAGATTTTCCTCTATTACTAAGTATAGCGCTACTAATTAGCGCTAAATTTTTAAATTTATAAAACTTTAATATTAACCTCTAAGATTTATAACGCTAATAACTTTTATGACTTAATATATCTCTTTTAGCTCTATAGCTAATTTATAGCTATAATAATATCCCCTTAATTAATTTTATTATATTTATTATAAAAAATAAATAATATTTTAACTAAGAATTAATATTATAAGTTATTTATAATATAAATAGCTTAATACTTTATTATTAAAAGCTTAAAAAAATAGCTTTTTAGGCTAATTAAATATCTTATTTTATTTAACCTTATATTAAAAGCTTTTTAGCCTAAAAATTTCTATTTTAATTTAATTAAAATAATTATTATAATTAATTTTATTTAAAAAAAAGCTAAATAAAATCTTATAATTAAAAATTATTAATATAATCTTTTAATTATTATTTTATAGCTATTTTTATTATTTAATACCTTAAAAGGCTTTATTAAAAGTCTTTTTTTTTTAGCTTTATATAAAGCTAATTATTAAGGCTAATAATTATCTAAGTAAAAAGAAATTTATTATAAATAAGTTTATTTTTATAAATAATTATTATAGTACTTTAATTACTTAATTAAAAATCCTTATAAAAAGGTATTTTTAAAATTATAAAATAATTAAACTTATATTATAAATAATAATTATAATTATTAAACCTCTATTAATAATATTAATAAAAGTAATTTTAATCTCTTTAATTAATTAAGAATTATAAAAATAATTAAAAGATTAATATTAAATAAGAGAGCTATTATATAAAGGGACTTAAAGTTTTTTAGTTAATTAAAAGGTAAGCTATTTATTATAAATAAGGCTAATTTAAGCTAATTATTAAAGCTATTAATAATAAAGTATAAAACCTTATTAATTTAAGTATATTAAGCCCCTTAGCTTTAAATATAAAGCCTTAATTATTAAAATTATTAAGACTTTAATTATAATATTTTAATCTTTACCCTAGGTAATATAAAGTTAATATATAATTAATTATTTTTATAATTCTTTATTACTTAAAAAAATTAAAATTATTTTTATTATTTTTATTAAAAAAAGTTTATTTATAATTAATAATATATTAATAATAAAATTATAATAATTTTTTATAAAGATTTTTAACTTAATAATTAAAGTAATATAATTAATACCTATTAATATAATTAATACCTATTAATATAATTAATACCTATTAATATAATTTTAAATATAATTAAAATGATTTTATAAAAATAATTTATAAGCTTTAAAAAGGTATTAAAAATACTTATAATAAGCTATAAAAATAATTTTAAATAAAGCCTTTTAAAGTATTATATTAAGTATATAATTAGATTATTTAAGATAAATTAAGTTTATAATCTTTAAATATAATATTTTTTTTTATTTAGTTTTTATAATAAGATAAGTAATATAATATAATAACTTAGTAAAGATAAAAGTAATAATTTATTATATATTAAGATTAAAGCTTAAGGCTTTAATATAGCTATTCCCTAATAAGAAGCTTATAACTCTAGACTAAAAGGCTAGGGTTATAGGACTTATTATATAGAGGCTAGGCTATTATATTATAATTATCCCTTTATTAGCGCTTATTATTTATAATAAATAAAAAATAGTTTTATAAAATTACTTTATTTAATTAAGTAACCATGAGGTATTAAGCTCTTAGTCTTAATTTATTAAAAAATAATTTATTATAATTAATAAATTTAATTTTTATAAATAGCCTTAGCTTTAATAATTAATATTAATTATTAATAAAATTTTTTACTTATTTTAATTATAACCTTATATAAAGTTTTTTTTATTTTTTTTTATAATTTTATTAATTACTAAGTATAATCTAATTATAGTTATTCCCTTATAAGTCTCTTTAATTTCTTTACCTTCTTTCTTACTTATATCTCGCGATTAATTTTATAATACCTTTTTTTATTATTTAAAAATATGTTAATATATAATATTATATAGCTAAGGGTATTTTATCTTATATTTAGCCTTACTTTATAGGTAATCTCTAATATATATTTTATTTTTATTTTATATAATTTGCCTCTAAGGATAAAATAAAAAAATTAATAACCTAAAAGCTTATTAATTTTAACTTAATTAATTATTAATTTCATAGCGCTATATTTATTTATTATACCTTATATAATTATTATAGTAGTAACTATAATGAATATATTAATTTTAATTTTTTATTATATATTTAATACTTTTTTCTTAGGGATTTCTTAGGCTTTTTTTTATATCTTATTAACTTTTATAATATTTATACCTTTTTTTTTAATAATATTTATAATATTTATTATCTTAAGATATATATTAAGTAAGAGCTTATTAACTTTAAGTAAAAAGATAATAATAATAATAATAATTTACTTAATACTTAGCCTAAGAAAAATAATAATTTTTTTTATTATATTAATTATATTTTATAAATACTTTTATATAAAATTATTTAAGATTTATATTTTATTTTTAGCGCTATTTATAGTATTTATAGCTTAGAGTATTATTTAAATAATATTCAAAAAGAAATTAAGGTTAAGCTTTTTTATAATATTTCCCCTTAGTTTTATTATTATTATTTTTTTAATTTATTAATAATTCTTAGGTAATTAATATAAAATAATATTTTTATTATCTTTATTATTAAAAAATTTAGTTATTATTTAAGGCTTTTATCTCCTTAACCTTATAAGTCTTTATTTATTCCCTTATAAGGTATTAGACTTTTATTAATAATTTAATTAATATTTACCTAAGTATAAGGCTTAATATATTAATACCTTTTTTTATATAAAGCCTAGTAATATATAATATTAAATATAATTAATAGCTATTAAGGCCTTTTATAATATTATATTTAGCGTATTAAATTATATAAGTAATCTTAATAATAAGTAAATTACTAAGAAAATAGAGAACTTACTTATATAAGCCCTTAATATACCTTAAGGTTTTATTAATATTTTATTAATAATTCCTTAGTATTTTATTATAGTTATTTTTATTTAATAATTTAAATTATAACTTTAATTAATAAAAAATAATATAATTTTCTTTTTAATTATAAATAGCCTAAATAATAATAACTTTTAATAATTAAGATATTATATTTTTACTTTAAAATTATTAATTATTTTTTTTTTATATTTATTTATTTTTTTTTAAATTCTTTTTTTTATTTATTATTTCTTAATTTTTATACCTTACTTAATTTATTTTTTTATTTTATAAAAAAATAAAAATTACTTTAAATAATTCTTTAATTTTTTTTTTCTTTATTTCTTATTTTTTATTATCTTTTTTTAACTTAGGTATTAATAATACTTTTTTTTTATTTTTCTTATAAGTATATTATAGCTCTAAGAGGCTTATATAAAAGATATTATAAATTTATTTATATTATTAAGGAAAAATAAAATAATAGGCTTATTATTTTATCTTCTTAAGGATATAAAAAGGTTTAATAAATTATAAGATTAATCTTTTTTTTTTTTTTTAAATTTTAAGTTCTTTATAAATAAGGCTATTAATACCCCTTATAAGAACTTTATTTCTTTTTATTTAGAATTATTATATTTTATTTAGCTTTTTATAGCTTTTTATTAATAATTCTCTAAGGTATTTTATAGTTTATTTAGCTTTTAGATTTAGAGGTATACCTCTAATACCCCCCTTACTTTAAATTTATCTTTAAGGTAAATATAAAATTTAAGTTAATAGCTTATTAATATTATAGCTAGAGATATATTTATTATTATATTCTTAATATTATTATAAGTAAATTTAGTTATATATAATAAAATAATTTAATTACTTTATTATTTATTAATAAAATACTTTAAATAATATTTTAATATTTAATTTATTTATTTTATTTATTTATTAATTTATAAGTAAAATATTATTAAGAATTTTTTATTAATCTTAGAGAGGTAGTAAACTTAAGACTAAAATTTATTTATAGATATTAGCCCTTAATTAGAAATTATTTTATTTAATATTTTATATTTAAATTTAATTTCTTAATAATATAACTTAATAAGGTTTAAGGCTATTATTTTTATATATATTAAAAATAATTTAATTATCTTAGTATATTAATTTATAATAATTAAAATTATATTTATAATATTATTTTTATATATTAAAATAAAAAGCTTTATAATAAAATTTAATATAAGTTTACTTTAAGATCTTTAAAGAATTAATAATAATTTAAATTTATTATAAGGGTAATAATTCTTAGGTATTATTCCTTAATATATAAAATAGCTTTAAATATATTCTCTAAGATTATTATTTATACCCTTTTAATAAAATTTTCTTTAAATAAGATTTAATATATAACTAATATTAAAATACCTTATTAATAGGTTATTATAATATAGCTCTAAGATCTTATATCTTATAGACTTATCTTTAGGTATATATAATTAGCTTTTAAACTATAAAAGGCTATTAAGTCTTATTATTTATTTCTCTATACCTCGAGAGGTATTTTTTATTTAATAGCCCTAGATTTATTTCTAAGTTTAATTATTATATTCTTATAAGTATTTAATTATTTTAATAAATAACTATAAAGCCTTATTTTTATATATATCTTTCTTAAATATTACTTTCTTAGCTTATTTAAGTAAAATGAATTATTTATAATTAATATAATACCCCGATTTTACTTATTACCTTTCTAAATATAGCCCTCCCTTTAGGGTTTTATTTTTTATTTTTTTTATTTCTTATAAAGTCTTAGAATTATATAGCTAAAGTAATTATTACCTTATATATATTAAGAATCTTTAGGGAATATATAATAAAATAATCTTAGAGAGAAAATAAAAACTTAATATAAGAAATAAATACTTTTTAGCGCTTATTTTACTTTTTAAAGTTTTTTTTTTAAAGAATTAAGATATTAATAAAAGGCTTAAAGATATTAATTTTTTTATTATTTTATTTCTTTAACTTACTTTATTAATATTAATTCCTAATTTATAAAGTCTTTAATTAGGCCTAAAGATTATTTTTTAAAGCTTTTTTAATTTTCTTTTATTAATTCTCTTTTTATTAATAATAATTTATTAAGGTATTAATTTTATTTTATTTAGCCCTTTTAATTTATATTATTAAGGGCTAAGAAGATTTTCTTATAATCCTTTTTATATTTTTATTTTATATTTATAAAGGCTTATTAGAGTTTACTTAGCTATATATCTCTCTTCTAAGTTATATTTAATAATATAAGCTTAATAAGGTTATAAATTTATAATTTATTTTTATTATTTAAGAAAGAATTATTTAAATATAAGTTATATCTTAGTATTATATTACCTTTTTTAAACCCTTAGATCTTGGCTAAAAGCTTTATTTTTTTTATAGAGATTATAATATCTTTAATTACTTTATATATAATTAGACTTATCATAAGAGCTTATTAAGGTTATTCTTTTAATCCCTAGGGGTCTTAATAGGGTTATTATTACCTAGCTTAATTATAAGTATTAATTTATTAGGGGATATTAAACTTATAATTAAGTAAATTACTTAATTAATTATATTTAATTAAATCTTATTTTTCTTTTAGATTAATACTTTATATTATTTTTATTTAAAAATTACTTATATTATATAATATTACCTCTATTAGTTCTAAGGTATATTTTAATAAAATATATCATAAAATACTATATATATGCTTATATATATATATAATAGCTTTAATTTAATATACCCCCTTAGAGTAAAAACCTTTAATATTTTAAATAATACCTCTTATTCTTTATAATATATTTTATATCTTTAAAGTTATTTTCTTTATATAATTTTATTTATAAAATAATTATTATAATTATAAATAAAATAAAAAGTATTATTTAAATAAATAAGAAATTAATTTCTTTATTTCATAATGATAAATTAAAAATTATAAATAATTTATTTAATTACTTTTTATAATTTACTTTTAAGGCTTATAAATAAATAATACCTTTTATTATAAGCTCTTTTTTTTTAATATTATTATATCTTTTAATATATAGCTTTTTAGATTATTTTATATATTATTTTATAAGCTTATTTTATGGCTTTAAATTACCTTTATTAATTATTATATATAATTATATTTCTATTAACTTTTTATTTTCCTTATTACTACTATAATACTATAAGTTATCTTATATCTTATAGTCTTTTATTTTTAGAGTTTAATTAACTAATATAAGTAATAATAAGTTTAATTTAAGTAATTTTATTTTTTTTTACCTCTAAGCCTAAAAAGCAATAAGTTATTTTAAATCTTAAATATATAAAATAAAATAAAAATTTTATTTTTAGCTATATTAATTATTCTTTAGTGCCTTATCTTAATAATAAGACCTTTATAGGCCTTATTACTTATATTACTTAATGCTATATTAACTATACTTAGTAAATTATTATTATTATTATTATTATTATTATTATTATTATTATTATTATTATTATTATTATTATTATTATTATTATTATTATTATTATATCTTATTTTTATATTTTATAACTTATATTAATCTTTTAATAACTAAAATTAAAAATAAAACCTTTTATACTTAATATACCTTAATAATATTTTAATTAGCTAAAAGACTAATAAGTATTAGGCCTAGGTAAGTATATATTACTATAAGTAATATATTCTTAATAGCTTATATCGCTTAATATAAATATATTCTTTTTTAATTTTTATAATTTATTTTATTAATTTAAACCTTATAGTTTTTTTATTATTTTTCTTATAGTATTATTTTTCTTAGATTAGGCTTAGTAAAATATTTCTTAGATTTATAAGAATATAAGTATAATTTATAGTTTATTTTAATTATTTAAACCTTATTATTAACTTTTACTTTATAAGAAAAGAATAAGCGCTATATTATAATAAAAATAATAATAAAAGGTATTATAATTAGAGATTTTCTTTTATCTAATAACTCTTATTTAGCTTAAATAAGAGTTATTTTTTTTATTAAAGTCTTATTTAGATATTATAATTTATATTAATATAATTACCTTTAGGTAATAAAAGAAATATTTTATTTTTATTTTCTATTTCTTTATTTTAATATAACTTTATAATTTTAAGCTTATATATATTAATATTAGCTTTATTCCTTATAATTATAATTTATTTATAATTTTCTAAATTAATTTTTTTTAATTATTTTATTTTAATATTTCGCGATATATTCTTAAATATTAATAAGCTTATATTATTTATAACTCTTTTTTTACTTATTACTTTATAGAGCTATTATTAAATTATTAATAATTAGCTTTAAGCTTTTTTTATAATTAAAAGAGATTTTCTATTTTAAATATATTTTTATAATTAATAATTATAAATATTTATATACCTTAATTTTTTTTTTCTTAAGAGATTTTTTAATAATTAAATTATATTTTTATTATTTAAAAAGAAATATAAACTAATATTTTACCCCCTAAGTCTTAGGCTTTAAAGTAGCCTTTATTAAAATAGCCCCTTTTTTATTACTTAAGGAAATCTAAGTAACTTTACCTTTATTATTAAGGTTATAATAATATTTTATTTATTAGCTTATTATTTAATTAAGCTTTTAAAGAATATTATTATAAATCCTTATAAGGTCTTTTAATTAATAATATTATTTATAAAAAATATATTACTATAAATTATAAAGCTTTTTTTAAGTTTAATTTATAAAATATAGATTTATATTATATATAAATAAATTATATAAGACTTAATTAATTATTTTAATATATTTTTCTCTTAAATTATTAATAAATTATATTAATTAAGAGATAATAAATATAATATTTAATCTATTAATAATACTTAATTATTATTAAAATTATTATTATTTATATATTTATATAAGCTAAGATATATATATTATATATTTAATTAAATAAATTTAATTAATTAAACCTATAAACTTTTATTTATTATTAAATTTAATATTAAGTCTTAGTATTAATATTTAAAGCTTATAAAACTCTAATATTAACTCTAAGTATTAATATTTTTAAATAAATTTATAATATTAATAATTTTTATTTCTTAATATTATATTTATAGCTATATAATTAAATCTTAATTAATTATAAGTTTTTTTTTAATTTTTTTATTTAATATTATAAAAAATATTAATATTTATAAAAAAAATTATAAATTATATTTTATATTAATTATTATTTTATAAATCTTAAAAAAATTAATTATTTTTATTAATAAGATTTTTATTTTTTTTTAATATTTATTTAAAAATTTTTAATAAAACTTTTTTTTTTAATAAAATTAATCTTTTTATTTATATAATAATTAAATAAAAAAAAAAAAATAAAAAAAATATTATATTTAAAAATTATAAATTTAATTTATATTAAATAATTTAATAATATATTTAATATAATATTTTAAAAAGCTTTATTTAAAATTATTTTTTATAATTTATTATTTATTTTATAACTTTATTTTACTTAAAATAAAGATTAAAATATCTTAATTAAGTCTTAATAGTTTTAATAATAAAGGCTTTATACTTAAAGCCTAAAGTCTTAATAAGCTTAAATTAATAAGGTTTATTTATATAATTATTAATAGCTTTAATAATATATTAAAATTAGCTCTATTTATAATAAATAGGTTACCTCTTAATTATCTAAAGAGGTTAAAATCTAATCCCCTTATATAATAGCTTTTCTCTCTAATATTAACCTTTTAATTATCCTTATAACTCTTAACTACTTAAAGAGGCTAAAGTTACTTTTATTATCCTTATTAAAAGAGGTTTAATTATAATTAATAATAATTATTAATTAATTAATTAATTAAAGACTAATTAATAAATTAATAATATATTAATATAATTATAATAGCTTTCTAAAATAACCTTTAATTAATAAATTAAAATAATATAATTAATACTTATTAATAGGCCTTCTTATATAATTAAGATAATCTTATTAAAAAGCTTTATAAGCTTTATAAAGATATTAAAGGCGCTTATAATTAATTATAAGAGATAATATTATATAGAGTTATTTAAAATATTATAATAAGTATATAGCCTATCTAACTAAAGGTTTAAATTAAACTTATTATCTTTAGATATAGCCTTTTTTTTATTTATTTAATTTTTTTTTACTTAATTATAATATTAATAAAAAGATTAATTTTATTAAGAAAAAGTTTTTTTTATTAAAGGTCCTTAAAATAAAGCTTAAAAATATAGCTATTTTACCTTAAGGGAAATTATATTCCTCTTAGGCTTAAGAGTTAATATTAATAGAAATATAGGCCTATATAAAGCATAGCTTATAACTCTTATTATAAATATTAATACCTTTTAGAATATTAAATAAGAAAATTAAAAAAGACTTATTATAATTAGCTAAGATTTAATTATATAATTATAGGCATAATATTAAGAAATAAAGGTTATTAGTATTATAGGTTTACTTAGAGGTATTAATACCTAGAGTTAATATTAGAGTTTTATAAACCTAAAAAGTATTAGCGCTAAGGCTTAGCGCTAAATTAAAACTTAGCGGTAAATAGAGGTTAATAAGTTTAATTAATTAAATTTATTTAATTAAATATATAATATATATATCTTAGCTTATATAAATATATAAATAATAATAATTTTAAGAATAATTTTAATAATAATTTATAATTTATTATAAATATTTTTAATATCTTTTTAAAGCTTATAAATTATTTTAATAAGGTTATTTTAATTATATTAAAAATTATATTAATAAATATTAATTATATTATTTTAATTATTAAATTAATAATTTTTATAAAAAAATATTATAATTTTATTATTAATATATTATTTAATAATTAATTAATTTTTAATTAATTAATTAATTAATAATTATTATTAATTATAATTAATTTTTTTTTAATAAAAATAATAAAAATAATTTTAATTTTTTTAAATAATTAAAAATTATAAAAATAATTAAAAGGTTAATATTAAAAAAAAAATTATTATATAAAAAAATTAAATTTTAATTTCTTTAAATAATTAAAAAATAATTTATTTATTATAAATAAAATTAATTTTAATATATTATTAAAATTATTAATAATTATATAAATAAACCTTATTATTTTAAGCTTATTAAGATTTTAAGCTTTAAGTATAAAGCCTTTAATATTAAATATAATAAAAATTAATTAAGATATTTTAATTTTTATTTTAAATAAAATAAAGCTCTAAAATAATTAATAATATTTATATAAAATATTAAATTAATTTTTTTTTATATTAATTAATTATATATTTTATTTTTTTATAATTAAAATAAATTCTTTTTTAATTATTAAAATACTCTTTAAGGTATTTATAGCTTATAGCTTATTATTTTAAAGCTTTATTTTATTTAAAATAAAAATTAAAATATCTTAATTAATTCTTAATATATTTAATAATAAAGGCTTTATACTTAAAGCTTAAAATCTTAAAAAACTTAAAATAATAAGATTTTTTTATATAATTATTAATAATTTTAATAATATATTAAAATTAATTTTATTTATAATAAATAAATTATTTTTTAATTATTTAAAAAAAATTAAAATTTAATCTTTTTATATAATAATTTTTTTTTAATATTAATTTTTTAATTATTTTTATAATTTTTAATTATTTAAAAAAATTAAAATTATTTTTATTATTTTTATTAAAAAGATTTTAATTATAATTAATAATATATTAATAATAAAATTATAATAATTATTTTTTATAAAAATCTTTAATTTAATAATTAAAATAATATAATTAATATTTATTAATATAATTTTTAATATTATTAAAATAATTTTATAAAAATAATTTATAAATTTTAAAAAAATATTAAAAATATTAATAATAAATTATAAAAAATAATTTTAAATAAAGCCTTTTAAAATATTATATAAAATATATTATTAAATTATTTAATATAAATTAAATTTATAATTTTTAAATATAATATTTTTATTTATTTAATTTTTTTTTATTTTATTATTATATTAATAAAAAAATTAATTTTATTAAAAAAATACTTTTTTTTATTAAAAATTTTTAAATAAAAATTAAAAAAAAAAATCTTATTAATAAAAATAATTAATTTTTATAAAATTTATAAAATAATAATTAATATAAAATATAATTTATATTTTTTTTATAAATATTAATATTTTTATAATATTAAATAAAAAAATTAAAAAAAATTTTATAATTAATTAAGATTTAATTATATAGTTATAAATATAATTATATTAAGAAATAAAAATTATTAATATTATAAGTTTACTTAGAGGTATTAATACTTAGAGTTAATATTAGAATTTAAATCTAAAAAGTATTAATATTAAGGCTTAATATTAGATTTAATAATAAATAAAATTAATAAATTTAATTAATTAAATTTATTTAATTAATATTAAAAAAATATAATATTATTTTTAATTAAGTAATTAAATAATATTTTTACTAAGTAAATAAAAAATATATTAAAAATAAAAAAAATTAATATTTTAATTAAAAATATAATATATATTTTTTATTATATTTATATATTACCTAGGTATAATAATATAATTATTTAGCTTTATATTATAATATAGTCTTAAGAGAAAGATATTATTATAGCGCGAGCTAAGGTAATTTAGAGGCTATAGGCTTTTAAAAAATCTTAAGAAATAATATTTTTTTAACCTTATTTTTATTATTATTTTTATTATTATTTTTATTATTTTATTTTTTTAATTATTAAGCCTTTTAAAAATATATAATAGCTCTTATAATTAAGTTATTACCTTATTATAATACTTAATTATTAATTTAATAATATTAACCTTTTAATTAAATAATTTTTTATTTTTTATATTAAGGGTTATAATTTCTTTTAATTTTAACTTATTTTCATAGTTTTTTATTATTTTTATTTCTTTTATAGTAATTCTTATATTTATTATAATAATATAGTTACTAAGTTAAAGCTTATCTATATAATTATTAAATTATTTAATTTAGGTTTTTTTATTAATAAGAATTATATTTATAATTAGTTTTTTTATTAATTAATACTTAATAAGCTTCCTTTTAGTCTTATTTATTAACTTAAATTATTCTTATCTTATTAGTTTTTTAATTAAATAACTTTTATTTTTTATTAATTATATAAAATATTAATTTAATATAAGTAATTTACTTAATACTATTTATAATATCTTAAGAATTTTTATTTATTTTTTTATTTAGCTAAAATAATAATATAAATAGCTTATTAATTAAAATTAAGATTTTTTTTATTTTATATTTATTTCTTAACTCTTATAAAATAAGAGCTTATTTTTCTTTAAATATTTAAAATCTTAGGGGTTTTTTTATTATAATTATAAGCTTTTTAATTAGGGTTATCTTTTAGATAAGCTATATAGCTTTTTTTATTTTTATAATATCTTTAATATAAATTTAACTTTTTATATTAATATTAATAATAATAATTATTATAATAAAAATATAAGAGGTATTTATTAAATTAATTAATATTAATTTTTTAGTAAATAAGATAATATTAGTAAAAAGCCTTTATAGTGGGTTTTAATTATCTAAGATATCTTAATTACCTCTAAAAATACCTATAAATAATTTATTTAATTTATCTAAGGATTTATATTTTAATTAATAGAAATTAATAGCTACTAAATATTTTTAAAAAAAGTTATTAATAATATTATTTTTTAGCTAAATTAGCTTAAGCTTAAGTCTTATTTTATTATATTTCTTAAGTTAATTAATTAATAAACTTAACTTAGATTTTAGAAAATATTTTAGCTAATTATAAATAAGCTTTTTAACTCTAAATTACTTAAAGAGGTATATAAATATAAGTAATTATATTATATTTCTTCTCTTAAGTAAGGCTATTCTCTTAAATAAATTATAACTTATAATTCTTTTATTTTTATTATATATAAAATTTATATAGGTATCTAAGAAATAATTTTTTCTTATATAATATTAATAAGTTATATTAGCCTAAGAATTCTTTTATTTAGACTTATATATTATATAATATTATAAAAATCTTAATTATTTAATATTTAATTAAGTAATATTATATCTATTTTAAATACTAAAGGTATTTTTAAGGCTATTTATTTATTATACTTTTTTTAAAGATTTAAGCTAAATATAATTAAAATTCTTATCTCTTAGTTATATTAATAATAAGTTAATTAAGCTATATAATTAATTAATTAATCTTTAAGGCTATAATTAGTTAATTAGTTAATAGTTATTATTAGTTTTAGTTAAACCTCCTCTAATAAGGATAATAGAAGTAATAAGTAGTCGAGAATTATAAGGATAATTAGAAGGTTAATATTAGAGGGGAGAGCTATTATATAAAGGGGATTTTAACCTCTTTAGATAATTAAGAGGTAACCTATTTATTATAAATAGAGCTAATTTTAGTATATTATTAAAGCTATTAAAAATTATATAAATAAACTTTTTTAATTTAAGCCTATTAGGACCTTAGGCTTTAGGCATAAAGCCTTTATTATTAATATTATTAAGAATTAATTAAGATACTTTAATCCCTATTTTAGGTAAAATAAAGCCATATAATAATCTTTAAGGCTATAATTTTATTAAATTCTCTCTTAAGGACTTTTAAGGTTTTAATTACTTTTATAAAAAAACTTAAGCTTTTAAGAGGAATTAAGGCCTATATAACTCTATAGGTATTTTTTTTACTTTAAAGATAATAAGTCTTTTAAATTTTATTTTTATTCTTATAATATTATTTAATTATTTAAATAAGCGCTTAATACTTTATAATTATATATTTATAGATATTTTTATTATATCTTCTATAAATACCTTTAATAACCTCTTTAAGAAATATTTTATAAATAGCCTTAAATTAATATTACTTATTACCTTTTTATATATACCCCCCTCTTATAAATTTTTTTTATAATACGCTTTAATAATCTTTTTTTAATTAAATTATTATAATATTTTTAATTCTTATTTAATTCTTATTTAATTTATATTGAATTTTTATTATAAATTTATTTAAAATTACTTATAAAAGTAATATAGCTAAAGCTCTTATTAGAAATTAAAATAATAAGGAAATATATACTTTTAGTACCCTATATAGCTTAGATAAAGGTATACTATAAGGTTAAAAAAAAGGCATAACAGATATATATATAATATAAATTAGGGCCCAAAAATTATTACCTTTATAAGAGAGGGTCTTAGCTAATTACCTTTTTAAAAAAAAGGCTATTAGCTAGGGGTTTTTATAATATAATATTAATAAGATTATATAAGAGATTTTAGACCTAGAAATTAAGGATATTATAATTAAAAAGAATTAATTAAATCGCTTTTTTTAATATAATATAAGTATTAAATTAAAGCTATTTATATTAATTAAGGCTATTAGAGCTAAAGAAATAACTCCCGAGTGAATTTATTACTTTTCTAATAATTTAGAGACCTAAATAAATAAAAAGAAAATTATATTAAATTATATATATAATATAAATAAATATAGCCTTATAGAAAAAAAAACTAAAATTAAAAAAATATTTAATATTATTTTTATTTATTAGTTTTTTATTTTATAAAGTAATAATTATACCTAGGTCTTTATATTAAAAGTTATAAATATTATTAATAAATAAATTATATTAATATTTTAAAGCTTTATTTTACTTAAAATAGGGATTAAAGTATCTTAATTAATTCTTAATATATTTAATAATAAAAGCTTTATACTTAAAGCCTAAAGTCTTAATAGGCTTAAATTAAAAAAGTTTATTTATATAATTATTAATAGCTTTAATAATATATTAAAATTAGCTTTATTTATAATAAATAAGTTTTATTATTAAAATTATTATTAAAATTATTATTATTTATATATTTATATAAACTAAGATATATATATTATATATTTAATTATATAAGTTTAATTAATTAAATTTATTAACCTTTATTTATTACTAAGTTTAATATTAAGCCTTAATATTAATATTTTTTAAATTTATAAAACTTTAATATTAATTCTAAGTATTAATATTTCTAAATAAATTTATAATATTAATAATTTTTATTTTTTAATATAATTATATTTATAATTATATAATTTAATTTTAATTAATTATTTTTTTTTTATTTTTTTATTTAATATTATAAAAAATATAAATATTTATAAAAAAATTAAAAATTATATTTTATATTAATTATTATTTTATAAATCTTAAAAAAATTAATAATTTTTATTAATAAGATTTTTTTTTTTAATTTTTATTTAAAAATTTTTAATAAAAAAAGCTTTTTTTTATAAAATAAATCTTTTTATTAATATAATAATAAAATAATAAAAATTAAATATAAAAAAAATATAATATTTAAAAATTATAAGTTTAATTTATATTAAATAATTTAATAATATATTTAATATAATATTTTAAAAGGCTTTATTTAAGATTATTTTTTATAATTTATTATAAATATTTTTAATATTTTTTTAAAATTTATAAATTATTTTTATAAAATTATTTTAATTATATTAAAAGCTATATTTATAAGTATTAATTATATTATTTTAATTATTAAATTATAAATTTTTATAAAAAATTATTATAATTTTATTATTAATATATTATTAATTATAATTAAATTTCTTTTAATAAAAATAATAAAAATATAATTTTTTAAGATTTTAATTTCTTTAAGTAATTAAAAATTATAAAAATAATTAAAAAATTAATATTAAAGAAAAAAGTTATTATATAAAAGAGATTTTAATCTTTTTAAATAATTAAAAAATAATTTATTTATTATAAATAAAGCTAATTTTAATATATTATTAAAGCTATTAATAATTATATAAATAAACCTTATTACTTTAAGCTTATTAAGACCTTAGGCTTTAGGTATAAAGCTTTTATTATTAAATATATTAAGAACTAATTAAGATATATTAATTTCTATTTTAGGTAAAATAAAGCTTTAAAATAATAATAAATAAATTATTTTTTAATTATTTAAAAAAATTAAAATCCTTTTTATATAAAAATTTTTTTTTTAATATTAATTTTTTAATTATTTTTATAATTCTTAATTATTTAAAGAAATTAAAATCTTAAAAAATTATATTTTTATTATTTTTATTAAAAAAAATTTAATTATAATTAATAATAATTATTAATTAATTAATTAATTAATAATATATTAATAATAAAATTATAATAATTTTTTATAAAAATTTTTAATTTAATAATTAAAATAATATAATTAATATTTATTAATATAATTTTTAATATAATTAAAATAATTTTATAAAAATAATTTATAAGCTTTAAAAAAATATTAAAAATTTTTAAAATAAATTATAAAAAATAATTTTAAATAAAGTTTTTTAAAATATTATATTAAATATATTATTAAATTATTTAATATAAATTAAATTTATAATTTTTAAATATAATATTTTTTTTTATTTAATTTTTTTTTATTTTATTATTATATTAATAAAAAAATTAATTTTATTAAAAAAAAATTTTTTTTATTAAAAATTTTTAAATAAAAATTAAAAAAAAAATCTTATTAATAAAAATAATTTATTTTTTTAAGATTTATAAAATAATAATTAATATAAAATATAATTTATTTTTTTTATAAATATTAATATTTTTTTTAATATTAAATAAAAAAATTAAAAAAAATTTATAATTAATTAAAATTTAATTATATAATTATAAATATAATTATATTAAGAAATAAAAATTATTAATATTATAAGTTTATTTAGAGGTATTAATATTTAGAGTTAATATTAATATTAAGGCTTAATATAAAATTTATTAATTAAATATATAATATATATATCTTAGCTTATATAAATATATAAATAATAATAATTTTATTAATAATTTTAATAATAAATAAATTATATAATATATAATATTAATAAGTATTAAGCTTTAATAATAATAATTTTTAAAAAATCTTTTAAATTAAGCTTATAATTATTTACTTATAAGTTAATTAAATTCTTAGATATATAAAAAATAATTAAAAGAAGTATTTATATTAGAGATAAAGCTATTATAAGTTAATTCTTAGAGGATTTTAATCCTTTATAGATTTTATTAGTATATATCTCTTTAATTTTAATTCCGCGCTATATTTTATTAAATTTGGCTTATTTACTTACCCCTTTATTTTTCTTATATTATATAGCCGCTTAATATAAGTATTTTTAGCCCTCTTAAATATACTTTTAAGGATATTATAATACAAAATATATATTATTTATAATAATATCTCTTATTATAAAATAATATTTCTTAGAAATATATAAAATAGCTTTAAAGATAGCTATAAATAAAAAAAATATTTAATATAATTTTTTAAGCGCTAAAATATAGCTAATTAATATAAAAAAACCGCTTTTATAAGTTATTATTATTAATTTATTACTTAAATTAAAAATATTACTAAGAATATTAAAATATTATTATATATAATAAGATTTTATCCTTAATATACTAAGAAATAAAACTAAGCTTTAAGTATAATTTTTTTCTCTTTATAATAACCCCGAGAACTTTAAATATAATATAAATTTAATAATTAAAAGGATTAAAAATAATTATATGACTTTTAAGGCGGAATTAGCCTAATAAAAAGCGAGATATCTATAGATAAAGGTATTATAAGATTCTTAGAAGTATATAAAAAAGAAAGTAATAGATTATAACCTTATAGGTAAACTTCTTATACTAAAGGAGATATAAGGGTATAATAAGAAAAAGAAATAATAAAAGAATAAAAATAAGGAAATATATTACTTATAATAAAATAAACTATAGAAGAAATTAATAATTTTATTATAAATAATATTTTAAATTAAATTTAGGAATAGCTAGTTAATTTATATTATTTTAATAGAGAAATATAGCTTTATTATTATAGCCTTATATCCTGATTTTATATAGAAGGGGGGGGGGGGGGGGGGGGGTTTTTAAAATGGGATGGGGTTATATAAATTTTTTTTTTTATTTTTTTTTTTTTTTTTTTAATAAAAATAATTTTATTTTTTTTTTTTTTTTTTTTTTATAAATTTTTTTTTTTTTTTTTTTTTTTTTTTTTTTTTTTTTTTTTTTTTTTTTTTTTTTTTTTTTTTTTTTTTTTTTTTGGTTTTTTTTTTTTTTTTTTTTCCCTGCATTTTTACCG